>JBAMAW010002182.1:0-600000 GCA_037043295.1 Amiota minor
TAAATAAAATTTCCAAAAATTTTTTCATCCTGAAAAAGAAAAATTAACCCGTAGTTGTGCAGTATTCAAAAAACAAATACACTCAATTCAACTTCAAAGTATTTACTTTCACTACTCATAAGTAAAGAACTTGTCTCTTAGCTATGCGACCATATTTTACTTAAGATCTACTACATATGTATGTACTATATTTATAAGGATAATTAATTAAATTACAAAAAACAAAAAAGAAATGCCAACAAGCCAGCAAAGAGAGTTTATCAAAAAAAAAAAAAACAAATAAATAAATAAATAAAAAACTATTTAATTCAAAATAAAAAAAAATACCATATATTATATTATATTCTACTTTTAATGGATGAAATTAATACAAAAATATAATACAAATACAATAATAAAACAAAAACAAGACACCTTTCGATCCAAAATAAGTACATGCATTCATACACACATACATACCAACATATACCTACTTATGTTGCTGAAACATAACAAAACTTCTTACATACTACATAACCACCCATGATATGCAAAAAAAAAAAAAAAAAAACTTAAAATAATAAAAACAAAATTATAAACAAAATAAATTAAATTAGAAATTAAATAAATGAAAAATTTAATATAAAAACAAATGAATAAATCTCACGGAAAGCGACACTTTGTCGTATCGTTTTATCATCTACAGTAGATGGATTTTAGTGCGCTTTTATATAAAGGCTCAACTACTTATATAGATAGAAACAGTTTTATGTAACCAAAATAAGTCATTACCATGACTATGACCACGACGACTAATAGCAGAAATTCCATAAAAAGGATTCCCATAAATAACACATGATACATACATAAATAAATAAGTATTAAGTTGATTCAAAATTTCATTTAATTTTATATTTTTATGTTGGGTTTTCACTTGAGCCTTGATTATTTTCATTTGCTGCCTCATTTTTATAATATTCAGTAAAAATCACTATCAAAGGCTATAGAATTTGGTAAATACCACCATTCTTACACTTATGAATTCCTTCAATTACACCTATCCCCCGATTTACACGGTAGATACGTTCCTGGGAAAAACGTGTAAATCGAAAAGTAAAAATTTTCAAGTCAAAACCGTGTAAATCGAAAAGCTTGCAGAAAATGCATAATTTTGCTATTTAACAGTTGTGATTTTTTTCAGTATTTTTAGGTGCACACAGAAATAAAAATAGAATGCATTGAATGGTTAAAATATGTAAAATATTACGGAAACACTGTTTTTTTATTTAATTACAATGCATGTAACAGAAGAACAAAAAATAAAACCAAAGGTGTTTTATTATCCTTCATCACTATCGGAAATTACTCTCATTCTTTTTTTCGGAATTGCCGGTTGGAATTCATTTTCATCACTCGAAGTTATTTGTGCCGATTCGATGTTTGAAGCAGAAATATTTACATTCTGAGAGGTGGTAATAAAATCGGTTATTAACAATTGCTTCGAGTTTTTTGTAAGATCTTTGTAAACTTCTTCATATTGAGCCAAGCAGCGATTTATGTCACGTTGGAATCGTAAAGCCCTTTCTACGTTTGTGTCATTTTCTATAAAATGATTACCCAGCTTTCTTCCCAATGCGAGTCCTTCGCAGATGACTTTAGCAGTGAATGTTACTGGTACTAATTCCTCTTCATCAGATTTGTCAGACTCACTTTCGCAAACTAAGTTAACTAAATCATCCTCACTTAGTTCTTTATCAGCCATTAACTCTGCGATATCATCATCAGTAAAATCATCAAAACCTTCTCCGCCCAATGAATGCGCCATCTGTACTATCTGCGAATATTCATCATTTAACGTTGAAACGGAATGTTCATTTTTGACTACATTTGGCCACAATTTTTTCCAACAGCTATTGAGCGTTGTTTGCTTAATCGCAGTGTATGATAAGGCGATATGCTTCACACAGTCTAATATTGTAAAATTTTTCCAAGCACTAATAACTGTTAAAGATTCATTTTTCTCCATTTGTTCCAAAATATATGTAAAGGCTCGTTTTATGTACAAAGCTTTAAAAGTAGAAATTATGCCTTGGTCCAATGGTTGTAATAATGAAGTTGTATTTTTTGGTAAAAATTTTACTTCAACGTTCTCATATTCTAGATCTTGTGGGTGACCCGGTGCATTGTCAATTAACAAAAGCACTTTAAAAGGCAATCCCTTTGAACCTAAATATTTTTTGGCATCTGGGATAAAACATTCATGAAACCATTCAGTAAACATTGCAGCAGTAACCCACGCTTTCTTATTAGCCCTCCAATAAACGGGAAGATTATTGATGATTACTCCTTTAAAGGCACGGGGCATTTTTGATTTGTTAATCACTAATGGTTTCATAATATAATCTCCTGAAGCATTGCTACAGAAAAGAATAGTTGTTCGAAGTGAGGTTATGGAACTTGGACATAACACGCACGTGTTCAAACATAGTAGCATTTAGTAGAGTGCGATAAAAACAAAAAAAAAAAAATTATTTGGAAAACCGTGTAAGAGCGAAAACGTGTAAAACGAGTACCGTGTAAATCGGGGGATAGGTGTACTTAACAAAAGATTCCGATAACAAGAATGTTATCAATGACTTCGATATCAACAACAATTTGCATATTCTAATACTAAACATTGTCCTTGGTCACTGCATTATGAAAGCTAATAAGAATCTGAATTGAACCAAGACAAGCCTATAGAGTCTTTCTAATAATATCATATCTCAATACTATCTCTCTCATACTTATTTCAACCTCCATTTGATTCAAAATTATTAGTTTGTGAATAGCATTATTCTGACACGATGGATAAATAAATCGGCTAAATTTTACTTGCACTCCCAAAACTTTAATTTTTTGAGAGGTTTTCATTTATTTCTTAAAAGATTTCAATTTCTATCATCTGGCAATTTCAAACCATTTTTAAAAAATCTTTGTATAGGAATATTTAGTAATCTATTCTCATTTAATAAGTTAGTCTCGCAAATTTATTATAAATATATTCGGAGGGAATCTAATAAAATTCTTAACGAAATAGTGCAATATTAGATTCCACTAATCACAATTGTAATGGTTTGTTACATCAAAAATTGGGAGACCGTGAGAGAGATTTGAGAACGCATTGCACAGATGTGTCGAAACGTGTAAATTATGTCAAAAGTATGAAGTTCACTATAGCCAGCTGGGGATGCTAGTAAATATTGTTGTATTAATGGCAGACCCTCAAAAATCGTGAAGAATTTCCAAACCATACTTTATTCAAAATAAAAACCCCATAGATCAGATTAGAACCATTTCAATGAACAATGATTTTTATTTCAATTTGTTTTATATTTATTTTTTTTTTTCAAATATTGGTTGGATATTGGTTGAACCCACAAATAATAATCCACTTGGTACTTGAACTACTTTCTTCCCACTTAAGCATTTGTATACTGAAATAAAAACTTGTGAAAAAGCAATCCCTCCAATTATGAAACTATATACTATATAGGAGTATATAGTATAGCTCTTAACAGAATACTTTCATTTCTCTATTATGTATCTATAACACTTAAATATCATTTGTCAATGAGAGATTTATATTTGTATAAATCTCGTCTTTTATGGTTTGCATAAAGTGCATATTGCATTTTGTTTGCATATCCAAAAAAAATAATCAGAAAAATCTGGATCTATCTCAACTATCTTAACTTACTTAACTTAGTATATCTTGTATCTATGTACGTAAAGATCAAATGTGTTCTCTAAACATTTATCTCAAGTATCCTGTCTGTCTCATTACTAAGTACTACTAACTATTTATTAAGCAGCTAAGCGCGTAATTAGGTCATTTTATATATGTGTTTTTGATAAAAGAAAGTGTATTTTCTATTTTTAGCTTTAAAAAAAAAAACAAAAACCAAATAAAATAAAACAAATTTCTATATTCGTTTAATAAACGATGCTGATGATGAATGATAATGATGATCGAAAGGATTCTCTACATCTCTACATACATAAATTTCATACAAACAAAATTTAAAAATAATAGTATAAAATCTAAATAAGATTCCTGTGAAAAAGGACACTTTAAAACGAATTTAAACGAATAAAAGAAGAGAATAAATTATATTAATTAATCAAATGAAAAATTCGTAAATCGTACAATATAATAAAAAAGTAGTCATGATCCCCCCAAAACACACTTACACACGCACAGTCACACATACACACGCACACACACACTCACATACACAACATACATATGTATTTGTATACATGTATATGTATGTCTAGGAGAAAAAAATGTATATATAATTAATTATTTTTTAAACTTATTCTTTGGATCAAAATTGAGTGTGGGATGAGTTTCAAATTCCAACTTTGTTATTAGAAAAATTTTCACAAAAAGAAAAAAAAAATAAGATATATACAATATATATTATTGTTTTAATATTAGATTAATAAATCTACACGATGAGAGATAAGCAAATAAAAAGACCACAGCGTTTATTCACAATAGAAAGCAAACAACTGAATTCAATTTTCATTTGCATGAAAAAGAAAAACAATGAAATTAAAATTCAAAACAAAAAATTAAATACATAACTATACGTGCATTAAAGAGTGAACTAATTAAATAAATACAAAAAACAAAAATTAAGAGAAATAATTAAAATAATTCTCCCATCACAAGGGAACTTGAAGGGCAGCTGAACAACTGAAAATATCTGAATATTATAAACTTGTTTGCTTGTTATTCGCAAACATTCCTTTGTGGCAAGTCAAAAATACCAAATTCAAAAACAGAAAAAGAAAAAATGACTTTGAAAATTAAATTTAAGCCATAAAAAACCAAAAATAAAATATACAAATATAAATTAAGAATTCCCACCCACGTCCTACTCCTTATAAAAACAAAATTAAATTAAAAGCGAGTAAAAAATAAATAAATAAAAATAAAATAAAATAGTTAAAATTAATTGAATTAAATTTATCAGAAACTGGATTTTTAGTATATAAATTTTCATTATTTTATTTATATTCCTAAATTCATCGATTAATTTTAATTGATTTCCATGAAATAATATTAATTAATATATTATTGTATAAGCAGGAAACAGAAAAAACAAAAAACAAAAATAAACAAAAAAAAACAAAATCCAGTCTCTGAAAAGCCAAAATTAAACTGCATGTCAATGCTGAATAATTAATTTCAAAAACTGTCTATTTAAAATAAATAATAAATAAATATAGAAAATAAGTCTGTTTTCTATTAATCATTAAAAACAGACGAAAAGTGTTCGTCACATTGACGATAAAAATTAAATTAATTTAAATAAAATGTTAAAATGGAAAGAAAAAATGAATAAAGAAAAAATTAAAATTAATAATTTAATTCAAATAAATTAAATATAGTATTAATTAAGATTAAATAAAATAACGAATGAATGATTGAGTGACTAAACGAAATAAAATTTATTTTGAAAAAAGAAATAAATCCACTTTTCATTTAAAAATATTTTGAGGAAAATAATGTTTCAATTTGGCTATTGAAATTTTAAGAAAATTTTATTGAATCATTTGTAAGATTGATTTTCGTTACGAAAGAGTTTTCTTTCGCTTTCTTGTTGAAAAATCGTGATGCCAAGAAACCTTTCAGTACTGAAGCCAGCAATTTGACCAATATCCGGTCATACCACTACAGTGGTCTCGTGTACAAGAAGACCCTCGGTATTGTATACCTAAACTGCTGATATGAAAGGCTTCAACGCTGTGCTGTGGATGAGCAAGTACGCCCAGCGTCCCGCTAAAAACCCAGTACGTGTTTCCTTCAAAGCTGGTCAAAGAAGAAGTTAAAAAAACTTGGTCACCTGTTCCAAGCACCACAAGGACTCGACCCACGATGCTCTCCGTCGTACCTCCTCGTTCTCAGAACCTTGAAGCAAAGATGGGTAGCACCGAAAACAGAATATATGCAGAATAACTCGGTACTACGGTTTTGTACTAAATCAGAGAAATTGAACTGTAGACAAGTGGAAAACAATTTTGTGTTGCTAGTCTGTATCTTCTCACTGTTACAAACTGTACAAAATACTATTCTAATATGTTTGTGTTCTTTTCATATCTTCACTTTAGTTTTAATGTCGTCTACTTTGTTTGAATCACTTGTGTCACTAAGAGAGCATAACAACACGCATAAGATCCAATCAGATGCAATAAGACCAACGTTTTCGGTTTTTAATTATAGCAATGTTAATTATATGCACATTTTAAATGCCAGAAAGATAGAAAATAACATAAAGAACATAACAAGTAGAAAAGGTGACTTGCAGCCGCACTCATTGGTATTGCAAGTAATTAAAATCAGAACGACTTGCATTTGAACATGTCAGAATCTGATTTGCGATATTACGGGCTATTCTTTGTGGTGAAATTTATCAAACCTTCTACTTTTACTTAAAGCGGTTCTTTAAATTTTAATTCAAAATGTATTAAGGACAACATTTCTTTAATTCATAGCTTTATTTTCATCATCAATCGAGCCACTATTCCAAAACAATTTTGCATTATCTCTAACCACATCTGCCAATTTGGATTTATCACCATCGATATACATGGGTGTGAATTCCCGGTAAGCCAAACATACTCGTCTCTCTTGTATGTCTTCTCTAAGGATTAAATGTTCGAATTGATATCGTGCCGGACCATAAAGGACGATTAATGAAAGGCTGCAAATTAATATTACATATAATTATTACAGGTAAAATAAATGAAAGTAATTACTCACTTGGGCATTGGTATGCGAATGACTTTTCCAGAGAATTGTTCCATTTCTTTTGCACATAGCTTTGGTTTAATCAATTTCCCCTTATATTGGCCAACCAAGTCTAAATTATATTTATTGGGTTGTTTGCTTTCATCGTAGGGAATTAACGACAGCACTGAATCACCCAAACAATTAACAGTGACAACTCGTTCACCCCATATCCAACAATCATCTACATGTGGATCTATACATGCACCCTTTACGGGATCATATTCCAAAGAACACTGTTCAATGGTTTGGAAGCCTTGCAATAAATCTTCATCTTCAAAACGTTTCTGTACAAATTCTGAAAATGCCGGAAATCCTTTAAAGTTGCCATTCTGCAATTTTCGCTTTTTAAAATTTGTTTTGGGCCCAAAATTTTGTTTCCTGCGACCACTCTGTGAGATCGCCCAGGGCAATGTATCTAAGCCCTTCATAAGTTGTTTGCCTTCTTCGTCACTAAGAAAGTTCTCTTTAATATATACGCCTGGAAACGGAATGCCAAGATCATTATGGCTGTGATGCTGCTGTACGTCTCCATTGTCATTCGAGTCAGAAAAGATTCCTTCACATTTCTGACAGTAAGTCCACACATTCAACTCTTTTAGTTCATCTTTAAGTGATAGTTTTTGAATGTTAAATTCTTTTTCACATTGCAAACAAGTTCGTACACCTTTGCAACCACACGGTCGAATTGTATTCATTTTATAAACTGAATATTTCTTCTATATAGTATATCTTTTATTTATTAATTGATCTACTAACTTATTGACGAATTCATTTACCGGTTATGTGCCAATAAACAGCTGATGAATGAATGTACCAGGGCTGGAAACAATCACATTTCATTAAAGTGGAGCAACCTGGCAGCACTTTTTCTCATTTATCGATTTAAGGCGGTGGTTATTCAAAATTCAAACATTGAATCAATCTTTTTGATTAAATTTGTTAATTTCACATAATAGAACACACAATTAAATTTAAATTCTGCAATGGATATTTCTTGTAATTACGAGATTTTATTTCATATTTAAATTTATTATACTTAACTTAATAAATCGCTAAAAATTTAATGCTGAAGCTGCTTACAAAAATACTACATGATAATAATAATAATAATAATATCTTAATAGCAATAAAGTCTTATTTGTATGATGATAAATGACACTTTCCAATATGGAAAAATAGAGTGCATGAAGTTTGATCAGTCTTACATATGATATATTAAAACTTAAAGCATATCCAGTATTTGACCGAATTGGCGGTTCATAAAATTATATTTGGAGGTAATTTCGGAATGTTGTGTTCCGAGATTGAACTTCTTCAAAGGCGGCTATTAGTTCATCCATGCCCTTCAATAGACCTTCTTCTCTATTACCTGGTAACCATTCTGAACGATGATTAACAGTGAGCTCTTGTGGTAATTGTCTCGATTTGGCAAAATCAATAAGCCAAGCGCCAACTTTTTCATTATCATAAACAATAAAAATACTTGAACCCACAATTTCATGGTTTTTGAAAAAGGCAGATTGCTCCATAACCATGCGCATAGTTTTCAGACGTTGAACTATATCATTCTGAACCGATTTTCTTGATTCCAGAAACTGTTCAATAGTATGGATGATTTGCTCAAACGTACGGCATTTCTTTAAGTCCTTCAATGGTGTGTGACCACGCAGACGTAGGGCTTCAATACGGAATCCCCTTGACTGCGATGAAGACATGGCTTCCCGGAACAACATATACCGCAATTTGGTAATAGCTTGTGCGGCATGTTCTTCTGCCGTTGGCGCATTTGGATCGACAGCAATCATTTTTTTATATAAATCGGGACGTAGAGTCTTGTTACACACCTCGGACTCCAGAAACGTACGACAACCCATTTTTATATCCATAACACAAGGATCTTTGAAACCAGCCAATAAATCCTGTAGTTCAATAAATTGTTCACCATTAATTTCGCGTGTACCATAATATAAAGGCACAATTTGTGCTGTTTGTGGCTCTTGGGCTAGAAGATTATAGGCATGGACCTCGCTGTCAGCAATACTGGCAATGCGCTTGCGTACAATGCCATTTGACATTGGTACAATACTACAAAGAGAACATAAAAAATATAAATTTCAATTAAAATTGGCATCTTATTTGCATTCATTTATAAAGTAACTTACATTTCTGGATGACCGGAAAGTTGCATCCAACCAGCAGGTTTGATATTCTCATGTGTTTGTTGTTGGAATGGTTCGTGTTTTTGCTGTAATAGTAAAGGTGTGGCAGGTGCACTAAGTTCCAATGCATTCTAAGGAGTAACAAAAAAAAAAAAACTATTAGAAAATTTGTAAAAAAAAAATAAAATCTGTATAAACTTACAATGGCAAAGAATTTCAAAAGTGACATGCGATTTGGTGGTAGAATATCACGATTTTTAAAATAATCCACAAGATTTTCACTGTTGACAATATTTAAATTCTGTAAATTAAAAAAATAAAAGAATATTATTAATCAAAAAAATATTATTATTTTTAAAAACAAGGAACAACAACCTCTTATAATCGTTTTGGATTTATAAATGGACGTTGTTTTTCGTCTAAAACATAATTTTTTGGCTAGTACGGGTAATCAACTTTATGAACAAAAATGAACTTATCAAAGTCGTGATAAGAACCTCCTCCTAAGCCGCAAAACCAACGTTAATAAAATTAATACAATAAATAAACCCGCATGATAAGAATGCTAACAAGTAAAGTAAAGTATCTAGACAATATTTTTGTAATAATTTCTTGAAGAAACACAATTTTTGCATACCCTGTAAGTACTTATTTTGTTGTACAATATTTATACTTCTTTTTTTTTTTTGCATTGCATTGCATTGTAAATACTATTATTTTTTTTCTTTATTTTTATTTATTTAAAAATCTTTTCTTGCTTTTTGTTTTGTTATTAAAAACAATTGAAATTATATGGGAATTTTTATGGGTCTTATAAAGAGGCATTTAGTATTCAACACGCTTTCAATTCTGAACAGTTGTTGTCGGCATTGTGTGTGGCCCATTTAAGTGCGTTTTGAAATTCTTAAACAAAAACAAAAAAAAAAAAATAATAATAACTTTTGCCTTAAAGACTTGTTATTTGTTATTTATTGATTATTATTATTATTATTAATTTTAAAGGTAAGTTAAATTCTCAGTAAAAAGAAAAGTAAATGTTTTGATAATTTACAGTATATTATACAATATGAGATGCCTAAGTTTAAGATATATTTCGGAAAACCTCACCTTATTTATTCCATGTATACAAAAAAGAAACAAACAAACATCTTATCTGTTTACATTGTGATAAGACTGCGTATATTTCCATGTCAACAAACAACCATGAGACAATGCGGAACACAATCATCCCATCCCAAGGTAGACACGTAGACAACATTTGGGTCACAACATAGACTGAAATATTATAACTATACCAAAACCTAGTGTTCTAGACTATACTACATACCATACTAGATAGAGTATGTGCCAGTCACGTATTCAATTCTAATACAATTCTTGGCATTGGGCTTGAGATATTTTGATTTGATTTCATCAACATTAAAATTAACATTAACAGCTTCAACTTCACTTCTACTATAGATTTTAATAAAAGTTACTTTTCATTTATATTATAGTTAGTATAAACTAAGGATGCATTTTCTTATTGCTTACAAACTGTTTTATTATTGTTAAATAATAAAATAATGTACAGTTTAGTACAAAAAAAAAAAAACAAGATTGACATTTATTTAACCACATTGTGAAGTCTTCTTTATATTGTAGTAAAATTCAAAATATACAAAAAAATAAAAACTAATGCAAATTGATGCTGATGTGGATGCTGACAAGATAAATCAAATGTAAATTTAGTTGATTTTGTTTGTTATTGTAGTAGATGTATTTTTGATGTTTTAAGTTGTTGACAACGTCATTCATGGATGACAACAAGATTTCAATTTTGCAATTGTTTGGTTGACTTTTGTACACATGCATCTAATTAAATTATGAAATTCAGATTATAAATTATGAAATATTGAAATATTGTACTTGGAGTAGATCAAATTACAAAAATTACATTAGTTGTACTAAATTATGAAATATAGAATAATAAATAATAAAGAATATAGACAAACGCAGTCAATAAATGACAACAAAACAATAATGGAATTCTGATAAAGACAATTTTTTGGTCTATGGAAAAATTTAAATGACCTTAACTTACTTTTATTTATAATACAATACAATAAATGTGAATGATCTATTAAATCTTTTATGTAATTTCCCTTTGTCTATCTACACCCATGGTAGAAGACAAGACTTTTTCTATAACCCATTTTAACAACCGGCTTAATTAAGTTCAATCCATAATCAATAAACGAGAATCTACACTTCATAATTTCATTGACGTCATTCTGATTTATTTATAAAGAAAAGAAAAAAAAAAAAAATTAATGCGATTTAAAAAAACAAAAACAAAAAAATGGAAAAATAAATAAAGAAATATTGAATCGATAATCATATCAGACAGCAGACAGAAACTTCATATGAATAAATAAGTTGAACTTAAGTTTAAAAAAACGCACATTTGTTTGAACATAAACAAAAGAAACGTGATCTGCACAAGATGATGAGACTCATCTGTCTTTCTACTTACATACATTTATGTATATTCGCATCTATCTATCTATCTATCTACGAGTTTAATTTAATTTAGTAAGACAAAATAAAAAATATTTGCAACCTTCTTCTTCATTTTATTTTTGTTTTTAATTTCGATTGATGTTGATTGACAATGAAATCTTATTATATCTTAATAATAATAACCCACTTAAATTTTTGTCAGATTTAAAATGATGTGGAGGCGAAACATAATTGTATATTTGTATCTGTCAATGCTAGCTAGTGTGTGCTAATGCACTTGACTCTCCTCTACTCATATGAAGTCAAATTGAATTATTATACTTATAATAATAAAAATAATTATTGTATAATAAATACAGACAGAAATGTTTAGTATTTGCTTGATAAATAAATTGAGCTAATAAAACCTTTTCTACTATTTTTTTTTTGTTTTTTTTTTTATAAATGGAAAGTTTCCCAAAAAATTATTGGCTTTTGTTGAAAAGTTTGTTCAGTCAATGAACTGACATACATATAAGTATATTAAGTATATTAGATGTTTGTCTATGTGTCAATCAAATTGTGTGTCTGCCGATCGTTCGATTGATCGCACCATTTCCATATACACGTACGTATGTAGTATGCCGCCAACATATTATATAAAATTGAATTATTTTTCAAAAAGTGTTTCATCGACAATAATTGATTTTAATAAAGATTTTATTGATTTGCCTTTAGACTAAAAATCAATGTTACTGAAAGATTCTTGTCAGACTTCGACTATGTTTTGCCTTGATTTATATTGTATGTATGTATAATATATATATTTAAATAAATTTTTATTATATATTTGTTAATAAATGCTGCGCTTTATAATTAAATATGTCAAATATTTCATAATGTTTGCTGTTTTGTTGTAGGCATATTGGTCTAGTCAATATGATAATAGTATGTAGATATCTTCACGTACATAAATTCTCTCTTTACATAATGTATTACAATACAATACATATACATAATGGTTGACAGTCAAACCAATTGTTTTGCTTTTTATTTAAATTTGTTTTTTTTTTATTTCTCTTCATGTTGTGTTTTTTTTTTTTTTTTTATGTAATTGATTTGTCAACATTTGTGTTATTCTATCTGTTCTTTTGAAATATAAAAGTACAGAAATAATTGAACACATAGTCATATAATAAATATAAATGTATGTACAGTACTGTATGTACATTATGTGGTTCATTCGTGTGAGCTTAGTAAGTCATCTTTAGTCAACTTAAGTTTACTTCATAAATTGGGATTATTCATTTACTTATTCCAAGAAGATACATTGTGTACGCAAATGTGGTTTTATAATTTTTTTTTTTATTGGTTTTTGATAGGATATTTCAGTCATCAGTTTATTTATTTAATAAATTCCATAGATCTGTATTTAAAAAGTATGTGCTGATCGACGTCATTGCGAACTATAATCAACACCAATTCAACTGATTAAATTTACTATAAATGAATGAATGATTAAGTTGTTTTTCTTAGTCAAAGGGGGAAATTTGTATATTTATAGTTAGTAAAGGGGCGACCCCATAGCATGTGGGTATTTTGTAACGTGACAAATACTACACAAAAGCCCTTAATTATAATAATGTATTTAATTAATACTTAAGTATGTATATGCGCCTCCCATTTGGAATTTTAAAAAAAATTCTATTAGACAATCTATTCCACATACTTGTATTAAACTAGTTTTCATGTTTAAAATCACCTTCAATTAAAGTTTTTTCAAGATTTCAATATCAAAAGAGACGTGCCTTCTTCTTGAAAAAAAATATATATATATATATATATATATATAAAAAAATTAAATAAAATTAATCTATATACTTGTACTAAAGATTGAAGGCCCAAAATGTCAAACTACAAAAGAACCTTGGGCTTAGTTGACCTCAATTGATCGGATAATCGCTGCTGAAATAAATGATGTCAGTAAAGAAATACTCGTATGTAGAGGATTTTGTGCAAAAAATGTTATTGCATATTTAAAAGTAGCTAACCTTCTAGATTAGGTTCAACAGCTGGCAATGTTTTTGACTGGTTATATTGTGAGCATATCACATATAAGTATAACATATGTTCGATCTTGTATTCTGAACTACATTGATATTTTTTCATGTATGAAGTAAATATTGTACACTCCGGTAAGTTAAAATGGATCTCACCATAAGAAAATGAGAACCTTTTGAAAGAACTTATCTTCAATCTCATTATAAAATTGGTGGCAAGATCAACAACCACACGGTCGCATTTGGCCTGAAGTAAAATCTAGAGAATTGTTTGAAAATCCAATGAAACCAAAACAATTGTTTGTATGGTGTGAATTTCAATGTGGCGGCTTAATTGGTCCATATTTTTTTTGAAAATCAAATTGACTGTGAATGAAGCTCGATATCAAGAGATAATTAGAAGCTTTTTGTGGTGTCAATTGCAAGTTATTAATGTGCCAGCAGATGAGGTCACTTGAAAGAAATTCTGTTTGTTATTTATTATAAATATTTTTATTAACCGAAACCAATTTACTTTAATTTCTAATAAAAATAAATAAAGATTTCACACAATTTATGTCTTTAATTGTAAATTAAAAAAATAATTCAAATTTCAATGGACAACTTACTATTAATTTCATAAAAATGGGCACACAAATAGTTTTTTATTTTATGGATTATAAATGAATTGAAATGTTTTTAATCAGTAGTTGTTGTTCAGATCAATAAAATCAAGTGAAAGAATTATGAGATTGATTAATTACTTTTAAGGTAAAAGATCTTTTCAAAATAATAATTATTATAAATATGTGGTCATGTTCATTCCGATTTGGTTACTATGCCATTAAATATTTGCTTGACACGTGAAACCATTAAACTTTCAAATAAACAATATGAATGAACTTATGGATTGTATTTGTATGACTAACTGAGTGATGGCCAACATGTGTGAATGCTCTCGACTACTTTCTTTTTCCGATTTTAACGCTTTCTTTTCTTCAAAAAGTTCGGGCCAACGACATTCACGGATGTCCGCTTATAATATTTAAGTTTTTATATTTCTTTCTTTTTTTTTTTTTGCCTTAAACTATACATAAAATGGACTCCAAACAAACACATACATATATATGCAACCCATATACAACAAATACATACTTATTTACAAAGAAAACAGCGACTCTGATACTCAACTCATGCATATTAAAACCAGATATGCCATTGACGTCATGGGCGACCAAGGAGAGCAACACAATTTACGGTTTATTTGAATCAATCTGTCATTCATAATAGTAGTCTCTTTTTTTCTTTTTTTTTTAAACAAAATTAGCGACTCTTATTTAAAATTTCGAAATATTGTATTGTATCTACTACTACTCTATACTACACTAGTCTCGAAGATTCACGTAGTAGGTACCATATAATTTGATTGTGAGATGTGGATGTGGATATGGATATGGTTGGTTTAATGATTTGTGACGTGCGTAACTTCTTCATATTATTGTCGTCAATGACTAGGCCACCACTACTGTTCAGATACAATATACAATAATAAAGACATTGGTCATTCATTGGTTGAATGGTATGAAGGAAGGAATGTAGTATATTCGAGTATGGATGAACGAGTATTTATTTATTTACATGATTCACAATGACGTAGCTTACCTCATTTGTTGTGGAGTTCATGCTATTGTACATTTGTTGTTGTTGCTGTTGCTGTTGCTGTTGATGCTGCTGATGATGTATGATGTTGATGTTGATATTGATTTTTACGTTGATCTGATTGTTGTTGGTGATTCTGTTGAGATTGCTGTTGCATGTCATTCAATATATTGGCATTAACCTTTTGTGTTGCTCCTGTTGTTGTTGTTGTTGTTGTTGTTGTTGTGTCCAATGCAATTAGTTTCCAAAGTTGCTTTAGGCCAATATTATCGATGCATGAAAATCGCAGTTTTTCATTTGTCCATGCCATTGTAGTTGGCAACTGTGTTTTTGTTGTTGTTGCTGTTGTTGCAGATCGTGAAACTCTTTTTGTTGATTTTGTTGTTATTGTTGTTTTTGAAATTGGAACGTATTGTTTTTGTTTTTGTTTTTGTAGTTGCTGTTGCTGTTGCACTAGTGTTGAAGTCATTGCTTTCATATATAAAATAGTATCTATTTGCATGTATTTACTCTCTCTCTCTCTCTCTACTAACTCACTCACTTGTTCACTCTCTTGCTTTGAATTATATCTTTTCTGTTGTTACTTATTATTTTTTAAGTACTGTTTAATATCTTTAGTTTTTTTTTTTATTTGATTTGAGCACAACTTTTCACTTTTTTTCTTGTTTTTTTTTTGTTTTTTATTATTATGATTATTATGTATATTAAATAGAATGTTGTATCTTATGCATTTCCTTTATAGATAGATTGATAGACTTTACGAAACTATGTAGTTCATTACTTGTGCATAATTTTCGTCAGTATATCTCTCATATTGTACATAGAACAGTCAGTATTCAGTACATTTATTTTTTTTTTTTTTTTGGGTTTTTATTAAAATACAATTTTGTATGAAATAATTTTCTTGTTGTTCTTTTCTTTTCTTTGCTTTTCTTATTATGAGATTTTTGTTTTTATTTTATTACAAATTATATTGTACAATAAAAAATTATCGACATGTTTTCACGATCACGTCTGTTTGTGCTCCTCACTGTGAGTCGACTAACTGGTTTCGCTGTATAGCTGTGACTTTTTACCAAGCAAACTTTATGTATAAGCTGAGCCGCCGATCCACCGATCTACACACAAAACCAACCCAAAATGTCTTGTCTCTCTGGCTTGAATAAAAAAAAAAAATTATCTAGTCAAATGAACGAACTGAACGAATTTCCATTTCCACAATGTTCGTTCAGTTTGGTTCTCTGTTTGATATTAATATGCTCACTCTCTCTCTCCCTCTCTCTTTTAATTTTTGAAAAAAAAAAACAAATAAAATATCTCAACTAGAAAAATATTCAAATGCTTTATGAGAATGTAAAATATTTGCTTTTAATTTTTTGAATAAATTCATTTTCTCTCTCTTTTTTTATTTCAGTTTTAAAAATATTCAGTATGCAAATACTTTATGAGAATGTAATATACTTGTATTTAATTATTTGAATAATTTCATTTTCTCTCTATTATACAATAATTTATATATATATACAATACAATATATTTTTTTTATTCTAATTACAAATTGAATGAGACGCGTTGTCTTTTTGAATTTTTGACTATTTTTTATTCTCAGCTCAATTATTTTTATTGTGTATTTATAAATAAACGTTGTATGTAAATTGATTTATATTGTTTGTGTATATAAAATGTTTTTCAGATTTGCCTCTTAACCGTTATCTTTTATTGGCGCCTCGCCTTAACTTAAGTTCAATCTGTATATGAGTATATGAGTGTATTAACGGAACGCAGTTTGACGTAAATGATTTGAACCCGAACTTACTACTTACGTATGTATGTGTGTATGTGTGTGCGTGTGTATAAATATGGTAAGGTCATTTCCTTCAAAGTTATTGATCTTTATTTGTCTTCTTTATCTTTTGTGATGATGGCGTGGTCTTATCTATATAAAATTGGTTACTTCTGTTGCATTAGACGTCAGTCTAAAATTGTTGATTGATTGTTGATTTTCTTTGTCAGTATTTGCATATAATATTACTTTTGATTTTAAACTTTGATTTGAAATTTAGATTTCAATAAGCTCACAAAACACAAAAAAAAAAACAAACAAAACTTCCAGAACTCATTGCATATTTACAAGGAATTCTCTGAAATTTCGGTGTGGTAACTTTGTGTATAGATTCGAACAAAAAAATGCTTTCATTTATTGTATCAAACATTTCATGATCGAGTTCATGGTCAAACTTTGAATCTCTTTAACATATAAGTGTAAGTTTCGATTTCATTTTTTTGTGTATATCTTTTCCTATTTTTCGTTCCTTTATACAAATAAATAAAACTTAAATGTATCTGAGATGGATTGAAATATCTTAAGATCATAGTTCATGTTACCGCTGCGCAGCAATTAAAAACAAACAGCTTAGAATCAAGAAGTAAACAGAGAGTCAATGACTCTTAATATTGATAAGCAAAATGATAAATGGATAGATAGATTGATTGGTAGATAGATAGATAGATAGATAGATAGATAGAGAGATAGACAGATAGAAGCATGTAGACGCGTATATATATTTAGAAAGATAAATAGAAACGCGTAGATAAACAAATATAGACAAATAAATATATAAATATAAAGATCTTGTGATCATGACATACAATATACCTGAGTGCGAGTAAGTTTGGTTGAGAACCTAAGTAAGACAACTTATTTAGCCTACGCCCATGTTTACCAAGCACACGAGTATCTAACATGTGCTGCTAGTTAAATCTTTTTGAATGATCGCGTATCTTAATCCACGCATATCACGCACATCATTATTTTTCTACTTATCGCTTCTTTCAATTGTTGTTGTGTAATATATTGTAAGTACGAAATGTGTGTTGAATGCATTTCATTTGATTCCAAACGTGACTTGATATCATCATGATCAAAATGTATAATTTGAATCATCGTTTGTTTATAATATACAATACTACTATGTACAATATATACTTCAGTATGAGTATAAAACTTCCGTAGATCCATGATATTGTTGTGATATGAGTTTCATTTCAAGTTTTTGAAGTCTGTTTTTGTTCTTTCTTATTCATCCAAATGATATCGAATCTCGGATCTCGTTGCTACTTGGTGACGCTTTGACGCATTTGAGGTTGAGCTCTTGAGCTCTAAGAAAGATTGTTTGCTTGCGTACAATCTACTGTTATTCTTATAAGACCGTCAACATATTCTTTTGTTTTGTAATTTAAGATTTTATTCAGGTACGAATTTTGTTGACGTCGCGATTTCAGTTCTTCTTCAGTTTCGTGACGTTCTTGAATTCCTCATCCAACCAAAAAGAAACAAACAGCATTATTCATGGTTTCGCTTCCACAAGCAAGCAAACAATGGAATTTCATTTTTTAATATCATTTTTCATACACACACACACACACACACATATATATATATATACAAACATATTATCTTATGTTTAAATGAATAATGAAATGAACAAACACAAAATATTTATGTAAAACAATTCGTTTTATTGTTCAATTTTTTATCATCATTTTCAATTTTTTCCCTCTGTTGTTTTTATTGAATTAAAAATTCAATGACTTCTTTTACGTCATCATTCTAAGCGTTTTGCGATTTCCAATAACAATAACACAAAAAAACAAAAAAAAAAATTGGCTTAATTAATTAATATTTCAGAGTGTGTGAACAAAGTGTTAGTGGGTGTGTGTGTGACTTGCGTAGTAAAACAAAGAACAGATACATTTTATATATGTATGTAATATTCATAAGTAAGAATAAAATCGCGTAAAATCAAGCAAAATAAAAAATTGTTTCTGTAAGTGGTTTTTACATTTTTACACTCGAATATGTAAATTTATTATAAACTTAAGAATTTTTTAATCTCTTCACGTGTGCAGATTGCCTCCGATGCATTAAATAATATGATTACGGCAGAGGTGATGATGATGATTCAATCTTGAATGTCATCCACTTAGAAAGTGTTTCCATTTCAATTTTCTTTTTTCTTTTTCTTTTTCTTTGTTAATTGTCTTTATTTAATTTGAGGTTATCTTCATGTGATATTGAATATATGCATGTTTATAGTAAGAAACCGAAAAGTTCTGATGTTTCGTACATTTTAAATGAATTCGTTTCAAAAGCATTAAAAACTTATTCACTTTGTCATGTTTTTCAATTAGTTTTAACACGAGTTTGGCGCAAGCCACCAAGTGATAACGTTGATAATGGCAATAATATAAAACAATATTGTATATTAAATAATAAAAAACAGTTCAAGTCAAGCTAAGAGATCATCAACACCATTTCATAAATCAAAAAATAGCGTGATCCAAAAATAGAATAAAATAAAATAAAATCTAATCACATGCTATTAACAGGTGAATTAGGTTTTCAATATTTCAACTTCTCTAATTTAATCTGTTTAATTTGAATGGCAAATTTGAATATAAATAGATAATGTGACGTAATTTGTTAAACAAGACTTCTTAAATTCATAATAAATTACAATTTTTACATACATATGTATGTAGGTGCGTGTTCCTCAAGCAAGTTCCTCGGGGCACTGAGCAAAGACTAATAGATTAGACAAATTGCTTACGAAATCATGGTCTTTCAATGCATCACTGTCTTCAAACATATTGAAATTGTTATTAGAATCCCGAAATCCACCACAATTTCACGAGTTGTCCATGTTCTTTGCACAGAAAAGCAACTCGAATACAAACTACATACTTAAAGAACATGGAAAAGCCTGAAATCAAGAAAGAAAAAGAATCGCCATTCCAACTCAAACTCTGTGTAATCAATCATTAGCAAGTGTAGTATTTCATTGATTTACAAATGTATCAACAAATTGTGGATCCATTGATTGTGCAAACATACATATTTATTTAAACGCCATCATCATCATCTATCAAAACTGTCTCAGTATTTTATACTCATACAATTAATAAGTGTGAGCTGTCAATAACTTGTAACATCATCGTCTGTTTTGTTTTTAAGGTCTTTCGATTGAATTCAGATTTGGGTGCAGCTGTACCAGACATACTATTATCAAATCAAATCAAATCAAATCAAATCAAATTAAATCGAATCATTAGATTTGTCTTAATTCTATTGCCCTCCTCATTTAATACTCGTGCAAGAGATAAGAAATTTAAATTACGACAGACGTAGATTTCAATTCAATGGAAAATGTTCAGAAGGCGGCAAAAGCAAAAGTTGTCACTCACAGTGAAGCAAAAACAATTGCTTTCATTCAATTTTGTTGAAAAGAGGGCGCTTCAACTTAACAGCTGATTGCGGTGGTAAACGATAAAGAAGCAGATGCAATTAACAATAAATAACATTTTTGTCCACGTTTTTAAAACCTCAAAATGCTGGCGCCCATTAGACATTTACTTGCTCAGAAACGAATCATTTTAGCTAGTGGTTCACCACGTCGCCAGGAACTGGTGCAAATGCTTGTAAGTATGTAAATAAATGACTAATCTAATACCTAATGAAATTAATCAAATTGAACCACATTGTTTGTAGGGTCTCAATGCTGAGCTTTGTCCATCCACCTTTGAAGAGAATCTTAATACTGCAGATTATGCAAAATTCGCTGACTATATTGAGGCCACAGCACAAGGTAAAGCAGATGAAGTATTCAAGAGACTTCAACAAAGCAGTGGTGGCGGTGATGCCTCGGATTTGTTGGTCATAGCTGCCGATACCATGGTAACACTAGGAAACGAAATCTATGGTAAACCAAAAGATCCAGCTGATGCCGTTCGTATGTTAAAAAAGTATGTAGAACTTAAGTTGGAATGCAATTTATTCTCATTGTATGCATTTCTTTAGGCTCTCTGGCAATTGTCATCGCGTCTATACTGGCGTCGTATTGAAACATGTTGATGGAGTGAGTAAATTTACAGAAACAACAGATGTATATTTTGGACAATTGTCTGATGAACAAATACAGGATTATGTTAAGTCAGGAGAGCCACTGTAAGTTACAGCTTCATTTTGTATTTTGCTTTGTTATATCTATATAACCTTGTTTCTAAATCCAACGATAAAGTGACAAGGCCGGTGCTTATGGTGTGCAAGGCAAAGGTGGTGCTCTTATATCACGTATTGATGGGGATTACTATTGTGTTATGGGTTTGCCATTGCATAGATTTTGTTGTGAACTTATCAAGTTATTACAAAAGGAACTTTAATTGGCTGAAATAAACCTCACTAAGCCGCTCTAGATGCTGTAAAATTATGAAATGCTTTTAGTTCACAATGCATTTGAAATAAATTTTCATTTTTAATAATTTGTTATGTGATCAACGGGGTTAGATTTATTGTTAGACAACGTAACTGATAAAGCTTTCGAACATTTTATTGTACTATGTATTTGTATTTAATTTTATTGCTTTTGTTCAAGTATAAATTTAAAAAAAAAACAATCAAATAAACACGCACAGATCTGTCTGTGTCTGTGCTAAACTACTAATTTGTATTAGTTAAACAGAAGCTAAAATGCTGAGTGCTTTTAATACGATTCAAACGATTCAATGAGATGTGATAGCGATTATGACGTTTGTAGTTGTTATCAAAATAAGTTAGTAAAATAAAATAAAAATAAAAGTCTCACAGCAATTTGACTTTTAGAAAAGTTGCAAGTCTAATCACAAAACGTTTGTTGACAAGTTTTAAAAAGATAACACGATGATGATTTGATTTTACATTGCAATCATTGTTAGTTTCCTTTTGACACTCGAAGCGCACGTTGGCTGTAAGAAAAACCAAATTTTACAAAGAAAACTATAGAGAAGATGTCCGCTTCATTGGGATCCGAATTTTTACTTTGGGGTGGGCGCTTTGGAACCAACGCTGGCAATACTAATGATACTCTACGTGAACTTAACAACAGTCTACTGTATGATTATCGTTTGTATGCCGATGATCTCGATGCCAGTAAAGCTTATGCGGAAGCTCTAAGTCGCGCTGGACATTTCACAGCAAACGAATGCGTTAAATTGGTAAAAAGTCTAGAGATCTTACGATTCCGGTGGATAGAGCATAGTATTCAATTCTTGCCTACTGACGAGGATGTACATACTGTGAACGAGCGACTTTTAGTTGAATTGGCGGGTGAATTGGGACTCCGTTTGCACGCCGGGCGTAGTCGTAACGACCAAGTGGTTACTGATATGAAACTATGGCTACGTAAAGCAATCAAAAAAATAATTGAACTTATATGTGACGTTATTGATGCAATGGTGGTGCAGGCAGATGAGCATTTGGGCGTACTTATGCCGGGTTACACACATTTACAGCGAGCTCAACCAGTGCAATACTCACACTGGATACTCTCGCATGCGTTTGCATTGCGTGAGGATTGTGTCCGTTTAATGGAGTTAAAGGAACGTGCAAATGTAATGCCCTTGGGTAGTGGAGCATTGGCTGGTAATCCGCTTGGCATAGACCGTTATTGGTTAGCAGAGCGTTTGGGGTTTTCAAGCATCACACTAAATAGCATGCACGCTGTTGGCGATCGCGATTTTGTGGGTAAGTTCAGCAGTACTATGACACTTATGTTTCAACTAACCTATCACTTTTTGCTTCACCCCAGTTGACTTTATCTATTGTGCATCGTTATGTAGCCTCCATTTGTCGCGTCTCGCAGAAGATCTTGTAATTTATACTACCAAGGAATTTGATTTTATACGGCTCGCGATAGCTTCTCTACCGGAAGCAGTCTGATGCCACAGAAACGTAATCCGGATAGCTTGGAACTGGTTCGCGGTATTTCGGGACTGATTAGTTCAAATCTTTCGGGCATTATGTTAACAATCAAAGGAACACCTTCCACATATAACAAGGATTTTCAGTTCGATAAGCAATATTGTTTTCAAGCGTTTGACAAACTCAGTCAGGCTTTGGATATCACAAAAGGCGTCTTGTCCACGATGATTGTGCAAAGTTTTCAAATGGAAATGGCACTCAGTACAGACATGTTGGCAACGGATTGGGTAAATAGGTTATTCAATTTGAATATTTAAGTGATGATTGATCACTTCTTATATTTCATTAGGCCTACTATCTTGTACGCAAGGGTGTCCCATTTCGCAGGGCGCATCATTATATCGGCGAGGTCGTTGCTCTAGCCGACCAGCGTGGTGTGGATATTACTGAGATACCACTTGGTGATTTGCAGAATATTTGCCAACATTTCGCTTCAGACATTGCGACCGTTTCGGATTATGGGCACAATGTCGAGCAGTACAATGCTGTTGGCGGTACTTCGACAAAATCGATTCAAGATCAGCTGCGTATAATAAAGGAATTCAGCAAAACCGTGCGTTTGTAGCAGTGATGTTAGTTTGTTTTATTTGGTTTCATGCTTGTATTTAATAAAAATTTTGAGATATTAATTTTGGTATTTTTGCTTAAGGCTAATTAAGCATTTTAAGTAAAAGGCCTTCCACACGAAAGAATACTCAGGTCCTACTGTTTGTGTTTGGTTGTGAAATTCTATTAATTTACACTTGGACTGGCAGGGGTGTATGTTGTGTGTGGTTCGCGATCCACCAGGAACTGCTCGTTCTTCTCCAACTGTTGATAACCTGTCATTGGTGAATTCATGGGTGGCACCATTTTACCGCCAGAGATGAGCACACCGAGACTTTGCTGTAGTTGCCAACGTCTGGCATCACGTATGGATTTATTGCGACGTAATGTCTTGGCCAGCATGAAGGCGCATAAAACGCCCAACAATTGGACGAATGCCACAGTGGTAGCTCCTGTTGCAATCAGCATTGTACTTTGTGAAATAATAAAGTTCATTTTGTGGAAACATCCATATTCGAATTGATCTAAACAAACATCAATATCGGTATCAGAAAATTGACCGCAACAGGATTCAGGCACAATTATATCATTTTCAGATGCATTATTATTGGGGCTCCATGACTTCCAATCTGACGGATCATTAACACCACAGCAGTTGAGCTAAAAGTTAGTTTATGTTTAATAATAAAATATTTTTCATGTATTGATTTTAGAACTTACAGCTGATTGCATAAAATCTACACCAGCCTTCATGTATTCATTGTTCTCATACTCTTCCAGTGATTGTGTCATAGTGCGTTGAAGCATCTCACGCACTTGACCCTGCATCACAAAAGCGGCAATGGCAGCAGATACTTCTAGTAAAAAGACTATAAACAAACTGACACCGTACTAAAAGAGATGAAATGAGATTATTATTACGATCTAATTGGCCTTACTTCGCTGAGATACTCACCAAATTGATTAGCATAACACTTTCCTTGACTGCACCATAAGCACCCAATGTAGCCACACAGAGTAGTATAAAACCAATGGCAATCAGTAATGCGGGTGGGGATGAAAAGTGTTCATCAATGAATTGTCTGAAATCACCAAAGATCGCTTGGATGGTTGTGCCAACCATAATAAGGAGAATAGCTGTAAGCTAATGTGTAATTGGAAGGAAAGGAATTTAATTTTATTGTAATAGATTTTAAAATTTATGGATTGTATTTTGTATCTTCTGTGGATGAAAGGGTATATGAAGTTTGTTCGGATGTATGCAAAGAATCAGAAAGCCTGGGATATTGTCGATTATGTGTAGGTTTGTAAGAGGACACTCTATATAGTTTGGAATTAAATCTCCCAAAAAAGAAAAGAAAAAGGAAAATATTACACAAAACCAAATATAAGATAAGAATATAAGAGATTCACAAGAAGGACTCTGTTGATTCTGGGGCAGTTCATATTAGTTTACTACTAACGCCTTTTGTTTTTGCTATTTTTTGGAAATACTTTGTGTTTGAGCCTCAACAATGCGTCTTGGATAGAAAGTACAATAAATCCCTAGGCAAACAGACAAAAGCAGATAGTCTATTAATGTTGGAGTGTAAGAAGTAATTTGTTGAGAATAGCATTCAAAATATGCTTGATAACAATTTCATTGCATGCAGCATTCATTCCTTTTTTTTTTCACTGCTTTTTGACTCTAATATCTCGTATCTCATCAATTAGTAGTCTTGGTGAAATTCCCTTTGTACGTCTGGCTGAAATTAGTCTAGTGGCGGTGTTTGTGTGAATGTGTGTTGTAGGTATGCTCCTCCTCAATCACAGTGTCGCTTCCAATATCTGTTTCGTATTCACTACTTCCAACATTATCATTTGATTCATAATCATCTGTTTAAACCATGATGGTCCTTTTCTTTTTATGACCTGATGTATCCAAATCAACACCAATCTCACTTTTATAAAGCAAATAATAAACTTGTGAGATTCCATGTGGTTATCATTGATTGATATAATATTTCTTGCCTTAGATTAATATAATTGTAGTGCTTATTCTTAGAAGTCATTATTCCATCTTAGAGTTCTAAGGGATCTATATATATTTTTCCATTGAAAAAATAACTCATCCATTTATCTGTTTGTTTTCATTCTTATCATTGTAACAAAAAAGCTTCTTTGATAAGAATAATATCATAAATTTGTGTAATAATATATACAGAAAATAAGGTATTTTGTTAATGAATTGAAAAAATTCAAAATGAGCATAAAGTATTCAAGAATATGTTTTACTTAGTTGATCAAACTCTGATATGTGTAGCCTTTCCGTTAAATTTCTTGAGTTTTAAGCATTTCATGACTCATCTCAATACAAAAAAGAAAAGAAAATGAACTCCTTATCTTTGTACTCAATTATTTGGGGGGAAAAAAAAAAACTTTAACTGATAAATAGCTTATCAAAATCAAGTACCTTTTAAGGTTATCTGTAATGAGTAAAAACAAAATGGCGCCGTTACTAAACATATGAGTGAGTAATGTTGTGGCTATGAAAAATCTTTAATACCATATAATTCTGAATATAGAACACTTTCTAAATTATTTTAAACATTTAAATAACTTTACCCTTAAATTATTAAACTATTCTAGAATTTATACTTGTGCTAAATCTATAAAATCTGATTAAATTGTGGTTAATTCTTATGGAAATGTTTACTCATAATACTGATTGATTTATTTATTTAAGTCCTTTTGAACTTACCGCAAACATAAAGCTCACAATAATGAGCATATATTTGGCACATCGCATACCGGAATTTAATTGTAAATCCCGACTCGCCATTTTATTTGTGTTTATTGTTACTTCCTTTCTTAAATCTGTGTTGCCAAATATTTAGCTGCAATTGTTTAAATATTAAAAATGAGAATTGTCAATAAATATAGTATATAATATAATAAAAGATTCTTGTTCTCTTTTTTTTTTTAATTTTAAAAACACATTTCAAGTCGTCGAGACACGTACTTCAACAACTCGCTGTCACACGAACACTGAGCGTATGCGCAATTTTTCCATACTCATTCGTGAACTTCATGTACAATACATTACTAATCTAAGTAGTAAGTAATATGCATTAAGACGCTCTCCCATTTAAGTTAAATTCCTCTCTCTCCTCTCTCTCTCTCTCTCTCTCTCTGTCTCATGTATTGTGTTGTTTACGTATTTCCATTTACTCAATTCAATCACACAGATGTGTTATAATTGTACATGGATTTTGTCTTTGTCTTTCGCTTATCAATTTTTTACTATGTGAATTATTGCCATTGCTCTTTATGGCATTTTTTAGTCTAGATAAATAACTGACGCACCGCACCTGCGATAAGATACTAAGTAGAATGCTGTTGTATATACATATGTAACTTTATTGTTAGTTTGCGCAATTCAATTGAGTACATCAACAATAAGAAATATTCTCTCATCTCTCTGTTTTACACTTCCACTCCTTCCCCTTTCTCATGCTAAGTATTTTAAATCGCGAAATACTCATTTTTACGCAAGTCACATTGACTTGAGCTACTCATTTCAATACTTATACAACTGATAAATTTATGAATCACACTCATAAGTTTCTCTCAGTGCATTACTTTATTTCCTATTAATAATGTGCCTAGTCAACCTTTTTATAAAGTAAACTCAACTCAGGCAAAATCGAAACTATTGATTTTTTGTATTTATGTAGACACAATACTCGTGAGTCGTGAGGAAGGCACTTTCTTTGCTCTAATAGCATTTTCATTGAATAATTGATTTCATTTGCAAAGGAAACTTGTTAAGTGGCCTCTTAAAGTTACAAAACCTCTTTAAATGTAATATAATATAAATAAGTTTCTATAAGCACATACTTTCATATAGATATGTACTATAACTGAAGGTGTGAACTTGAATGTATAAGAAAAATTGAAGGTCATTTGGAATATGCCCTCAAAATAATTAGAACTTATGACAGTACAATATTATTTTTTAATTTATATATATATATTGTTACATCTTTGTAGTTCAAAAGATCTTGCTGATCTTGTATCCATTCATTTTCATTTGTTGTATAGATTTGTATACGTTTTTGTTTATTCAAGGCACGTGCTATAAATCTGTTCGAAATGACTGCCGAAAACTGCAGAATAACAATTAATATGTGAAGAATATGGGATATATAAGTACGTGTATGTTTTAACTTGCATGTAACACTGTAATTGTAATAATAATATTTGCACAATTCAACAGATCTTCAGCTATATATTCGGTCAAGTAATCATAGCAGCCATGTCGATAGATATACAGAATATGCATATGACAACATGAAAGTGGCAATGAATTCTTAAAGAACATTGACCTATCTGTATAATTAGAAGAGACGCAGCAACAGAAATCACGTTGTATTTGATCCCATACTCTAGTCTCATCATTAGGCATTGTATAATTATAAGAACTCATTGAATTTTTAAGATTGTGTGCAAGCGAATCATATACCTTATTCCTCAACATAAAGGCATAAACACCTAATGAGAGCTCGAGTATAAAGAAAAGTCATAAAATATTAGTGAGAAATAAGCGAAGACAATTAAACCTTATCAGTGCAATTCAATAGCCGAAATATGCTACGATTATTTTAGATAAGCCAATCAGATATAAGTAAATGGGTATTCGAGAATATTTCTCGATCAGAAGCATACTATAGCGTTCGTGTAAAACATCAATATTATGCCCTACAATAACAAGTGTCGCACCAATAATCTGTTAGAAAAAAGAAAATATATTAAGAAGTCTATAAAGCAAAATTTAAAAACAAGTTCTTACCAAAATTATGAAATCCAATCCATAAAGTGAAGACTTGATGCATTTTGAATTGTCTGTCAGTGACATATTTTCAGAACTTTAATTAATTAATTGAATGCAATTGACAAACAAAATTAACAAGCTCTATCCACTCATATCTTATCAATGTTATCAAACTCTATCTAAAATCCTAGTAGTTTGTAATATTAAAGTTTTATTGTATTAAAATATTTGCACACAGATATTCAATAAATCATCATTATTAAAATACAAACTAAATAAAGCTTAAAAAAGAAATGGGATTTCAATCTATAAATAAAATTTACATAAATCCAGTGATACCGTTCCTGATTTTAATTTCACGTGCAATATAGCAGGCAAAGATAACTCCAAAGAACTGGAGAACAGCAATGACGACACCAGCAGCACCCAAACTGACCGCATGGGCAGCAATATAGTTAGAGAAGCCATTAAGGCAACCATCAGTATAAAGTGTCGAGTTACTGGTTGTATTTGTACAACTGAACGTTCCAATTGTGCCCACTGGAATTGTACAGCATGAAAGTGGCAAGTCACCTTTTTCCATATACTTCTCCCAGTTGGTATAATTGTCTGCACCGCAGCATTGGAATTGTCTCTGAACAGTATCCCACATTGTTGTTGTTTCGGTAACTTTTTCTCCTTTATAGTTGCCCATAGAGTCTTTAAGTGATTTATCAATCAGATCATAAGCTTCATTGCGTAGCACATATCCACTAATGCCTGCTGACAATTCAAGTATGAAAATAAGACCCAATAGTACCGAGAAGGTCAGGACAAGACAATAGTTCTCCTTCAGTGCTCCCCAGCATCCAAAGAATGAAATAAAAATTATAAATGATCCGATAACAATCAAGAACGTGGGTATAGAGAAGAATTTAGTCGCGAGGAAAACTCCATAGTCGTTAAAGACGGCTCCAACTGCGACACCCACAGCAATTAAAATTATACCAGTAATCTGAAAATATATTGCGAAATTAATTTAAACTTAACTTTTGTCATTTTGTTATAAAAGAATCTTAATGTGATCATGAAAACCTTTCGTTTATCAGAACATTAATAATTAATAATATCTCTGATTGCTTTTGCTTAAAGAGTTGCGGGGAGTAATTTCGAACTAAGGGCAATAATATTTGTTAGCATGACTCTTTCTTCAATTTTTGATGTATTGTGTTGTGTTTATTAGACTATTATAAATCATATAAAATTATTAATTGTTCGTTTCTTATCTCTTCTATTTGCTTTGTTGATTGTTCAAATAGTTAGTTATTTCCCTTTTGATGTGGACAAAATTAATAACTCTTGATAGTTTAATCCATTGAATTGCACAGACACTTCAGTATAATCGAACTTTGAACAATCGTATGAGTCATCACGATATCAAAACAATTGTATATCAATATATCCTAGAGATATTTCTTTTAACATATCATGACACAAAATAATATTTTTAGGGTTCCGGACCCAAAGGGTACCAAAAGGAACCCTATTGAAGAGACTTCGTTGTCCGTCCGTCTGTCCTCGGGTCATATCTCATAAACCGCAATAGCTAGAGAGTTGAAATTTTCACAGAATGTGTAGTTCTATCCGGGAATCAGCAACAAATAATTAAACTTAAATATTTTCAAAAACTTAAAGGGGTCCCCATACAAGAAACAATTTGGTTTGTATGGCAGCTATACGATCCAGTAATCCCACGATCTTGAAATTTAGAAAATTGGTGGCTATATATGAGAAACTTATATTATCGAAATTTCAGTTTGATCGGACTACTAGGGAGGATACCTCCCATACAAACCCCCATTAAAATTCAGGTTCTTTTTAGAAAAACTTTTTTGTTTTTTATTCTATCGAACTGAAATTTAGACACTTTAAGTTTCTGATATAGGCGCTGCACATCTGTTGGAATCAGCTAAATCGGCCAACTAGGAGGGGTACCTCCCATACAAACCCACCATTAAAATTCAGGTTCTTATTCGAAAAACTTTTTTGTTTTTTTGTTCTATCGAACTGAAATTTAGACACTTTAAGTTTCTGATATAGGCGCGGTACATTTGTTAGAATCAGACAAATCGGACCACTAGAGGGAGTACCTCCCATACAAACCCCAATCGGGTACGGAACCCTCCGTGTACGAGTCTGACTTGCACATGGCCCATTTTTCATTTATTAATATGAATCTAATAAAAACGAAAAACTTACCAAAAATATTAAATTAAATCCAAATAATACATATTTGATGGTATTTGCACTGCCTGTGAGAAGCGACATTTTGCCTTATTTGGTTTATTATAATGATCTAAAAATAAATAATCAATATATATTTAATTGTACAATTATTTCATTCATTATTGTAATTAAAGCGAGTAAAATTCGACTGTTTACGCTTACACCAATATTATTTGTGGGCAATTCAATTCAGACTGTTGCAAAAATCTAATAAAATTTCAATCAGAAAGACTTTTCTGTAATCAACGAGTTGTTGTCTTATCGAAATCGAGAACACCAATAAAATATTAAAAAAAAAAAAAAAAAAAAAATAATTGATTGCGCTGTTGGTAGTTGGTAGGTAGATAAATCCAAAATAAAGAGAGAGAATAAAATTAATTACACAGAGTAAATTTGGTGAAGCCTTTTGTGGTCAATGCGATTTAACTTAGTAAGAGATAAAAGTAGTTACTTTATGAGATAAGATAAACATTCGTAGCAAAAAATACAATAAGAACGCAGAAAACCAAAACTGTGGCAATATATTGTATTAAAGAAAATCGAAATTCGTATTATGTTTTTATATAAAATACACATATAACTTCCACAATTATTTTAATGTAATGATGATAATGAAAATACGCCATAAGGTAAAGGTTTCAAAATGCTTGCAAATAAGTAGAATCAATATCGCATGTTAAAGTGAAATTTAACAATTTGCTATCCAATGTCATTTGCAGTAATGTTTGTTTCTAAATTCATGTCACTCTGGTCTCTGGGCGAATAATTTGTTTGGACTCCATATGTCATTTTGACTACAAGTTCATGGTCAATTCATCAATTATTTATTTATCAATTGACTTAGTCTTTGTAATTTATTTAACATTTATAAATATTTTTTATATGTATTTTTCTTGTGCTTAACGTACGCCAAATTTGGTTAGTAGTTAGAAATTTTAAATACAATATAATCAACTGAGTTCACTGAAAGGAGTAGAAATCATTCTTTGGTTTAAAGATATGACTCATTTTAACTGACATGGCACATTCTTTATTATTAATCGTAATCAGTACTTGATTACAGGAAATGATTTTCTATTACTTTTCTTATAAATGTATAATAAACTTTTGCTAAGAAGAATTTAATTTCTTTTTTGTATATAGAGAAATTTTTTTATTTTATTATCAGCAGAGAAATATATATTGTAACATTTATTTTTTATATTTTAAAATATTGAGACACTTTTCACAATAAATAATAAATTTAATTTTCAATAATAAATATCAATTTTTATTATAAAATATTTCAAAACTTAAAATGCACTCACTATTCTTTCTTTTTGTATGTTTTATTAACCACAATTTTAGAGACTTTGAAAAATTTAGAAATCACTTGAAATTGTAGAGCTCTCTTCCGCACTGAACTTATGACTTACAAAATCAAGTTCTACATGAGCGAAATAGGAATAAAATATATACTATAAGGCGTTAAAAAGCACCCAGTACTTTGGTAAAGGTAAACCCAAATGAAATATTAGTGAGTTATGGCAGTAAAGAGCTTTAGAAAAAGCTTTTTTAAACATGTAGCGTGTCAATGTTTGAGTCTAAAAAATGAGCGATTTATCAGTTGGCAACATAAACTTATGAAGAGATAAAAACTTGGTTAACAAACATTGTGTAAACGCAATATGTTATCTAAAATATTTTCATTGAAAACAAAACAGTGGCGTACTTTAGGTGCAAGAAATAATAGACAAACTATAGTCTTACTTTCATAACTCCAAATCACCATATAGAAACCACTCACACATATTTTTATTAACTTACAATCAAATTTTCTAGTTACTATTTTTTCCTCTAAGCCATCGTCATTATCATCTATGTCACTTGAAGTTTCTGAGACGGATAAATAATGTAGCCCTTGATTCAATCTATTAGAACTTTTTATGGCAAAAGCTATATGCAATATGTGTATCAAATAAAATATAAATCTCATTCACAGAGCGGGTTTTGCAAGACGAAAGTCTTCATATTCTGTATTTCAAATTTTGATGATGAATTGCAGAAGTTGGACTTGCAGGGGACCAATATTGATGATAGACGCGATATACTCCTACTTCTGTTTGCAGATGACGCAGTGGCTCTTGCCCGCTAGCACAGCAATACTGTGAAATATTTCAGTTGCTTTAAAAAAAATACTGTTAGCGAAACCAATAAACTGTCAATATAAAGTAAGTAAATCCTTATACCTTACACTTTATCTTCACAGAGCAGAAAATAGACGTAGGTGTTATATTCTCTATCTCAACAGTAGGAAAAATGGCGGCTAATGTTGCTGTAAAAATTGGTAATATTGTATTAGGTTGCGGCTTTATAAACCCTGCATTTATGTAAAGCGGATTCATTGGCAGGTAAGGTTTTGCTGTTCGATAGTGTTGTATCTACCTCGCACAAATATGGGAATTAAAATACTCTAAACAGTTGGAAATAGTGCAATCCACTTATTATATGATATGAGGCACTCTGAAAAATGTAGTCATCTCTTATTGTCTACAACAATATAATCCTCAAGAGTGACAGTGGAAGTTATATTATGGGTCAATCTTATCAATGTTTTGTAATCAACTTCCACTTAGTGTGTATCTCTATCAACATTAGTCAAGAAAATTAAGGAATCGAGTATGTCATCTTGATTTTCCCATGTACTCGTATAATATTGATCAAATCCAGCGTTTTGATGCAATTGTTATTATCTGATGCCCATGTTTTTGACATATGATTGATCCCGTGTAGATTCTATAAATCAAAAAGATTTACATTTGCTTTGCAAGTAAATAAGTATATTTCATCCAGAAATTACTTATTTAATTTTACAATCCATTCTTCAAAAGATGATGGGATCAACAGCGGGACGATGAGTATCCAAATAGCGATTTCTCACCAAGAAACGAAAAAGTGACTTAAAATTGCACATGCCAGTTATGGAGAATGAAAACTTGTATAGAATTTTTGTTGTGAACATTACAACAAATCGTTTTAATTCGAGTTATAGAAGATTCCAGTTAGAATTAGAAATTTGAATTATGGAAATTTGCCTGTAACGGTATGTAAAATATTCAAATAAAAACAAAAAAAATAAAATATATTTTCCAAGTATTTAATTTTTATTTTTAATGTGATGTAAATACAATTAAAATAATTTTAAATAATAATAAAATTCAACATTTTTCTTTATTCAAATATTAAACTTTTTTTTTTTTCAACTTTCCATTCCTTGATATTTTCTCATTCATTCAGTTTTTTTTTTTTCTTTTTTCGATTGAATAATGCAAAATGCATAACTTATAAAAAAATACAAATATATAAATTATAAAAAATAATATTTCGTATGTATGAGTATCATTTGTTATGTTAATAGACCAATAAAATATTTTAAAAAATTATATAGTAGGGAAGATTCGTTTTTCTTTTTGCTTAAATACAAAAAATGAGTAGTATTAATACTTGAAATTTTTGTAGAAGGGAGAAGGACAAAATACAATAAATGAGCGTGACAAATGAAATGAGGAACTGCTTTTGAATTGTTTTGTTTTGATTTTGTTGCACGCAAGTTAAGTGTTAATTTGAAACATCCTTTTTTTTTATTTTCTCATAATCTTCAAATCGTCTTTAGTTAATTGAATTGAAAAGGATAAAAGGACATAAAAAGCCAACAAAAAATGTGGCATATTTTTGGGGGTGTTATTTCTTTTTTATAAAATAAAAATTTAGTACAGTTTCAATTGGGTAATTGTTATTAAATTTTGCTTAAAGCACAAAATCTAAAAAATTACGAAACTTTTTTTTCTTTATTTTCATTTGAAATTCTTAAAGATTTCTCTTTCTCTCTTATAATGGAATGTGCCCCTAAAAGCACACTATAAATTATTAATATGGTTAATAGTAGTAGTTTTTTGATCACTAAAGTCTAATTGTTAAGACTTCTATTTTCTTTCGATAACAACTATCGGTCGCCGTCATCGTCGTTGTTATTATTCATTTTCGATCTTTGCCATGTCGCTCGCGTTGTTTAGCTGCAATTGTTGTTGTCGCCAAACTATGCTGAATTATTTGCTGTGGATGATGTGGATTGTGTTGACCATGACCATGACCATTCAAGATTTGCGCGTTTTTATCATATCTGTAAATTTATAATTGAAAATAATTAATTAATTAAATTACAATTTAAGTTTATTAGTCATCAAGTTATTAACTACAACTACGTTGAATGTTTCGTTTTTTGTTCTTTTTTTTTTTTCTCTTAGAGTAGAATCTACGGCTTTTAGTTTTTCTCGAAAACAACTTTAAAGTAGAAATTGTAAATCTGAGATTTGGCAATATCAGATCAGATCAGAAGACATTGGCCAATGATGATATCATCTTCTTAGTTGATGTTGTTGTCTTCCTACGTTTGTCGAATTCTTCATTCAATTCCAGCGTTATAGCAACATGTTCATAGTCAGTTTTAGAGAACATAGATAGGAGAAGAATAGTGTTGTAAGTGCTACATTGTTTTTGAGAAAAGTGTTGGAAAGTTGTGTGTTGAAATTAGTTATGCTTATTAAATAAAGATTAGACAAAATTTACTAGAAAAACTTGCTCTACAGAAAGTACAATTGCATAGCATTTTAGTATTTTGTCTACAAGTGTGGAACCTTTTTTGAGTTAGTAGTAATTCTTAAGTATGTGGACCATTTACAACCATACATCAATCATGCAACCATGCTACTACTAAAAACCAACAAAAACTACTACTACTTAATTAAAAAAAAAAAAAAGTAAAATGCCGAAAAATGTCTTACTCTTTTAAAGGTAAAAACAGTGCCAACAATAAGTATGCTAACACTGATTAAATAAATTTCTTGTTGTAGCTTTTTTTTGTAGGTTATGGCACAGTTACAAACAGTTATATCAGTTATCTGATTGTGATTGTTTTTTTTTTTTTTTTTGTTTTGGTTGCATTCACATACCAAAAGTGGAGTGTTTTAGTAGTAACCAAAATGTAAAAAAAAAAATAGTAATATGTTAGCAAAATCCGCGTGCTTGCGTGCGTGCGTGAGTTCATTGATATTTTGTTTGGTTTTTTTTTTTTTTGTTTTTTATTTGAGTTTTTGTCGTGACGTGTGGTAGTTAAAGTAAAGTGCAAAAAGGGGAGGTACGAGATCCAAGCATTCCACATTGCTTAATTTTAATGTATTGTAAATTCGTGCAGTATTAATTTTTTGGTTTAATTTTATCATCCAAGTTTTAATTTCTTCAAAATTTGCATGCGTTGTTTTGGTTGCGGTCACCCAGTTTTTGTCCAGATGACTATGAACATGTGCATAAACCGAATGGTTGATGCGTTGAAACGCTGCTTCGTACTTGTCGGAAACGTATTGGTCGATTGTAACCGAAGAACTTTGCAGATTTGGAACCTTTCCAGCCACCACTTCCAAAGCCTTTGCCACCCATTAGTACACGCTTTTGTGTACCAAATATCTGAGCATGTTCGTTTACAAGATTTTGCTTATATGGACGCAATTTACTTGTGGATTTGTGATCCACTGGCGACGGTGTCGATGTTAATACAGGTGTGGCATAGAGCAAATAATTATCATAGACATGACTTACGTCAGAATTGCGTTTCGCCGGGAGATATGGTAAAAAGGCAAAGGAAGAAGTTGTGGATTGTGTATGAGAAGGTTTACGTGGATGCAATGGCAAGGGATTTCGTTTAAGCGAGGTTTTTTTTAATGTTGACTGATTGGAATAACTTGGTGGAATCATTTCCAACTTGGTCTTATACTCATAAGTGGTTGAAGTTGGTGAAGAAGCATTAGGTGGTGGTTTTGTAATAAAAATGGGAGTGAAAGTGGGAATAGGTATGGGAATAAGTGATCTTTGGCGTTTGCGTCTTGGTGGTGGCAATATAGGCGGTGGCATAGGCGGTTCGGTTCTCAGAGTTGATTGCGGAGCGCATGTTTTTTCATAAACAGTTGCCTCAAGTGTGGCATAGGCAGGTTCCGATGTGCCTTCAGCTATATTCATGTTATCGTTTATTATCGTTGGTATCGTTATTTGTGTCATTGTTTCCGTATCAGATTGTGTGTTTTCATAGTCGTTCGTTTTAACTTCTAAATTCGTTGCGTATACGTACGTCAGTTCGTTTTCGTTTGTTGCTTGCCGCGTTCCTGATTTGGACGAGCATTTGCTTGCAGATTGAGTTAGGGAGCTCGACTTAGTCGTTTCCTTTTTAAGTGAGTGTGTCGATGTTGTAGTAGTGCCTGTTGTACTAGTGCTTTTCGTTATAGGCGCTGTTGGCTTGCGTTCTCGTTCACTGTGTCTCGAACGATTGGAGAGACCTGTGTTGTTGAAAGATAAAATAAGATATTTGTTAGATATTAGATATATACCTATATCTCAGGAGTAAAAAAATCCTAGTTGAATTAACAGGCCAATGCTCTTAGTATCATACTATACTAGATTTTAGGAAGTGCTTGTGCTTTAAAGAATTTATATAGTGTCTAACTTGGTGTGGTTGTCTGTTTGTGTAGCGTTAATTTGAGAAAAAGAAAAAAGTCTTTTTGTGTACTTGGCTAACCTAAAATGCTTATGCAGCCGTTGTGGCTGGGTAGCACCCATTATCAAAATACCCAAAACAAGCAATTCTGTAAAGGAGAGAGATTTGAGCTCATACATGTATAGGCTTGACTGACATCCATTTTGCCACATCAATAAAATCAACCTAGCTAAAGATCATTGACTTACCTCTAGATCGCGACAGCTTATCCTTGTCTTTGTCTATTCGATCTATCTTATGTGTTGATGAACGGTGATGATGATGCCCATTTGCCTCATGCTCATGGCCACGGGAGGATCGAACTAAGCGACTACTACCGCCACTGCCATGTCTATCATTCGAGTGACTGCGTACTCGACTCGCACTAAGCTGTGTTGTAGGGGGGGTATTAGTGGTTCTACTGGAATGATGACGTTCAGTAGCAGTTATATTTTCCCCAACACGAGCACGTCGGCTTGAGCTGTGAGTTCTGTCACTCGTGGTCTTGCGGTCACGCTCTCTCATTGAATTGGAGCGTTGTTTAAGTGGCTCCTCACGAGAACCATGATGTTTATCTAGGCTAACGTGAGTATTGTGATTGCGTTGCTTTTCACGTGTTTGCGAATGAGTGTTACTGCTACTACTCACACGCTTTGGATTACGGGTGCGTAAACGTGCATCACGCTTTATTTGTTCATCACCGGACGAGCACTGGGTCATTGAATCGCGGGAGCTGGAGCGTCTAGACTGAACGATCGTTGTCTTCTGTGCCTGCGTTGCACTCCGTCGTGGTTTGACATTTTCATATTCGCGTTCACTTGACAATGAACGGGAGCGTGCACGCGGACAACACTCAATTGAAGATTGCGAAGAACTACGACCATGCGTTGGCGATGGTGTGGATTGTCGAGAATTGCGACGAGCTTCTGAAGCAAACGTGCCGCGTGCAACATTCGAAGCTTCACTAGTTTTATCACTTGTAAAAATCTTCTCATCGATTGTCTCCAGTGGTTTGGAATTACGTCGTTGTAGTGACGAACGTCGTCGCTGATCCTTGAGGGCAGCTTCATCGGAAATTGCCTGCAAATAGTTTATTAAAAGTAAATTAAGAGTTTTATGTTACAAATAAATCTCTATTTTACCTTCAAAGTTTGATCAGCGTTGCGAGTCATTTCACTCAAGATTTGCACATCACGCTGAACATCCGTTTTACGGTCGTACGGATTTGGTGAAGGAGACTTCACCCTAAACGAGGGCATCAGCTCGTGCGCTATGTTCTCGTAAAAGTGTTCATCAAAATCCTCGGAATCCTCATCATTTGTTTTTTGTTGTAAATTCTGCTTTAACGGAGCTTCTATCTTTGCACTACGTGGAACCAATTGTGGCTCAACTTCAATTGGACTATGTCTGAGTAAGTCTGGTCGATCATTTAACAATTGCCACTTTGTCGTGGTCTGATGGATTTTCTTCTCTTGATTACTGAGCTTACGAGAAGGTAAGCTTCGTCTACTTGATTGGTAAAGACTTGGCTTGGGACTTTCGACTTCAGTTTCGTTTTTAGAAACTTGAACGCCAAAGTAGGAGAGCTCATGCTCACGTAACTTACGTGCACCGCGTGCCTCTTTAACGATCTTCAATGAGTCGGTATCACTTAAGGGTTCGTTGGTTGCCTTTACAGTGGCTGCGACATGCACCTCTGGCTTCTTTGCGGTTTGAACTATGAAACATAATTGGAATGCCTATGGTTATATTTAGTTATTTAAACTTAGCTATCTTGGAATCTTACCCTCTTTTAAAGTTGTGCGCGGCTTAGCCATAGGTACAAGTTGTGAGACACGTAATTGAGGGCTATGTTGCTGATCTACTTGTTGCGGTTGATCAGATTTGGGTGAGTGCAGTGCAATACTCATTACGTTCGATCTAGGAAGGTCTATCAAAAGAGGCAAAAAAATATTGACATTTCATTACTATAGAAAAATAATATTTAGACAAGCATCTAAGTTAGAGTTGTGTACTGAAGCGCGTAATCTAAACTCCTCTACCAGGGACTATTCTGGCGCTCTCACTAATTTCCCTCTCTGTTTTTCATATGTAACATTACCTGTTGGTTTCAATATAGGTTCCTCATGTTGATTCACCATCTTTTCATCATCAATTTCCCATACCGTACGTTTTGCCTTTATTCGACTCCAACTATTTGAGTATTCAATTTCCGAGTGTATGTCTTCTAAAGAAGAACCAGTGTCTTGAGTTCCACCGCCACTGTCGCTGTTTTCATAGTGACTGGCTGCACCACGGGTAAAGTAACGCTTTACCTCTTCATCTGCACTATCAATCTCCTCCTGAGCGGAATCATACATTCGACGCAATTGTGTCAGTTGCTGACTGACTGGTATCGCAGTATTATCCAGTAAATGTAGTCTTGGTGGGACGAGAGGAGTGAAATTGTCACTTGAATTACGCCGCGGCAATGAATCATCGCTAGTTATAGTTGCGTTGGATGAACGTCGGCTAGATGTTGATTCCTGGTAGCTATTTGATCGTAGCATGGGTGTTGGAACAACAATTGTAGGTTGAATAATTGTAGATTCAATAGAAGCAACACTCAGACGGCGCATTGCCTCATCGAAGGCGCTAGCCGAACGCATTGTCTTTATTATAAGGGAGGTGGACTTCAGACCCTCATCAAGCATGCGTTGGTGTTCTCGTAAATCTTGCAGCAAAAGCTCCTGAGCGCTGGGACGACGAGCAACGGTTGATTCGATGTTACCTGTGTGTATGATGTGTGTAAATGTGAATGGCGGAAAGTGTTTGGTAGTTAAGTTGTCGGTGACAAGCTTAAATCGAAATTTTTTGCGAATTTTAATGTTCTTTTGTTAGGATTTTGGAGCATTTTAAGCTTGATTAGAAGAGTTTGGTTAGGTTTCATTAAATGCATAAGCTTGTGAGTGAATTTAGGGTTGGAATGATGTGATCAAACAGTTTTAAGAGAACTAATGAGAAGAAGAAGAGGAAGCGGTTATCCATGCACAACATGCAATGTCAGAGAGATAACTATTTAGTACAGAGCGCTATACAAACCAGTAGAGGAGTCTATGGCATAATAATTACACAACACTTAAATAGTTGAATAGATTTGCTCAAATGAGCATATAAAACAAAGTATCTATACTTAAGTAAGGAATCTACATCTACAAAGAATAACAAACGGGAAAAAATACCAACCAGTTTCATGCCAATCCTGATCGCCCAAGCTTAAGTTAATTTTTGTCGAATAATTATTTGGGTGTTGAATTTCGTTGCCAACTTGTCTCTTCTCAACAATGCGAACACGTTCCGCAACACTTTTAGTAGTGTTCACAGGTGACCCCTCCTTATTATCTGTTAAAAAATAAAAAGTATTGAATTGACCGGTCAATGCATCAATAATAAAAATGTTTACCAGGTTGTCTATCCACGCTTACGGACTTCAATTGTACACCCCACAGTGCATCTGCACTGTCAATATTTTCACCTAAGTGATAGGGTTTTGGTTTAATCGGCTTGTTCTTTAGTATACCACGTATAGCTGCGATATCATCGGTTTCATTATCTGTAGTATCAATACCACTAGTCGATGTATAGCTGTTGCGTGAAGCTGACTCTGTTAAACTGTAAGATTCCAAAGGCTTCGGTATCGTTACAGTGACTTGTGTTGCTTGTTCCACTACTTCTGGTGGATCCATCAAAGTAGCTTTATAGGCTACCGTTGTGGATGCTAATGTCTTACGTCGTTGATTATCGCCAAAGAGTGTTGGGGGTAAAGCAACACTCGAGTTAGTTGAGCTTACGGGTGAAGTTGAGCTTACAGTCGTAGCTGACTTGACAAGACTTTGAAGCGGGCCACTTGATGTACGACGTCGTCTACGGAAGTTATTGGTTGGCGGTGGTTTGCCATCGGTCTCAACAATATTGACACGTCCAGACTCAGCAGCGAAGTGTACTTCAGTCTTACAAAACTCAACGCGTTTCTGCTGTGTAGTACGAGTGTTCGATGTAGAATCCAATATGGGTTCAGCTGCATTACCGCCACTGCCACCACGATTGACACCATTCAAGTGAACTTGCGAGGTCTTGCGCATATATTGACTCTCCTCCACAGCAATAGAGTGACGTTTGTTCACATCACTTGTTAAGTTTGCTGCTTCAGGAGACTTTAAACGGTGTGCTTGATAACCAACTTGTTTGTTTGGTTCTCCAAACTGAATGATTGTGCCACGTGCTGTGGACGGCATCTCTGTCGGTGACCAGTTACCCAACTGTTCACCTGAGCGACCAAGACCACTATCAGTAGAAGCATCCACTCGGAAGATGCTTCGATCTTCGGGTGGTGACATTTTCTCAAAACCGTATGACTTACGGCGTAGATGCCACTCGCTCGAATTGGTGTCCCGATACTTCTGACGCGACTCTAGACTATGTGTTTTATTTGATTCCTGTTGTGGTTGTGGTGGTGGTTGTGTGTTGACTGCTTCTTCTCTACCAAATAATGTGCCCACGCGTAAGTTATCTCTACGACGCACAGGCTGAAAGGCAGATCGTTCTAAAATGGGTGAAGCTAACTCATCTATTGGTTTCACCAATTGCACTTCAATATGTTCTTCTTCAATTTCTGGTGTATGATCAAGAGCTTGATATGCTAAAAAGTCTTCTTTATAAAGTGATTCATCGGATAGTTTCTTTAATTTTCCACGTATCTCTTTCAATGACTCAGCGGTCAAAAAGCTAGTGCGTTTATTTGGTGCTAATTTCTCAGCAGCGGGAGCATTCAATATCGTGTCCAAAGCAGCCAAGTCTACATGATTATTACGCATGGCAGTGTTCAGGCGTCTGCCATTTTCTAATTCCGCACGTATGCGCGACACACTCACCGAGTTGCTAGGCAAATCAAGGGGTCGACGTGGTGTTGTTGGTGTCGAATTCGCTGATGAAGTTGCGGTAGTGCTTGGTGATCGATTGTATTCATTTGCTTTGATCTGTGATTGAAAGGAACGTCGCAGCTTGCTAACTCGTCGCCACTCACCAGGTTCTTCACCAGAGTTCTCACCCAAGTCGTTGCGGTCCCAATCGTTACTGAGGTCATCCGTGGATATAGAACGGGAACGCTGAAGTTGTGCTGATGGCATATATTGAGGCACCTGTTGTCGGCGCTGATGTCGAGCCGTTAAGCTGGATTAGATTAAATTGAAATCGAATGCCAAAAAATAAATTAGTTATTGGGCGAAAAGCTAAAAAATCGTCTACACCCGACGACAATAAATTCGCAAATACGCCAAAAATTCAATTAAAACTCATTGAAAACCACTCGAAATTACACAAAAATTCTGTAATACTCACCGCAAATCGTCATCGCCATCATTATTGCCGTGGTCGTCATCATCGTCAACATTATCGGCATCGAACGTAGACGACGACGACGACTTAGCGTGTTCATTATAATGCCGGAAACTTTCCAAATCACGACGACGCGTTTGTCGAATAAGCTGCGTTGGTGTCACACCACCGCCGCCACCACCACCACCATCATCACTCTGATCAGCACCAGCTCCAGCAGCAGAAGCAAAGCTGGAGTGGACACCTACGCGGCTTTGCTTAAGTTTATTGTTGCTGTTGCCATATAAGTCAGGTTGCTCTGAAAGACGTTTATGCCATGGAGCTGCTGGTTGTGTTGCTGCTGTTACTGATGTTGATGATGTTGATGACGTAGCTATTCTGTCCTCTGTCGCTATTCTGTTTGCTGCCGATACTGACAGTGACGACGACAATGATGATGATGATGCTGCTGCTGCTGACTTGTCGTTGTTGCCAACAATTGCATGTAGGCTTATTTTAGCCGCTTTTCTGTGGGTGTTCATTGTTGCTGCAGATGTTGAATTGTTACTGCTCTGGCTTGAAATACTTGAGCTGCTTTTCTGTAAAGAGAGGAATGAGAAAATACAATACAATAAAATCAACATGATTTACATTGAACCAAAGCCAAACAAAGTCTGGAAGCCATAAACCTCAAACAACTTTGGGCTTGAATAATAACCAACCAACCAACCAACCAACCAGCCGACCGACCGACTGAAAAGTACAAACTGTTGCCTCAAAGGCCGTCAAGTCTTTCTTTCTTTAGTACTTCGAGTGAAATTTGCCATGTCAAGATTAATGATTGGCTTGTGCTCGTGGGCGTTCGCTTCAGCTCTCAGCTTAGCTAAGTTGTGCTGAACTCAACTCGATAATTAAACACTCTATTTTTAAAAATTCATTCTTGCCTTCTATATCTTCGCAATTCAACTTCAACTTGAATTTTTTTAATGAGACCAACACACACACACACCATTGTGATAGGTGAAATGTATAGAATTTCGGTTTAAATTTCCATTGTTGGTTATCGCCAGCGTCTTTGCAATATGTTTGTCTGTCTGACCCAAATGTTTAATCCAACGATTATGGTTACACAGCGTGTTAAATTTGGTTTAAGTGTTAAATGCTTAATAGAGTTTTTAGTGTTATTAAGCATTTTGATTGATGCGCTTCATGGGAGATTTATCGAGCAGTTTCGGTTTGAAAAATGGGAGAGATTTAGTGATTTCATTAAGTTAACTGTGCTGTTTTACGTATGTTGTGTTTGCTAAATATGGTGCGAAATTCAAAAGTGAAATGAGCTGATGGTAAATTGATGAATCAACTGTCATCAGGAAATCTTCTTGCTTAGTCACAAAAATAATACAATACAATAATTTTGAAGCACTCTTCAGCTCAAGTTTATTTTCATTCTAAATGAACTTTTCCGAGAGACCAAAATCAAAATACAAAAAGCAATTGCCAATTTTCGGTCATTGCCATGGTTTAAGCATTTTACCAAAACAAAAAGCGAAAGAAAATATTTAAAAACGGTGCAAAACAAAACAAAGCAAATGAAGTTCATGTGGCAAGTAACTGGAGAATGCTAATGACCATTTAAACTAAATCAAATATATTATAGCCCGAAAATAAGACATAAGGCAACCAAGCAACCATAGTAACTAACTACTGGACATAAGTCTCACCTCACCAAACACCAGCATATATACATAGGTACAATATCTAACTTTATCTCCAATAATTAAGAAACTAACTAGATTCAACTCAGTTGAGTTGAGTTCAGTTGAGTTGAGTTGAGTTCAGTTGAGCTGAGCTGAGCTCAGTTGAATTGAGTTGAGTTTACTATGGTTTACGGTTTGACTGAATTACGCATGAGCCAACCAATCGCCTGGCAGCCTTTAGCAACACTTACCATTAGATTACTCAATTTCAAACTTGGCGCCGTATCGAGCAACAAATTGTGAAAACTACTGTTGCTATTATTGTTACTATTATTGATACTGTTGCTGGTGCTATTGCTGATGCTGCTGCCACTATCATTAATCATAAGCTTTTCCTGCCGATCATCATCATCTTCATCATCATCACCATAGTCATAATTTACATCTTCTTCGTTAACGACATCGAGCTCTGTCACTATAAGATTATCACCACTACCAGCGCTTCTATCATGATTTACAATCTCATTATTATCATTGACTTCACAAATATCCACAGTGCTGGACAATTCGGATGACGAATTGGTTCGTGTAGCTGCTGATGGTATCCAAAAGGGACTAGAGTTTGTTTGTTTGTTGGCAGTGTTGTTGTTGTTATTGGTATTGATATTGGAATTGATATTGATATTGGTATTGGTGATAGTATTGTTGTTGTTGTTGATGTTGTTATGAAAATGACTCTTAATTCTACTTCTATCAAATATATTCAGTGGCGAGGTGTTTGTCGTGGATGTGGATGTAGAGGACCAACGTGATGAGGATGAGGAGGTCGTTTGTACTGTGTGTGTGCGTATCACTTGCATGGCACCGTTTGCGGTTCGCGCTTGTAGCACCTCAAGTTGTTTGCGTTGTGTGTGATGTGTGCCATTCGGCTGTGCGATATTTTGGGAATCGGATATCTGGAAATACAGAGAAAGAAAGTGTGAGATGGGATTGGGTGATTAAGGATCCAATGGGATATTGGTTTGGATATTTAATGTGCATGTTTTCCTGGGTATTGATTTCAATTAATTACATTTAAGTTACTCTTCCTGCTTGAAAATATTATACATTATACCAATTATTATTGAATATATGTATATGTAGTAAGAATGAAACCTGTTTACTAGCAATCTCCCTAGCCGATACTACAATCACTTTCAATGGCACCGCACCCCATTCACCTCACTCCCGCTGTGTTCCATTTATCATGAAACAAATAATCTGTCAAAATTTTATCTTAAAAGCTGTCTATTTCTATACTAGAGTTTCTAAAGACACCACGACAGACCACGACACGACACGCCACGCCACGCCACGCCACGCGACAAACCCACCCAGTTTCAGTCCAGTTCAACTTTTATTTTCCACTTACACTGCACCCTATTCCATATGCGCTGCTTCAAGAATTGTCCTCTACAGTGAGTGAATTGTTTTTAATTTTTCTCAGAATAATCCCAAATATATAATATGTACTATGGATATAATGAAACCAAATCATGTTTGGCGAGCGACACACGCCAACAAGACACAGTCAGCGAGCGTTAAGATCGATCGTAGCAATCGATTGGTTCAATGATTTATCACATCAGCGGAGCAACCCAGAGAACCAAAGCTTATTGCATATTCATGTATGTCATTGGTCAAAATTCAAAAAGCAACATAAAATTTCATTTATTTTTATTATTATTGTATTTCATTATTTTTAATAAAGCGGCACATTTGGTGGTCAAAGTGCATATTTATTTGAAAATATTGTTAAAACATTGAAAACCATTGCATTAAATGGGATTACGAAAACTCAAGAATTGTAGTCAACAATTTGATTCTTATACTCAGTTTGTTGCATGCATTGCAATGACTCACATATCGGTTGTATACTATACTATATGTAAGTACTATATATTGTACATTGCATTGTATGGCATGGCATGATTATGGGGAAGTTTATTATATTGTATTTATTGTATTTTTTTGTATTATTTTTATTGTGGTGATTCAGTTAAGTTCTAATGAGTAATTTCATAATGAATTGCTTTTTGTTTTTGGAAACATTTACAATACTATGTAGAACTTTATGAATGAAACTGATTTTTCATATGGGAATTCTTACAATAAATGCTTTCCTCTCAATTCAAAATTTATAGCTCCCTTTGAATAGCCGCAGGTCACACTCATCCTTCATTGGATATAGTGCAACGAAATTTAAAAAAAAAAAAAGACATGCCAAGGGTAAGTTGTCTGTGTCTGTGATGTAAATTACAACCAAGTAAACCCTTTGGCAATGCACGTTCCCCATTTTAAGTCTTGGTTTTTCCATCTTTTTTTTTTTTCTTCTCTTTCAATACACTCGTAGTTCATGAACTACTCGAGTCGTACATTGGCGTAAACTTTTATTAAGTTAACGACAAAAAATGAGGTTCTCACGCCAAGTATCGCCAAAGCAGAGACCAATGGTCTCTTTCTTTACTATAATACTTTGGTCTGTGGTTCTACCTAATTTGTCTTTTCGTTTTTTTTTTTTTTATTATTTTCTTTCAGTTGTTTAACAATTTTATGTTGTGTTTTTTTTTTTTTTTCATTTTTTGTACAATTTAAATTGTTTATGATTTGCTTTTTAAATGTGCTGGGAAGGAATGAATCGCATCGTTTGGCCAACAAAGTCCCAAAGAACTCAAGCGTAACTCTTGCAAAATCATGAAGAAGGGAATTCACGCGGGAACAAAGTACATAAGTATGTACGAGTATGCGAACCTCAATATTGACCTCTTTTTTGTCGAAATACTCGTACTCGTACTCGTATATTCTTTGTATGAAAGCATATTTTTTAGTGCGAATACTAGTTTGTCATCATGCATTGTTGTTGTTGTTGTTGTTGTTTCTGTGGTGTATCTGGAAAAATTTCACCTATTTTACAATAGTCTAGTGAAACGAACTACTGGGAAAACGACAATTGCTTGGCATCATTTGTCGTCCTCATTCTGCATTGTACGAGTATTGCGGTCAGGTATTATTGCTTCGGTGAACGTCTTCCTCTTTTGGTATTGTATATAAACTTAGTAGTTTATGAATCATTAATATTCAATGGGGAAAGACCGATTTTTAATGTCGTCCACGCGCAATTGTACAAATTCAACACGTTTATGCATTTTCAGGGTCGATCATTAATCACATTTACAATACAACTTCGACAATATCTCATTGATGGCTACGTGGGTGACGATCCCCAAATACAATAGTAAATCAGTGTATTGTGGATCCACCATTCACACGAAACTTTTTTTGAACTCTTGAACCTATCACACTTTCAAAAGAAAACACTTCCTTAACAAAGTTAATCAAATTGCCAAAGCTTTCTTTTCTTTTCTTCGACTCCAACTGAATTATATTCATTGCAATGTTCATCGGTGTCATGATCTCGAACTTGGCCAATACTTGCTGAACGGATCAGTTTTGAATCAGTGCTGACGCTGCGGGCCATTTGAAGTCAAACTAAACTTAGTTATTGCGCTGATGTTAATAGCGGTGATGATGATGATGATGCTGATGCTGATGGTGGTGATGAAGTTGATAAAGTTTCAACAGATAGTCAAAAATTTCCTGCTGATTTTGTTCACCTTAAGTCGTAAACCATAAAGAAATACGATGTATTGTATATCTTAGTTTACTTAGTATGGTATCACAAGTACATAAAAATTGAAAAATACTTAAGCATTTGGTTGAGAAGAAAAAATATTGTGAAGTTAAAGTCAAAGTCAAGTTTAAGGTTCAGACATCTGTGCATATATATATTTTAAAGCGAAGTTAAAAATCGTGATGAAGACTTTTTTGATGCCAAAAATATTTGGCTTGCAACAGCTTGTGTTGTGTCACCGTCTTATTGTAACAAGAAAGAAACTCACATAGTCAAGATTTCTCTAAACACTTTTAATGATGTTACACTGAAAGAAATTCCAGTTAAATAAGCAAAAATAAGTTTTAAGAAACTTCGGTAGTTCTAGAAAATCTGATATGTTTTCTTTAAGTGTAAATATTTGAAATCACACAAAGATTGAATGTCTATCAAGCAAACTCAACCAAGCTTGACTATCTTATCTTCTTCCGTGATGCACTATAAGCATGTTCAACTACTTCAACATCCACGTTGCATCTATCTAGAGACCTTTGGATGTACATATTTGTTGGGTACCTGTCTAACTTCATTGGAGAGATAGAAGATACCTATGAATGTGTATTCTCCACATATGAACTTGTAAGAAGATGAATAGACATGGCAGACAATTTTTTAATTTTTTTTTTTATTTTTTTGTTTTGTTGCCAATTTCTTTAAAAAACTATCCTTCTTCACAAACTTCAGACTTCAACTTCACTCACTCACTTACTGAACTGCATTTTAAATTAGTTTCCATTTGCTGTTTGTTGTAACAGACACATGCATAGTATGTACTATCTGCTAGCTACCCTTGTCCTTCTTTTTGCCATGGATGGCATCATCATGATCTACGCTGGGATACATGGAATCATGCTTTTGATTTTGCCTATGTAGTAGGTACGCCTGCGCTTTTAACAATGCCCATTTTCCTTGAAGACGTTTTTCTTTTTAAAATATAATAATATACATTTTTATATGCATTATTTCTGTCACGATCTCGTTGGTTTTATATCTTTATACGCGTGTGCGAGCGAACTCTGGGCTTGACTCTGGATGCTGATTTACAATAGTCAGCCAGTCAGTCAGTCAGTCAGTTCGCCAGTACTAGGGGTATGCATTGCCTTTTAAATGATAATGGATAATAGTAACTCCTGCATCTTTTATGAAAGACCTGCATTATACTTACTTACTACAAACGTGTCTGTATGGAATGCAGTCTTCTGTCTTTTGTTGTTATTGTACATTGTTGCTACATACTAGTAATTTTGTACTTGTATAAGGTCAAGTTTATGTCTTAAGTCTTTTGTTTGCTTTAAAGCAACAAGGTTAGCTAAACGATTTTTATTGTATGATATGATATGATATAAGTAATATTGGTAACGAATAGTAGTTTATATATACTGTAAGTACAATACACAGTAGTATGATAGAGTGATGTTAAATAAAATATTTAGAATTTTCATCTTTCACTTGACTTAAGATTTCCACTATTTCATATAATTGAAATACTGAGAACATACTTGTACATACCTAGTTAGAAATCTCTATACATAGAACAAACAATCTGATCTAGCAGGAAACAATTAATTGTGCTTTGCCAACTACTACTACAACTACTGTACTCGTATATCTCAGTGTTTAATTGTCGGATAGCACGATTAGACTTAATGGCGACATTGCCGACATCATCATTGTCGTTGGTTGACATCCTCAATTACTTGTAATTTATTTTATGACAGTAGCCTAATGACTTACATACATCGTACACATCGCTTCCATCTCAATTTATTTTATTTTTATATTATTTTTTTTTTTTTATTTTGTTTTGTTTTTTATTTTTCACATTAATAAGTAAAAATTTCATAATTATTTTTAACAATTTTTTTTTTTGCTTATTTCTTTTCAAAGAAATACTAACAGAAAATTGCTTTAACGAAAAATTATTTGTCAACAGCGAACCGCAAACACCTTGACCAAAGTGACCGAAGACAATTGTATGTTGCCGCAACATCTTCATTGGCAACTTTGGCAGCTAGCAACATCAAATGGCAACATCGAAAAAGTTGTTGTTGCAGTTGTTTTTGATGGTAACATATTATAAGACTCGTACTAACAACACTAACACAAAACAACAACCTAGTGACCTACAAAAGTTGACTTGAATGCCCGTTTACTCGACTCTGCGTCTATCTGTCTGTCTGTCCGATGGCCTGTTGCGCATTTAATGGCCAGCAGCATTATACCGTTAGAAAATAACGATTGCTGCATCAAAAAATATTGTAGCAACAACTTTGGTTTCATCTCTGCTGCAAGCCTCAAGTGAATGTTTACCAAATAAATCGAAGTTGCTTAAAGGCATTTGCTGCATTCATCGAAAAAATTGGAAAAAAAAAACAAAAACAAATGAACGAAGAAACATGAAAACCAAAGATTAGATAAAACATTAGATAAGATAGATTTGGTAAATGGTAAAAAATGCATCCTTGAAGAAGTGTAAATTTTATTTTATGTATTTCAGATAGATTTTTTTGATAGAAGGCAGTAGGAATTTCTATTGTTCATTCTAAAGTTTCAATATCTTAAAACTCAAGTTGTCTTTTTTTTTCTTTGAAGGCCAAGAACAAAATTTCAACACAATTTAATCGGTAAATTAATGATTTCATGTTATTTTTTTTTATTTCGTTTTATACTATTTTTATTATTGTACAAATATTTTTTATGCTGCTTTCATTGTCAGTGGCGGACTAAGCAAGTGTTATATCATGAGGCAGTAATACTGAAAAAGGTTCCCAGTGTACTGAGATTGCGAGTGTTACAATAGACTCTGTGTCCCATGACCCATGAATGCGAATGATTTGCCTTGCGTTCTGAAGATGCGTGCTATCAAATTCATCAAATTATAGATTCTTTCTAGCCTTGTAAAGTGTGGCAGGAAGATTACCTTTGTTTTTCCAACTTATGGTAGTCCACCAGTGTTCGTTCTACAGCAAACTAAAACTTATCTGTTGCCACAAATCGAAAGCTTTGACCGTTTTTACTCAAGCGTAATTAAGAGGTCACACGCATGAGCACGAGAAAATCCATCAGGCAATCAGAATGTGTAAATATTATACTAAGATAAAAGAACAAGTCAAGCAACTAAATTGGCCCACTTATTAATCGATTTGTTCGTACGGTTATATGCTAGTACAAGTTGCGTGTTCATTGCATTGGATTTGGCCAAAATATTAAAATTGATCCCTTCACCTCTCTTTTACCAACCAACTCCTTAGTTCTGTTAGACATGTATGTATTTCTATTTTTAATTAGACAAACTTTAAAACGGCAAAACAAAACAAAAAAAAAAAAATAATGTTGTAGACAAAACTAAATACACTTGAGTGAATTTTATTGAGTTCGCATGAAGTTAACTCAACTTGAAGATTAGATTTCACTTGTCTTTGGGCATGTTTTTATTTTATTTTATTTTATTTCATTTTTTGCTCCATTTATTTGATATATGAATTTTTATGTTCAAATTTAAATTTTGCTTATGGCCACATACATACATGTCTGCTGTTAATTACATACATACATACATACATATATATTGAGGGCGATATTTTGTTCTTAACGTTTTTCTGCTTAATCATGAAGTATCTTCTACTTGTACTTGTGAGTGATGTGGTCACGATTTGTGTGTGTTAAAAGTATTCGTATAAGCAATAAATAAATAAATAGATTCTATTTCACTGACCCATCATCATACATATCTTCATTGTTTTCGGAATCTCAATTGTTCGATTGATAAGTATCGCGATTGAACTTTGGCTTTGGCCAAGACAGTAGGGACCCACTCATCAATACGAGAACACAATCAACAACATCATGATCGGTCAGTCAGTCAGTTAGTCAGCAGCATCAAAAAGCCAAAGCCGCACCAAGTTTATCGAGCATCGATTTCATCAGTTCAAATTGAAGACTTTTATTTTTGTTTTTACTTCAATGGCTTTGATTTCGATTACGATTGAATTGAAGGCCTGCTGTGCTATGTTGTGTTGTGCCTTTCTGCACGTTCAGTGTCCCTTCTTAGTTGGTTGGTTTGGTTGGATGGAATAGTCCATCCATCTGTTGGTTTGGAAAAACCATGGTAGAATTGGTCGTCATCAGATGCCGACAAAGTCAAAGGCAACTTTGCCGCTGCCACCAGAAATCAATTGATCTTTTATTGGTTCGGTGTTTTTTTTTTTTTATTATTATTTATTATATATTTTTTTTTTTTTTTTTTTGTGAAATTCATTTGCTTACAGAATTTAAGTTCATCTATCTGTGGTCTTGATTTCTTAGAATTTATTTACTTGAAATCTAAAGTAAAATATATTTGTCAATTTGAATTATATCCCTTTCATTAAACTCATTCCATGATTTGGGTCTTCATTTTAACTTATATGACATGAGGTTGTTAGATGAGGAATATCAAAGTGATATGCTTAAGTTCGTGTGTGGAGTCTTTTGTTTGACTATCTTCAATCAGAAATATTGTATTATATTCGCTACTGTGCAATCTAATCTAATTTACTATTAAATATTTGGTTGCGGTTTATTTTTGCTGATGTTGCTTGATCAAAAGTATATGATCCAACAAAGTTATACAACTGGTTGCCAGAAGCGTACAAGACTAAATAAACTATTAACTGATTATAATCACAAAAAAGAAAAAAAAAAACAACAATGAAAGAGAGAGGCCAGGCCAAACGCTAGACCTTTAGACCTACTGCAACCACAACTAAATTAGTAAACGCCTTGACTATTAATGGCAACCAAAACAAAAAAAACACAAAAAAAAAAAAAAAGTAATAATAATAATAAAACAACTCAAAATATACGAGAAACCTTTCTACTTATATTATGTAGCAGCAAAATATGCCCATAAAACTGCAATTAAGTGCAACTCAAATGGAGTTCTTGCCTTCAAGTTCCTTCAACTTCAAAAGATGGTAGCATCAATCAAATCAACATAAGATGAAGTCACCTAGTCATCCTACACAAACATTTACACACTCTTACACTTACACTTACACTTACACTTCCACTTACCTTGCCATAACTATTCAATGGACCATTTATCCAACGATCGGCCTCTAGTCGACCACTCAGTAATGCGCCAGTATCCGGATCAATGCGTTGCCATTCACGCACCTCACGTTGGAATGGTGAACGTGAACCACCACCACCACCACCACCACCAATGCCAATGCCAGCAACTAAAGTTGAGTTACTATTCCCTGCATTGACCGCGTCGTCTTGATGATTCTGTTGTTGTTGTTGAAGGTTATTTCTGCTATTTTGGTGGTGATGATGATGTGCATGTGCATGATGATGATGATGATGATTTTGATTATTTGTTGTTGCGACTTCCATGTTGTTGCATATACAATAAATACAATATATATGTATGTATGTATGTATCTCGGTTCCTTATTATAAAATAGGCTCGAGTGGGGGGAGAGAGAGAGAGTGATTTCTGCTCTCGAAATTATATGTAGTAAATCTTTGCTACTGTGCGCTTTTAATTTCCACTCACTGGTAAAGTAAAGGAGGCGAGATGTACTTCTTTATTACTTCTTCGTTTCTTTTCTTTCTTGGATGTTTTGTTTTTTTTTTTTTTTGAAATTATTATTTATTATTCTGTTGTTGCCTCTTCTTGTTGAGATTATTGTTACTGCCACTTAAGTTGGTCTGTCTGATTGAGAGTCTTTCTGACTGCTTTCGTTAGTAAATTAATGGCAAGTTTAATTTATTATCATAATAATAATTTTCTTGTGCTCGTAGCTAAACTATTCTTTTGTGGCTACTGGATTTCTTTTCCTTTCCCTTTATTTGTTGTTATACCTTTGCTTGCTTGCCTGTCTGTCTTTCTGTCTTTCTTTCTTTCTTTCAACTTCTTGACTGTTGTGCTTCGTTGCTTTTTAAGTTCGCTGCTTCTACAGCTCCTTCTTCTTCTTGTTGTTGTTTTGTTGTTTATATTTTTTTTTTTTGTTGTTAAATCTTTCACGGTCTAATTTAATTTTGTTAGGTGCATCTACCTCCCTCAATTTGTCTAAGTATCTGAAATGAACAAATAGAAATTTTATTTCAAGTTAATTATCATTTTTATAGAATGCCATAAATTATTATATAAATTATCATATAAAAAACAAAATAGTCCCTCTAAACATGCATAAACAGACATTTGCGGAAGTTCATTCAAAGTGATTCAAAGTGAGTTTGTGGCTAAAGGAAATCCTCATTACTTTCTAGATTGTCTCAACTGATTGGAAAAGAATCTGAAATAGAATTAATATCATCATTAATCCTAGAGAGTAGAGCAAAGTGCATTTTTTGTATCAATGATCAATGAGACAACCGGATATCATGGTCAAGTATCTAAGTAAGCTGTCGTCGCCGCTAGCTAAATTGAAGACATTAAAAACAAAGCATTTCCGTTGCGTTGTTGTTAACATTTCCTTCGTTCTCTTTGAATGACTTTGATTAATGAAACGGTTAAAGGAAATAAACACTCGAATCCTCACATTACAACTTTAGCTTTATCTACTGACATTCTAGATACATAAGTATAAGTATCTCCAACAGCATCTATGACATCCCACTAATCACATTTTTACCAGCACTTCTCATTGCCATTAACACAGGACAACAGAATCAACACAAAACAACAGAAATATCATTAATAAGTGTCAAAAGTCAATAAGAACTTCATTTATTTAACTAATTTACATAGTGAGAACAAGTTTCTCAAGTATTTGCCACGAGTTCAATGAATTCAATTCTGCTAACTTTGTGCACTCAGCACTTACTTGCCACATCTAACAGTAAAGTGCTGCACGCCAGTTGTCAAAATAAATGCCGACACTCATTAAACATACTACAACACAAGAACGAGTACGCTAACATGGAAACATAAAAAAAAAAGATACAAATTCTTAATAATAATGTAGCACACCAAAGTGAACTGTTTTTAGTTACATTTCTGTGCTGCAACAACAACAACAACCTGTTCCGAAGTCGAAGGCGGCAACTAAGCAATTTTTCTGCATATTTTCAAAACTTGACTATGACCGATCTCTTATGCTTCTTCTTTTTTTTTTTTTTTTGTTTTGTCTATATGTATCCATTATAACTGTATCTGCATATACTCTTAGTGGTAGTAAACTTGAGGCTATGATCGCGATGCCTTTACGCGTTTTGCATAGATACTTCCTCATCTCTACTTTTATTTTACTTCAACTTCAAACCACACATACTCTGACTGACTTACAAGCAAACTACACACATTTACCCCTTTCCGTCATTCACTTTAACATGTTTTCCATTGCTTTGAAAAAGAAAGAAAATAAAAAGAAAAAAAATTATAAGAAATAAAAGTGCTGAACTTGCACTCGTTTTCTTAGTTAGCAGCAACATTGCCCCACAACACAACAAGACAACAAGAAAAATCAAAAGAAATAACAAATACAAAGAAAAATATGGTAAAGTGTTTTAGTGTTGTTGTCACGCATGTGACAAAAGTATTCAACAATAACAACAACAACAACAACTACACTATTTGTATGCGAGGAGTGTTCAGTAAGTAAATGGCAAAAGAAAGAATGGGAATACGAAACTGAAACTGGTAACAAAATTTAGTCGCTGGGAACTAGATCTGCAAAAGTATTGAAAAACAATTCCAGACATAAGGACTGCAAATGTCACTTAATGGAACAACATTTCTTCAAAGTGGCAATGATTTCCAGTTATGACATCATTTAATTTTTTAAGCTTTACCCCTTTTATTCATTCAAAGAGAAATTAGATTAAAGATCCTCTTAATTATCATTTGCAGCTGAAATGATTTATTACTTGAAAATGTGCATATCCAAGTGAAACTAATCACTGAGGTCTTAATCTGAAATGCATATTGAAAGAAAATTCCTGAATCTTAGCCATAAGAATTGAAAAGGTATAATGATGGAACAATGCTAGATACCTTATCATAAGAGAATGTTTTCTTATTACCACAAAATTTAATTGAATTACATGTAGAGAAGGACATGCATATGCCAATCATAGGTATCCCGGAATCTCATCAATATGAAAACTGGCTGGCTTTTCAATACAGGTATGAAGTCTTTAATCAACACCTGGAAAACCACATTACTCGGACTGTTACTCCAGAAGTAAATATACCATTATCACTCGACTTCGAATTGGTCACACTCACACTTATGTACTCAACGGGGATGCATGTCCATCTTGTCAACTATGCGGTCAAGTGGAGCATATCTACGTTGCATCTTTCGGACCAATGCCCTCATCTTCAAAGCATTAGAGTTTCCCTCTTTCCGAACTCCAATCCCTCATCAGCCCTTATTACAGCTTCCAAATATAATATAGAAAAGATATTCAACTTCCTAAAAAATTGTAAACTTTTAAATTTTATAAAATATTTTATAATTTCTTCGAGTCAAAAGTTAGTGCTCTATTATAAATTATAAGTATTATAATTAATTTTATTAAATAACATAAATAATAATAATAATTTATTATCAATTTTTCAATAATCCCTTTCATTGAAAGGAATTGGCTTCAAGGGCCAGGTAACACTTAATTTTCAGTAGAGATGTACTATGGGCTCGTTGTGTATATAAATTCATTTATTGAGTTTCATAAGAGAAAAGAATCAGTTTTTGAAGAAACAATTCTGTAAAAATGTTGTAAGACAATGAATTTCTGAATTGCAGCTATAATGACTGCAAACTTGGCTTTCTTCAGTACTGTCAACTTTTAATATATTAACCTTTACCTCTTTAATCCCTTTCAATAGGGATTAGCTTCGAGGACTCTGTTGCTTGTTTTATGAAAATTGTTTTTCATAAAATCTAGTAACAACAAATATTCATTGGAAACTAATTCTTATAAAGACATCAAAAGTGTCTGACGATGAAAGGTGATTGCACAACTTTAGTTTTCTTAATATATAGGAATATTTTTCAGTAATACGAGTAACAACTTTAAATGTAACGAAGTATTTTTGATGGCCCCTCGCATAATTAGTATATGAGGCTGATTTGTGGTTTGTGGGTCTGTCATTGTTGTTATTTATACAATATTATTGTACATTCATTTGTCGCTTAGACATGTTTTGCCGGTTTCTACCTTAATTTTTTGTTAGTAACCATTTTATATATTTTATTTTATTATATTTTGTTTTATTTTATGATTTTCTCAATATAAATTTTTAATTGAAAGTAATTTTCTATAATTAAATTGTTGAAAACCAAAATAAAATAAAATATTTCGAAAGAATTTTAAAATTTTGAAAGTTTGCACCCGTTTTTATAAAATTTATAAGAAACTAAATATTATTCATGGTTTAAATCATGGAATTTTGATTTTTCTCTTTTTTTTATTTTATTTTTTTTTTTTTTGTTTAATATTAAATTATGAAATTGGTGTTGCAACAATAAATAAATTGTAAAACTTAGTTTTCAATTCAATGTTAAAAACATTAGTTAAGCCATGATTGAAAGCAGTGGATTGAGAAGATTTGAAGTAATCGAAAAATTTGTCTTAGAGTCTTATATTCTAGTATATTTTATGAAATACAAATTAAATCATTTCCATTACTTGAAAAGAAAAAAAAAAATCATGGTTTTAATATTGTTTATTACTTTGGTGTTGGCACTAATTATGTTTTAGTGCTCCTTCACTTGAAATGCGGTAAGCCGAGTCATGGCGAAGGTCAAATGGAAATTGTTGTTTTATATTATTTTATTTACAATATAAAAAAATATAAATATGTTTTTTTAGTTTTTATTCAAAGTTGACAATCAGCGAACGGTAACCACAAACGCAAATAAACAATGACAATAACAAAGCCAAAATGATTGTTGAATAAATGGAATAATGTATGTATAATTAAACTAAGTATTAGTCACTTTTTGTATCTAGTGACTTACTTTTAGAAGAGTCCCTAAATTGTTTCAAAGAGGCTCATAACTGAATGGGCTGTCATCATTCATAAGAAGCTGATTTTTTCAGATGATTAAATTTAAAGTTTTCTGTGGTTTCCTGTGTTTACTATCTGCAATCATTCTATTTTCCTGGTAATTATTTGTCTAGACAAAGTTCAAATCTATAAATGCTAACAAGATCTGTTAGATGCCAAGAGATAGAACTTGAACTCTGATTTAATATCTCAATTAATGAAACGGAATCAAATGTGTTAAAAAGAACTTGACCTCTGACTTTAAGACAAATCTAACAATTATAATAATTTTTCCAAATTATTCATACTTTTTCTATATTATATTTTTTAATTAACACAAGAAAAAGTTACAGGAAAAAAACAGAGAGAGGTGAAAAATTTGTGAAAAGAATATTTGAAGTGACTTAGATTTATTATCTTTTCTTTATTTTTGAAGTTTTCTTTGCGCTTTTGGCTTAAGATATTTTCGGATCTCTTTTCTTTAAACTTATTTTGTATTTGTATTTGTAGTGTTTTGTATCTGTGTATCTGAGTGTGTGTGAGTGTGTGTGTGTGTGTATTGAGCCCAATCTTGAATCGCACGAATGAACGTGCTGAACATTTTTATAATTGTGCTCTGTTTGAACCCACAACGATGTCAGTCAGAGATGACGACGCCAGTTGATTTCATGATGATGATGATGATGATCATGACGATAATGTTAATGATGATGATGATGATGATTGCTTTGATTATTTCCGCATGCATGACGGTGAACTGTCAAAAATTGACAATAACAATAACAAAAATAATACTAACAGAGAAAGAGAACAAAAGCAAAAATCCAAAACAAAATCAACTGTCAAAAAAGCATTTTCTTTGTTTCTTTTTCGTGATTTTGGGAGGGAAAAAAAAAAAAGAGATTTTTACAAATTACGCAAAAATTAAATTAACCGTTAAGCCTTTGGTAACGACAACAAAAGGAAATTTACTTTTATACAAGTCATGGGTACCATTATACATATGAATTATAGTATTTCTTCTTCTTAATTTTTTTTTATTTTGTGCTTTTTTTAGAAATTTTTGTTTTTTGGAAAAACCCATGATATGTTTTTTTTTTTTTTTTGTCTTTTTGATTGTTTGAATCATGCATAAAACAAAAGACTTAAGCAACGAACTTGCATAACCCCAACAAACATAAATGAACAAACAAATTATATTTTTACGCCTTTTTTTTTACTGTTTGTTGCTTAACTAATAATTACCGTTAAACGAAGTGAAGTGAAGTGAAGTGAAGTTAAGTTAAGTGAAGTTTTTTTCTATTGACCAAAAGACTTTAGAACAAAAGAATGGAAGACTTAAGCAACGAACTTGTTTCGTTTTTTTTATTATTTCTTACTTATTATTGTTTATTGTTGGTTATTGTGAAATGTTGAATGCATAAATTAAATTGCTTGTGATTTGCATGTAAATCTTTATAAAATACTATACTTTAAAATAATGTGAGTCATATGAATTCGAGCAAAAACATACTCATATTATGTCTGCATACAATTATTTACCCTTTTAATCAGTTGGCATATTGAAGCATAAACCTAGATACTCATGCTGAAATCTGTAATCCCATAGTGATTTTGCTTATGTTAATTAACATATTATTCAATTTTAATATTATTATTCGTGTTTAACTATGACGTAGGCTATGTGTTCTTTTTATTTTATTTTATTTTTTTTTTATTAATTTTCTTGGTTTTTTTTTTTTTTTGTTTGTACGCCCACACACACACACGCATGCTTCGCCGATCTTTTTTGTTCGTGTATATTGGATAATATAATCTAATACGATATATCATATTTTTTCGTTAATTATTTTTGATGGCAAAATTTTTGGTTATTTTCTTGGCGCTCGTTTCTTTAATTAATGCTGTCATATGTCTGCTCTTTAGCTGCTTCAACTGTCGCCACCATCACCCTTCTATACCATACAATACCATATCATACCATTCCATACTCTTATGCTTAAGCTCATGATAGTCAGTTACTTCATAATAACAGGTTTCGAGTGCTTAGTGCTTTCGATTCACAAGACACCAAAAAGACACCCACAAAAGTACAAAAAAAAAAAAAATAAATAATAATAATTAAACAGCGAAATTAAGAAGTGAAAAAAAAATATTGTACTTTAAATTTGGTTATACCAAAGTTTAAATACTCTTTTCACATAAACAAAACAAAAATATATATATAATTATAATATAATGTTACAAATTTTGTGTATGAAAACTTCAATTGAAAACCCATTTTTCGATAAAAATAAATTATATTGATGAAAACATGTCTGATTTCGACTGAAAGTTTCTGTATGATGGTGACTTTTTCAATACAGTTTCCAATTGAAAATTTCTCTATTAACTAAATAATATACAATTTCTAGCAATCAGAGCATATAAACTAAAATACTCGTAGGTATATTAAAAGAGAAAATAAAAAGCACTTCAGCTTTTTATCTCAAAAACTAAAAGGTAATAATGAAAATACTGATAAATATTGATTCATCTGTAATTGAGGCACTGGCCATAAACATCATTGGATGATTTTTACATACAATATATTATGGTTCAACAAAGTGAAATGTCTGAGATTTTGACGCATAGGTCAACATGAGCTAAACAACCTTTTTCACTCCTTAGACCACTAAATTAATATACGGATGTATTATGTCTATTGAACTATGAATCAATGAGTTAAAAGAATTTGCTACTCAGCTTTATGATGATAATTGGATGATTGGACATATCATTTGGATACTTCAAGAATACACAGTTCAAAGTTAACTTAAATGTTTCCTTTATCCAAAAATATACGACACTGGCATTCTGTCAGTACAGACTTAAAACCATATTGATGATATCCCGTAGGGATATGAGGACTCTGCAGATTGCATATAAGACACCAATTCCGATTATTGTAGTAAAAAGTCGGCGATGCCGATACTGATTCCAGCATTTCTCAATCAATCAATCAATATTCATGTGTGACAAAGGCAAGGGGATACCTGTGATATTATCTTTAGCACAGTTTGTACTTTTATTTAACAAGATAAGTTTTCTTTTCGCTAGAATGCCAGTGGATACCAAGATAATGTTGTTAATAAAATAAATATCTCTTTACTGTCCAAATAACGAATTCTTTCATTGATTCCGAACATCCAATTGTTCAAATAAGTTAAATATTCTGAGCTGTTATTTTTGTTGTCGTCCGCGATTTCTTGATTCTTGATCTTTGCTAAAACTTATCAAGAACTGTTAATTAGATGTACATATAGTTTCCAACAACCTAACAGACTCTTCACTAGTAGATTTTATGTCTTCTTCATAACAACTTAACCTTGACACAATTTGTTTCAGCATCTAATTGATGTCGGTCCTGAATATCTATATATTTGATGAGATTATCTTATATATCTTGTAGCAGATCACATTTTGACGTTTCTCTCCTCTTCAATGTGTGACAAACCCTTTATCAAAGTAATAATGCCATTTATACTTAATATAAAAAGGGTATAAGAAAACAATAGCCTGCGGTAATTTTAATGCCTTTGCATGGTTTTATTTTATTTTAATTTTTTCCTACATGTTTTTCTACTTCTCTTTTTTTTATCTTATAAAAATAACAGCAACTTCATTAAAAAAAGAAACAAAAGCTTTTAAAATCTATTAAAATAAATTTAAAAAAAAAAATTATTGCCAAAACCAATTTCAAAGTCAAGTTCATTTTTTTGCATTATGTTTGAATTTTATTTCTGTTTTTGATTTAGTTTTTTTTGTTTTTTTTTCTTTTCATCTTCTTTTTCATAAATATTTTTGTGATTCAATTTGAATCGGTTTTTGGTTTCTTACAACAAATTTGATTTCTTTTTGTTTTGTGTGTTTTTGGTTTAGAGTCTTTTGCATCTTTTCTTATCTTAAAGACGTGTTCAATTAAAATTAGTTTATATTTTTTTTTTTATCTACATAAATACATTTTTATTGAGAAGAGAAACAGGAAAATTGTTCGCAAAATAAATTAAAAACTAAAAAACAGAGAATTTACTATTGCTCAAGTGCAAGTCAAATTTGCATGAAATCCAATTAGGAAACTGGTTTCTTACTCATTTCTATGAATATTCAAAATTGTTATTTAACAGACATTTTGCATTTTGTCAATAATGATTGATGGATGAATCTACTAACATACAATATGTTTTTGGTCTGTTTGCAATATTTAAGCCGAGCAAATTTGAATAGTGAATATTACAAAATCTAGACTAATCGGCATTACTTTGACGCTAGACATTTTACGTAAGACGATAGATTACACTTGTCTTATGGTTAATAGATATAATTTCATATTGCGTATACGCACCATAGACAAGCCACAATCTACCTTGTCACTTCCTCTTTACCTTTCTTTATACTACTTACATATACCTCCTAATAAACATCTCAATTACACACAAAGCTAAGGAATTATTACGTATACGCCAAGTTGCATTGAATTGCATTGAGTTTTGTGTTGTGTTGTGTTGTGTTGTGTTAAGTTGCGCTGTGTTGCAAGCATTGTTGTTGTTGTTGTTGTTGTTGTTGTTGTTGTTGTTGTTGCTATTACTCCTGCTGTTGTCAGTATCTTATTTATAGTATATAGTATATATTGTATATGATATGTCTCAGTTACATGTCGCAGTTCATATGTAATCAATCGTCTCATTGGAGCGTATAATTTGAAATGTAAAATGTTTTTCGTTTCGTTTTTAATTTTTTTTTTTTATTTTCTTATTTCTTATTTTTTCCGTAGGCGTTACAGGAAATCATAAACAATTTCCAACTTAAATTCAATAATACTCGTACTTATGGGTACAATATATTGTATATTTTATTTTTCTTTCTTTTTATTATTAATTTTGTATTTGTTTGCTTGCTTGTTTGTATAGTAAAATTTAATTTCGTTTTGCTCCATTGCAAAGTTGTCATTGAATGTTGTGGGAAGTGTGAAAAAACAATAATAACAAATATCTGAAACTACTATACATACAAATATTTATATTGTAAAAATGCAGGCTTGTCTTTGAGTATCTTAAGTCTTTATTTGTTTTACTTACAATAGTTTTATTGTCAGTCACTCACTCATTCTATCACTCATTCACTCACTCACTCACTCAACTAAACAACTTAATTATGTAATTAAGTTAGTTTTGCATTTGATAAGATATTGTTTGTGGATTTTTAAGAAATTTTCTTATTGATATTTACTTATAAATTCATTAAGTTTATCGATTTCTGTCACACTTATCGATTATAGAGGCAAACAAACGATCTAATCGCTTTGAAGCACCCACGTCATTTTCTTCTTCCTCTTCCCATTGACTTCCACATACACGCACACACACATATTGTACTTACACATTCACACACACATATACACCCCCAATGCATTTGCTGCTACTGCTGGTTTTGCCTATTCATCGATTGAAACATGTTTTCATTAAGCAATAATCACGTTACAAACATGATTTGTTTATAATTTATAGACAAAAAATCACAGAAAAAAACAATTACTAAGATTAAGAAAAGCATGGAAAGCAGAGTAGAGGAGGGGAGGGAGAATAGAAGCATCCACTTATTAATAAATTGCGTATTTGCCCACTGTATTTACCTTTATAATTTTGTTTTTAATTTAAATGAACCCCCGCCTTTTGTTGATTTGCTAAACTCTGTTTTGTTTTGGATTTTTTTTTTTTTTCTAATGAAATGCGGAAACTCTTGTGTTGACTTTGTTATACAGACATAGACAGAAAAGATTGGTTTGTATATTCAACAAATGAAAACCGCAACAACAAATTGGTATGTTATCCAGCAGTAAGGTGGGGGTACAACATAGTTAGCGTATCTTTAATTAATAATTACAAAACTTAAGCTAAATCGATATGAAAATTTAATCGATCAATACTCGTATGGTAAATGGTAAAGAGGCTTTGATAAAATAATTTTCTTAGATTAATTATGGATTGAAATGATGGAATCAAAACACAATAATATTTTTAATGAAAGCATCTTGTATCTATATGATGTTAAGAAAACTTTTTCATTATTAAAATTAAATTTTGTTTGTTACGGTTTTTTGACTATCAATTTGTGGCTAAAAATATTGAAACATGTTGAGTTGAATCAATTTCAATAATCACAAGTTAATTGCAAATGCTATATTGGTTTAAGTCTTTTAATATGCGATTATACTTACTAATAGTTTAACTAATGATCAGAAATCCTTTCAAACAAATCATTACAGAAGGTCAGACAGGATTACAACTTCCTGAAAACTTTTGTTACGAAAAAATATGGAGATTCAATACAATCAACAAACTAACAGCCAAAGAGAGGAATGGAAGTCATTTCGAAGACATTGAGACCATTCCAAGAGTTTAAACGAATTTTCCTTTGGCAATACAATACAATACAATTACTTCTCACTCGATCACTAACTCAATCGATCGATCGATTGGAATGCCAAGACTTTTTTCTTCTTTAAGTTATATCAAATGTTATTATTCATACAACATTTACTGGCCGCGTTGTGGCTGGTTGCGCGTTTGATTTTGTCATTTGATCAACGGCATTCGTTGTTGAGTTCAGTTTTTACGAAATTCATTGCAGGTTCATTCATATCCTTTTAGAACTAGTCAGTTAAAACTATATCAATCATGACGAGAAGCAGCCACTTGAATTTGAAACCAAATAACACAATTCGAAAGAAAAGTCCCCAGAAAAACGGTCACAACACCAATCGTAGCCATAATACTCATGCTTCAAATTTATTGATGCGGCTATTCTTTGATTCAAACACCCAATGTGAGAACCCATCATCATCCACATAGTTCCACCAAAGCAGTCTCATAAGCAAACTTCCTGTTATTTTTCTGTACAGTCCAGAAATCCGCAGATAAAAATAATACCACAAAGACAAAAATTGTTAAGAAGGATTCACTAAACCAATCGCAAAGTATATAAATGACAATGACAGCACCTCGAAAGAATAAATGGAAAAAAGTGACTTAGGGATGTGTGTATTTTGCGTCTCATCATCCTCTTCGCATCATCGTCAAGTAATGGCACCATTGCTTCTGACAATGTTTAGCTCTTATTGCTCGGTTTCTATTTAATAAATAAATAATGAAAAGAAAATGAGTGTAATTTTCTGCTGCTCTATTTACGTTGACTGAGCGAGAATTAGTACCTTAAAAATATCCCAAATATTTCCTTTCACTTACGGGTTTTCCCGACCAATACTTCAATCAATTGTCGTACCGTGTATTTATGAATAAGGGGACTTAATCAATCCATCTAGCTATGTTCACCTGATTCAAGCCATCGAATGGCGCTCCTTACATCCGGGTCAAATACCACATTAAAAATTTACTAAAATTATTGGAGATATCAGTTTGAAATCTTTAACTTTAAGTTCATATTTCTTTTGCTGCCCCAAAATAAAAACACATGACCTCTAGAATTCCCCAAAAACTTAACAAATCACTACCACTCAAATTTTAAATAATTTTAAATGATATAGAAGATGATTCGTGGGTTTTAAATGTTTTTTTTTTGTTTTACTATATAAGAATGTTTTTACTTTTAATTAATTAAAGAGACTCAAGAAAAATATGTATGCTTTTTTAATCTGAAATTTAGTGTAATCAATACCTAAGCCAAATGATTTACTATTTATGCCAAAATTTTGTTTTTTTTTTCCTTTATTTTGTAAAACTTCGTTATATTTTGCTTACGAATAAGTGAGTGAGTGAGTCGAGTACCTTTGCAAATTTCTAAAAAATCAACGCTCTTTTTTTTTTTTGTTATTTTGGTTTTGTTTTTGATATAAATCTTTATGGTTCTGCGAATAAAGCGATTTAGGACATTCAAAGTAAACCCGATTTGGATTTTCGCAAATACTTTAATAAATCTTACGATAATAACTTTGACCAAACGAAGAAAAGAGAAGTCTGAGAAAAGAAAAATGAGCAATCAAGTTTACGATGTGAGCGTGTTTGGAAATAAAGATAGGGTCATAAAATAACATTAAAATTAGACAAAAAGAAAATGTTCAACAAATCTTGATATGCAAAATAAGGACATGATCATTTAGGAAAGGCAAAGTAAAAAACATCATCAACACACTTACAAGTATATGAGTATATGTACAATATGTACATATATGTACCAGGTATGTGCACCTACGCTGATTTATGCAGACATCAAAACAAAGTTAAATCCAAGCCGACTTGACCAACTTGGCCCGCTTGGCTGACTTGGTTTTCTTGGTCCGATGGAAACAAGTTCTTCTCTAAAGTTCAATGCTCGTGAAATTCTTAGATTTTGTAGTCTTCAATTCACTCAAACTGATTCATTCATATGCAAATTTCAAAATGTTTATCTTCTCCTCCTCTGTCATTCATTAGAGTTCACAGAAACGTGGATTGAAGCGATTTGAAATGATTGAGAGAGCGTGCGCGCCAATCCGACAACTGATCCAACAAACTGATCTGACAACTGATCCGAAATCTTATATTTTATTTACAGCTTTTATTTCTTCATTCAACAACAACAATAACAGTAAATCAATCAGTTCATTATGTAAATTATGTTCACAATTAAATAAATGCGAAAGATAAAAAAAAAAAACAAAAATTTTATATGGAAAAATTAATGAGCTTTGAGAAAAGAAAAAAGTAAAAGTGTTGAAGTTAAAACGTTTTTTGTTGAAAGTGAACAACTGCAGGCGATGAAAATATTAAAAAATTTAATACAAAATTAATATCTGTTAAACCTCCATGATTATTCATTTTGAAGCATGCAACAAGCAACCAACAAAAAGTTATGAAAAACATTGTAAAATTCTCATATTTCACTTTTGTGATTGACCACCCTAGTGATTGTCTTGAAGCCCTTTCCTCCAGTGACCCCTTTGTCAAGGCCCCTAGCTTACACTTTTACTGCACTCCACTTCACTTCATATCAAGTTGTTTATGCACTTCATGTAGGCGTCAATGGTAATTAAACTCAGCCCTGCAGTCGGAAGTTAATATGAATTCATGTGTGGTACACACAGAAATTAATAAAATCAAACCAGAGACCCCCAAAGATAGATAGAGATAGAGAGAGAGAGAGAGAGAGAGAGATGTTGAAATTTTTATACTTCATTTTATATGCAATTCCAGATTTATTTTCTTTTCCTTTTTTTTTTAAATATATTTTTTTGTTGTACTTTGCCTTTTATCTTGTGGCAAAATAAATAACACATAACGCAAAATAAAAATATAAAGATCTTAAATTAAATGAAACGTAACCAAACTAAAGTCAATGAAACCAAATGAAATTGTAACGTATTTCTTTCTTGACGGCACTTTTAGTTTGTTTTATTTGTGTTATTTATTATTATCGTATTTTTTTAGCAAACCAAATTTTGTGATTTTTTAAAGGGGGGCGACCATACAATATATTGTTGTAATAATCGTATGTTTGTGGCATTTTCTGCTGTCTATCTAGTCGATCACATTGTCAATCGCTTTGGATGGAGTGAGTAAGTTTGTCAATCGAAATGTTTTCTGTGGAAAGCCACAAATTGTGGCTTTGAATTTTTAATCAGATACAAATATACAATGTTAGTCAGTCTGTCAGTGTTAGTCATAAGATTGCTACTCTTTAACATAAGGAAGAATGATCTATATTTTCTCTGTTCTTTTTTTTTAATTTATTTTTATATAAACTGTAATGTACAAAAATACCATACAATTTTAATAAAGACAACTCAGAGAAAAGACTTTAGTTCGATAGAAGCTTGGATACTTTTCACACTCTAGTTGAGGAAATGTAGATAGAAATGTAACATATACAAGTCCAATCGGTCCAATTGTAATTGTTAATATGAAATTTCAATAGAAAGTAAAGGATTTTACAAATATAAAGCTTGTTTTGGTATTTGTAGTGGGACTACCGTTTTCGGTAATCAGGACCAGGACCATTCCAACAAGTCTGACATATTAGCTTCAAGCCAAAAGCTTCAAAACTGAGACACTTAGTTTTAAGCAAACTAATGATTTTCACTAATCTTCTATATAAATTACAAATAAAAATCATAACAATGTGATAATATCTTATCACACAAGTGCTATAACATATAAAAATGTTCTTTGCTTATAAATGTTCTTTTATATGTAAACATCCTTGAACGATTTTATGCACCATTAACATTTAACACCGAAAACGTGCACCCACTGACCGATATTTCAATTGAACTGAATTTCATTTTTATTTTATCAAAATACTCGTATAAAATCACTTGAAGTCAATTACCATAAGTTAATAGCACGCGTTTTGTGCTTTGATTTCGATTTCAGCACGCATTCCTTTCTATGTATTCTGACATTCTAATTTATGGATTTCAATACAATCGATGCATATTTTATTGATATTAAAATTTGATTGTCAAAATTTTTTTTTTATACATTGTTGAACAATCAAAAGTTTTAAAGAAATAAAGACTTTGGCAGCGAACTTGAACTTAGTACAAACAATAGAATAATCATGTTTTGACAAGAAACAGAAAGTTTTCTATTGAAGTTCATCATACAAATATAAACATGTATGTATATGTAATGTAATAATGTAGATAGAAGGAAAACTTTCACCTAGATAAATTTATTTCTAGTGTCTCATTTTTACTTTATTGCTCCAGATTGATTACAGACAAATTGTATTGCCGCTTAAAGTGGTCCACATGGAATGAGCAAAACAATGACACCAATTTAATGAAATGAAATGACCGAACGAACGAACAAATCACGGTAAATGGAAATACAATAAATTCAAATGCGAAAGTAGATTGCTGTAATAGTAAGTAAGTAAGTAAGTAAGTATATGAATGGGTGAGTAAATGGTTAAGTGGTGAATGGTAGACCATGCCAGACTATACCAAAGCACAAAATCTCAGTTGAAATAGAGACACTTGAAAGTAACATACTTGTACATATAATAAAAATCGTTCAAAGGCAACAAGAAAACAAAAACACAACAAACAACAATTAAAAGATCTTTTTCACACTCTCGAGGTTCTAATAAATACTCTACACAAATATAAATGAAAGTAAACAGTAACAGGGCCAAGAAAGAAAATTTACAAGATGAACAAAAAAAAAAAAAAATGAAAGCAGAGGAAAAAGTAAAGGAAAGAAATTATAATTACTACACAGTCTTATATTAAATTATGAATAAAAAATCTAAAAATTTATCAGATCTACTTTTGTTGACCTAAATTCCTTTTGTAACAATGATGAGTCCCCATCATTAAATTTTTGTATATATAATTATTAAGTCTAGGAAATTTCTATGATTGTCACTTAACCATTTTAGTTAGTTGGTTAGTGTTTTGTGTTAATTTTGTTTAGCAACATTTCAATATTTATTTATTTATTTACTTATTTTATTTTATGATTTGTTACTCAAATTTATACATTAAAAGTAGGTTAATCCGTAATTGTTCGATCGTGTTTCAAATTTAGACGAAATAATTTTTTATTTATTTATTATATTTTTGTATATTTTGCGTTGGCTGCAACAAAAAAAATAAAAATGAAATAATAAAGTTTTCACTTTTATTTTGACATTGAAAAAGTGTAAAATTTAATTAAAATTGATCTTTAACTTGAAATAAATAAATAAACAAACACCTACAAATTTAATAGAATCCGGTCTAGTTTACCTCTAATTATGGTCTTCTCTGTCCAAGTTTCGAACAACTATTTTCTGAAGGATACTAAAGCATTACCATCATCTTCAAAAACAACCGAATGGAGAAATAAGTAGCATAAACATATCTCATTTTTCCATGATTTTTCAAAAATATATGCTTTCCAAAAATCCATAGACTTTCATTCAATGAAAAATGACATTTCAAAAGCCTTTTGAATTTGTTGTTATCAAATCAATATGGGAGATGACTACAATAGAATAAAGTTGAATTGGGCAGGGATCAAAGTTAACATTCTTACTATTATGTATATACTATGTATACAGGGATTCCAAGTTGCTGATAAAGTTAAATGTAATGATTTTCTAGTCGTTTACAAATGTTGTTACCAACACTTTATGTTGTTGGTTATTGCAAGCTCTTTCCCATCATCATCATTTTTTTTTCTTCATCATCATCGGCAGCATCATCAGCAGCATCACCAACATCACCAGCATCATTGGCATCATTATCATGATTATCATGATCACAATACCATATAGGGCGAACACTTAAATGGCATAAACTAAGCGCTGATTGTTGTTGCCTATGAATTGACAAAGAGGCGAAGGACTCGAGGCTGAGACTGAGCATCTGAGCATCTGAGTATTGTATTGTTTTCAGTATGTACGAGTATGTAACTCCATTTGGCCATCACTAAGTGGCTGCAACACTTGGTAATAAAAGAAAAAATGTTCTAAGTTCCTAACAGCTGCGCCAAAACAAACAAATGTTGTCATGAATACCAGCAACACACAACCAGAGACTTCTACCAAAACCAAAATCAAACTATAGCAAACCAAAGCACAAACAAACCAAACTAAACCAAAGGCAGGACCTTTTGTCTTTGAAATATACAAGAAATTGGCAACAGACAAAGACATCGTAGCTTGTTAGTTAGCTGACTAGCTGACTATATGTCAGTTTGCTCCACTGTCTGTCTGTCTGTCTGTCTATATGTTTGTCTGTTTGTCTATATGGCTGTTGTTATTGTTGTGGCTGCTGCTGTTGCTGTTGCCATTTTCATGTGCTCTGGTCATTGTTAAGTACTTTTGCGTGTTTGTTGCCAGTGTCAGTTGAGTTGCCGTCGTCGTTAAAGTGAGCTTGGCCCTCGGGCTTTGTATGCTGCACACTTAGATCAGTAAAAGAATGACTCTGGCTTTGGCTCCAGTTGTAGTTGTGGTTGTGGCTCTTAAGCAATGTTGTTGTTGTAGTCGTTTAGAACCCTTTGGGGGCACATGTTTTCGTCGTTATTTATGGACATAGTGTCAGCGCTAATCAAATAAGAAAATCTATTTTGTATTTTTCTTCATCTTATTGGCATTAGAGTGTGTATTGTTCTTAAATGGTTGCTTGGTTAGTTGGCTAGTAGTTTGTTGGTTGGTGGATCGATGATACCTTGACTTCTTGCTTTGGCATTTTGTAAGGAAGTGTTCATCGATGCCGCAAACGAATAAGGAAGCTTCATGGTAGTATAGTAGTTTGTCTATGGGTTCCCTTTTTTGGAGAGAGAGAAAAACCAAAAAGCAACTCAAAAGGGCAAGACTTTGCTTATAATTTAACTAACTAGAATACCTTACAAGGTCCTTCTTAACATTAAATTGCTTTTGTTCTAAAGACTAGTATGTAAATTAAAACTCTTTGCTTCAATCCAAGGCAAAAATTGAGAGACTTGATTGATTTTCCTAAAGATACCTAACTACCAGTATACATGATATCCGGTGTATGATTTACTTTACTGTTCAGTACATATTAAAGGTCAAATGCAACCATTAAGCTTATATAACAAACTTATTATGTATTGTGTTACAGTCACCCCAGACTTTCGTTATAAAAACTGTTTTACAATCAACTCATTCACATCACGTTGCAATCCCTCAATCATTTGTCATTTTTGGATCATTAATTAAATTTCTCACTTGCACTTTTTTTCGTTGCTATTATGATGCTCATGATGATAATCTTTGGTAGTGACAGCAGTTTCAATTAAAATGCAATCAATGAGAAAATCAATTATTGATGGCCAAAGTTTTCACCAATCATCGCCATCACCATCACAAGCAGCGGCGACACATTAACCTAGTTTAGCACTTGAACACCTAATTAAATAATCAAATATTTATATTTTTAATTATTTTACACGTTTTATTTTTTTTTTTCTCATTTCATTTGTTCATCGTAATTAATCAAAATGAAATTTCTTGATAAATTTTGTTGTTTGTTATCAACAAAAACAAAAAAAAAATAATAATAATAATGAAAATATGTTTTAATAAACGTATTGCATGCTTTGGGCAAACGCTTGGCTTGAGCAAATCAAGGAAAAATCATTAAAAATGAAATGAATAATAGTTTGAAAAGATTATACTAATTGATGGCACTGAAAGGTTTCAACAAATATGGCAGACATGAGTGGGTTTCAAATGAAACGAAACACCTCGGAAAGTGCGTGAAAATCATTTTGCACTTGACCTTAAAAAACTATTTGTTATTAAAATCATTTCATATATAGAAATCTGTAGACCGCGTGGCCGGTAACCATTGATAGATAATAATAAGTAAAATTCATTGTCATAGCATGCGAGACTTTCGTTTAGGTGGTGAAACGCGTTCAACTTCATTAAACTCATTGATTGCAAAAAGCAAAAAACAAAAACAACAATGCAAAAGTTTCATAAACAGCCGAAGCGATTGTTAAGCGATTTCAAAGCGACTTGTGCGTTTTTGGAGCGATTCTTACCATTCATGGCTTTTGAATCATTTTTCAATGGACTTAAGCCTACAATTTACTAAACTTAGGCGTCGTCAAACCACATCACGTTTTCGCATAACTAAAGTTCAAGTTTAAGTTAAATACTGCGGGTTTGCTTGTATAGAAATTATTTGTTAATCAATAAAAATGCAAATTTCAGTTGTGAAAATTTGCAAACTGACCTAGAACTATTTATGTATTGACATTTTAAAAGATATTAAAAAAATACATTAAAATATATACTCGTATGTATAAAGCGAAATTGATGTGAGGAGATACAAAAACAAAAAAAAAATAAGTAAGTAAAGAATATACAATATTTGTTTATAGGTGAGGAAGAACTTTTGTTTCTTTTATTTCTATTATTTTATTTTATTATTTTTGTGACATTAAAGTCGGTTTACTGACCTTGAGGGCATTAATTGACTTAGTTTTTATATTGAAGTAAAAATGTTGTTTGCTTGTTGATTTTGTTATTATTTATTTGCATAATTATATATTTAATGAGCTCATTAAAATGTCATAAAAAAAAATGTTTTTGTTGTCTTTTCTTTAATATAAATATGACATGCTCATTTAGTCATTTGCGTATTTCATCACCTCATCACTTTGGTTTTATAAGAATCAATTAGACTTATGTTTTAAATTCAATTGCAAAGTAAAAGAGTAAAACTTCCATAACAAAACACTAAAGTGTCCACACTTCCATAAATCATAATTAATATTGTTGCCAGTTGATTTCTCTATAATGCGCAATTTTCCAAAACAATCAACACTAACTCTAGCATCTGTCACATTAAACAGAAAGCTGTAAATTCCAAGTGAAAGTCTCCTCTAGAAAAATGTTCACTTTTCAATCAAACGCAAATCAAAAGCGAATCCAAAGAAATTTCATATAGACACAAATCGCAAGGAGAGGAAAACCATTTTCATTACATTTCATTTCATTTCATTTTTGCTGTTCACTGCAATTAGTTGATGAAAACATCATGCCACTTGGTAACAGGCAAGCAAAATTTAATTCAGTAAAATGCTATAGAAGTCATTGAACCTTTGGTTGGGTATCTTTTTAATTAAGTGTTTTGTATATATTTTTTTTTTTTCCTTGCAAACCAGACAACAACAAATGGACTCAAATCGACTTAGTCGGTAGTAAATCGCATTAACTGACAATCTCTAGATATTTGACAATTTTTCTCTTTCATGACATTTGGATGGGCGCCAGCTAGTAAACTCAACTTAACTCAACTCTGATGAAAAATTATGCTTTGACGGCAGCTTCAAATTATTTAGTAGTTTTTTTATCCGAATGAAAAATGCAAACTTAATGAAAAATGTATGTTTACTGACGTCATTGTGTAAAATTAACAAACCGGCAACAACAACAACAACACCACCAGCGAACAAAACTAAGCTTCAGCTTATAGATGAAAATCAAATAAAACAGAATACAAAAAGCCGCTTACGAAAAGCAAACAAAAAAAAAATAAAATAAAATAATAATAGATAAAAAAGAACGTCACCACCCGTTGATTTTGTCACGCTCTCGGTAATGTATTTAACAACAAAAAATAAAATGAAATATAATAAAATTATAACAATAAAATCATGTTTTGGTGGCAAAAAAAACAAAAAAAAAATGGACCAAGCGCGAGGCAGTCTCGTACACGGAGGGTTCCGTACAAAATTGAGATTTCTTTCCTAATTTCTAGTTTTCCGATTCGACACATTACAACAAATATACCGCGCCTATATTAAAAACTTATAATGTCTAAATTTCCGTTCAATAGTAGGAAACCAAAAAAAGTTTTTCGAATAAGAACCCGAATTTTAGGTAAATGGTAGGTTTGTATGGGAGGTACCCCTCCTAGTTGGCCGATTTGATGGACTCCAACAGATGTGTAGCGTCTATTACAAGAACTTATAGTCTCTAAATTTAAGTCCGAGAGAACAAAAAACAAAAAAAGTTTTTCTAATAGTAACCTGAATTTTAATGGGGGTTTGTATGGAAGGTACCCTCCCTAGTGGTCCGATCAAACTGAAATTTCGGCATTATAAATTTCTGTTATATAACCACCAACCACCATAGAAATCAAAATGTTTCTTGTATGGGGACCCCCTAAAATTTTTGACAATACTTTAGTTTTAGTATTTTTGCTATTTGCTCATATAGAACTATACAAAATTTCAAGTCGCTACCTATTACGGTTTATGATGTATGCCCCGAGGACCGATAATGAAGTCTTAGTAATAGGGTTCCGTTTGTTACCCTTTCGGTCCGGAACCCTAAAAATAAAATTCAACAAGACACAGTGAGATTTGTCAAGGAGGGAGAAAAACACATTTAGACCATAATGCATGACTTTAGCTAAGCATTGACAGCCATTGTCTGTTTATTTATTTTTGATCAGTCTTTGTGTATTTTAACATAGCAAATACAAAAAAAAATTATTAAAAAAATATTGCAAAAACCGTAACAGTCACAAAAGGTTAAAATCAATAAGGCAACAACAGACTTTTACACAATTTATAGGTAATAAGATAGGTTTTTTTTTTTTTTGTTTTTTGTTTGGCAACTGAAACAAAGATAATCAGTCAATTTTGAAACACATTAGCTTCCTTGATAAACTCACTCATAGGCCTATGTCTGTGTACAAATACGAAAAGGGAATCAATCCAAATCTAATCAATTTTATTATAACATTTTAATTTCTCTGATCACATTTCGATACCACAAACTTCAGTCATGGCAACATTAAGTAGCGTGAAGGTCTTTGGCCTGCTTCAATTTCATCTTTGTAATTTTTTTTTTTGCTAAAAAAAAATGTAACATTTTTATTATTTCATGCTTTTAATTTTATTGTGTTGTTACTATTGTCTTTTGTTTTGATTTGTTTTGTTTCTGTTGTTTGTTATATGATAATTGCTTTAGTGTATCAATATTTCTTATTATTTTACGAAACTATCGGTTGCTTTTGCCATAAGATTTCATGCTCTTGACTTGATTGGCTTGCCAAATTGACTAAAAATCACAAGATCCGTAAATTGGCAATGAAAGAGAGATCTTGTTGTGTTACAAAAATTTATGAAAATATAAATTTAATCTTTATCTCCCAGAAAGGGTCAAATTGATCTATTATAATTTATAAAGATCAATAGTAATCCGAGATATGTATAAATTTAATACATAAAAATATTTTACTGAAGGTTGCTTTAAAATCTATAAAATCTTAAATTATTTGTCACATTTTATTTCCTATATTGTGTTAATTTAATAAAGATATTATTCAATTATAAATACAATTAAATAAATTTCTTGAGATTTTTTAATGTTTAGTGCAAAAAATACAATATTATTGACAATTTTAAAGAAGTCACAGTAATGCAACAAAGAAAACAAATAATGAAAAAAGGAGAAAAAAACAACAATGATCGATAAAAGTGAAAGCGTTTCAAGTTGGTCACAATTCAATAATTCATGGCAATGGGAATCATTTGGCAATCGAGAGCGGAAAACGGCTCCGAATGCAAGTTATAGCCAAGTCACATCGTTTCAAATGTGAAACCAAACTCAACAAGAGCCGAGCCAAGCAAAACAAAACAAGACAATAACAAATAAGAAAAGATACAAAACTAATAACAACTGCAACTGAACAAAAGAAATGAAAAATAAAAATATACAATAAATTAAAAGAAAAACACAAACAAAGGCAAAACATGATATTCATTTGTGTTAGAGTGCTGTTTCTTTTAAGGAAATTATGTTTATTGTTTTATAAGTGAAATAACAATCGATGAAAACCACAAAATGTTATATTTACTAATATAAACATATACTTTTTACACAGATACATACATGTTTTGGCTGACAATTCGAATTGTGGTTCGAGGCAGAGGGAGTGTCGAATACGATAAACGAAATGAGGGACGAACTGACAAACTAAAGACATATAGACAAATAGATACAAAGTTACTATACTATTCAAAGTAAATAATATTTAAGAAAAAATTATAACAGAAAAAATAAAATTGTATATTCGCTTATATTTTATTGTAGTTCCGCATTTGTATCAAAGTGATTTTCTGTATACCTCGGAATTGGTAACATAAGTATTAAATAACAAGCAATTATTGTTGTTTCCATTTTTCCCTCTCAGCATTCATAAATGTAATAATATATTCATTGATTATGTGGTCATGTTTGGTTGCAGTTTGAAACGCATCACCAAGGAAAGTCATTTCGAATGAAAGCTTAAGGTTGAGAAATATGAATAATCTAGTTAATATTCAGTACTTCCCTTATATATGTGATAGAATCTATTATACTATTTATAATAAAATATTAAAATTATTTACCCAAGTTTGTGTCCAACTCTTTTGTTTTAAAATCATATAGGTATGATCATGTGATTCAAACAGACTTGTACTATAAAGGTCACATAAGTTAACAGTTTACATATTTTCATTCCCAATTAGACCATAAACACCTCAACCTTACTTGCTACCCGTTGATTCTTATAACTTTAATTCCTCCCACCCAACCAACATTAGACAAAACTGCATTTTTCATAGTAGCAAGCCCACGCACTTCAACACTTGGAAAATACAAGTAAGTAAAAATAAGAGAAAAATCAATCCAAAATAAGAAATATTGTATATAAAGTAAAAAAAAATGAAAATAACCAAAATAGACACATAAGCAGTACGAAGTCATTGTGGGTTCAAATTTTGGCTAATCAATTTAAATTAACTTCAATTAAAATTTGCCATGCATTTTTTTCTGGTAAAGTATGCCAAAGTCTTGCCGAAGGCAAAGCAAAGCTATTTATGGCAATAATATACATATGTACAGTGAAACCCCTCATAATACTAGATAAATTTTATTCGTAACACGATTTTCACCACCATATTTTCAATACAAATGAAAAACAAAAAAAACATAAGGCAGAGTTGATAATTTTTAAACTTTCAAAGAATGAAAAATTAAAGGTTGTGATTCTTCAGAGACAAAGTCGAATCTTTTGGAAATGACGAGCATTTTTGTAATCCTTGAGTATAAATTGTTTTCATTTTCATATGAAATATGATTAGTTGGGTATAGTCATTTTATAACTTGGTCTTCTATGTTCAAAGAAACATTAAGAACAATTAAAAAGCTAAGTCTCCAATTATAGAGAGACTTCACTGTAGATATTATTTTATAATTATTATACAATAGTATGGTTGGTCATCATCTATTTAGAAGTCTTTTTGCATAATCATTTAAGTGCTTTAAACCTAAAGTTAGTGTTCTGTGAAATCATTAAAACAACCAAATGGTTTTTTTTTTATTTTTTTTTTTTTTATTAGTATTACATCATCATCTTTATTATCATCATCAGCACTAACACCATCATTATGGTCATTATTTTGAACATTATGCATATGTTGCTCTATTACTTTTTCTCCATTTTCATGTTAATTGGTATATTTACTGTTAAAGTAAAAGTATTTCAAAGCTTTTGCACAATAAAGAAATTTATTTGTTTAATGAGCAACTAACAAATTATACACTTCAGTTAATTTTCTTTCTCTTTGTTTCCTTTTAAGACAAAATTCAAACCAATTTGCATTTGGACATAAGAAAATTATGCTTACCAACACCAACAAAATCAAATAAAAACTATGGTTATTAAACATGATATAATTAAGAGTTCCATTTTCCACTAAGAATTAATCATCGAAATGCTTTTATGTAAAAATATAAATAGAAATGTTCATGGTCATTTTGCATATACATAAACGCATTCACAATCGACAGACATACGAGCAAATAAATAAATGCATGACGTCTGCCAAAGTTCATTGGAATTTCTATGTCTATGTTTGTTGTTTCTGTTTCTCGCATTTTTTTTTTTTTCGAAATTTTCAAAATGATTTATAAAGAATTTTATGCTTTGAATATTATGATTTATTAGCTAGAAAAGACATATAAGGTAAGCTTATAGTTAAATCTCTCGTACTTTTAAGGAATAAAATTATAAAATTTCAAGAAATAAATTTCAAGGCGTAAATTCTACTCAGAATTATCGAACATTAAAAGTGATCATGTACATAAACAAGGCACAAATCTTTTTGATATGAAAAACCAAAATAAATAAAATTAAAAAATAAATCTATAAACGAATTTCCAATCAAATTGATATGCAAAGCAATAACACAATAATAAATGTCAAAAACACCATTCAAAATTTATTTTTTGGAAAAATACTTTATTAAAATAAGTACTTAGAATTTGTTTGTGTGTTTTAATTTTTTTTTTTTAAATGCAATGCACAATTTATTGTTATTTCATATAATTTTTATTATCTATTGTGAGATATTTTTTTTTTTTTTTTTTTTCTAGCAAAAAAGAAGCAGTTTGATGTTGTGCGACGTAAAATTAGTCATCAGCATTTGAAATGTGATTTTGATAAATACATAAATTTATAGATAAATTTATAAATTTACATTTATTTCGAGAAGAAAAAGAAATTAAACAAAAGCAAACAGCAGCAAATGCAGTTGATTTTGTTAGAAAAGTAGTGGAAGTAACAAGGAAAATACTATTTGTAAAAGCTTCAATATCAATAGATTTGGAAAAGGCCGGGAGTTAGCACTTTGTCACAGTGGTCTCAATTTTTATCATGTGTTTTGATAATTTTGGAATACCCTGTTAAGAATTCTTAGATGCTACGGAGACATTTCCGAATTAGTCCTAATATTTCCTGTATTCTTTTGCAAAAGCTAATTGGCATAAAATTTTTCGTTACTTTCATACATTTTGTGTCCAGTTCTGATGCAATGAGAACATTGGCGGCTCCTGTTTGCCTCTTTGTTCCCAGTTATCCAAAGCGTGAAATGCTTGTAGTGCAGTACCTGATAATATCAGAGTGAATTTAGATGTGATTCTTAACAGTAGAACAATGTACCCTACTCTTTTAACCCTCCGATGAGTGAGAAAGTCCCAGGGGACTTTTTTCAATTTCAAACTGAAATTACACCTTGATGGCCCATGGGAAGTATACCCGACCCCCACATGTATTCCAAGGAAATTTTATGTAAAATCTTTTAAAAATAAGTTCAAGGCGACCCGACCAATAGTTCAGTTTTTATTTGGATTTAAAGATGATTAGTTTTTGGATTGTTTTTTATTGTTTTATTGTTTTACCACATTTGAAACGAGTTCTTTGAATTTAGCCTTACTTTTTGTTACCAGCGCATACTCTTCCCTATAAGTACTTACTTTCTAAAAATCATTATACATTTATAATTAGTATATGATAATAAAACGAAACAAAAAAATTACAAATAAAAGACCTTTTCATACAAAATTCCATAAAAATAGAAAGAAAGTCCCTGTGGGCCTTGTACCTCGTATAAGGGCAACGGATGACTCACTGACACGGAGGTTTAAGCATAGTTATAAGTATAGTAAAAGAACACTTAATTTTATTTCAATATTTTTTTATCACTTTCATAAGCATAAGTAGGGCATCAAATAATCATTATAACTTAAAACAATATTGATTTCATATTCTAAAGATCTTGTGCTTTTTTTTTTGTATTTCTCTTATCAAAGGTGTTGAAATTCTTAATGTCAAAACTAATCCTGACATTAAAGTTGCAAAAAAAAAAAAAAAGAAATAAGAAAACATCAACAAAACAAAAAAATAATGAAAATCTTTTTAAACACACAAATAAAAAAAAACAACAAATAAAAAGTGTCAGCATTGTTTCAATTTGCGATAAATTGACAAAGGCGCGTGCGGCTTAATGTATTTTTAGATTCTTTTTTCTCAATTTTTTCATTTTTTTCCTTCATACAATTTTTCACTTAATGTCAGTCAGTCAGACCCAAAAGTTGGCAATTTGCAAAAATCAGTGAAGAAAAAAAAATAAAATATAGAAAATCATTTGGCTTCGCTTGCTTTGAATTACACTCCTTTTTTTATATATTTTTATTTTTCCAAGTTGGTGGTTGGTGTTCGTTCAACACATTCGTCAGGAATTTTTTCGATAGCAATAGACAATGATTTGACGGTTTGTCGGTATGCCAACTAAGAAAATAAAAACAACTATGTATGTATAATACATATCTGCATGACAAACTAAAACTTAGATGCAGTCATTGAGGCTGACAGTCAGTCAGTTAGTCAGTCAGTCAGTCTGATATCTACATATTTCTATCTCTCATTCAGACTTTGAGGTGACAATTGGGGCCAACACCTCTTTAATATGCACAACGAAGTGGTAATTTGTGCAACACTAATGAAACTATCTATTTAGAATACTATGTGTATATAGATATTTTTAATAGATTTTTTTTCTTTTTTATTGTCAATAAGTTTATTAAACAAAAAAAAAAAACAAAAAAAAAACACAAAATAACAATAACATTTTATTCTTTGTTGCATTAATTGCTTGCTGAACATTCAAAATGAATTTGAATTCAGAATGAACAATACAAAATACAATACAAAAGCAATTAGAACCATAATAAAAGTAAAAATAAAAAAAATTACAAAGTTTTATGATATTTAATTATGCCACATAATAAAACTATGAATATGTTATGTCGTGACAATAAATGACTTTTATTGTTATGATACTCGTAATATATTTTATTTACATATTATATACTTGTGTATTTGTCTATAGTTACAAATTATTACATTGACAATTGTTGATATATTGAAAGTTGATATACCAAAATTAAAATAGCCTATAAAATTATGAGTTAACAACAAAAACCAATGTTTCTATACAATACTTTGTAAACAGTAGCTGACGAAGTAAGGAACTTGCTTACACATAAAATATAAATTATGGCTATTAAATATTTAATCCCTTTGATCCAATATACAATAACATAGATATGTACAAGTATGTGTGTGTTAAGTTAATTGTTATTTAAAGTATTGAAAAATATTGAGTTTTATGGATAAATTAAGGTACACAAAATACAAATTGTCAATTGATTTTATATTGATTTTTGAAGTTTTCTAGAAATCGACTATAATACATAAGTTTGTTGCTTAAGTCTTTCATTTCAATTTGTCAATTTGAGTACAAAATACATAAATAATCTGATTTATGTACAAAAATATTGCTTTGCACAAAAAACAAAAACTAACAATATTAATTTCAAGATTTTGTAAATAAATAAATAAAATAATAATAAATAACAATAAAACAAAAAAATACTACAAAATAATATTGTATACAGTCGTACTCCTCTATCTGTCGTTCCTGTTAATCACTTCACTATAAAGAAGTATTTGCTATGATTGTGTTTGTTATAGATGAGTTCGACGGTATTTTAACTTTTTCGTATACTCATACAATCTAATGTTTTTTTTTTTTTTTTTGTTTCAAAATTATAAATCATTGGAATTCAATTATTTCGATTTAAAAAATAAGTATGGTATACTTAATACCAAAAAAATCAAACAAAAAAAAAGAAAAGAAAAGTACATACATTGTGTTTTGAAAAGTTTTATAATTATAATCTTGTTAAGGATTTGTGTTGATTGTTTCTTTAAAAATATATTTGTTCAATCATGTGTGATGTATGCATTGTAGACAATTGGTGAACCAAAAGATTTCTGCGAATTGGATACCAATAGAAGCTAAGATGATGTAGTGTTTTCAATAGAATAGCAAGCGACTGGATAAAAATAACCCAAGAAATCACAAACTTGAATGCATCCACGGAAGGCCAACTGTCAACTGTAGATGCGCCTGTCTAAATATCTGTCCATCTGTATGTATGCCCTCAGTTTTTAAGGTAGAGAGAATTGATATTTTGCAGGATCTTTTCTTTTTACCATACGCTATACATTTCTTGGAATCATCGAATTTGTACCACTAGGGAGATATCTCCCACACAAGCCCTCCATTAAAATTCAGGTTCTAATTAGAAAAACTTTTAGATGCTTATACTATCGAACTGAAATTTGGCAACTATAAGTTTCTAATCTAACCCTGATTGGGTTATACGATACGATCTGGACTTCTTTAAATTTATAATTTTTTAGAGCGTAGCTCTTTTATGTGCGTTACGGCATGAGTGAAATTTAAAATAAAAAATATGCCAATTATAGAATCGTCAGATATTTTTTCCATTGGTTAGAGTGTAGGGCTGTCAAAACGATGGCATGGGGCTCGAATCCTGCATTGGGAATATTTTTTCTTATTTTTATATTGAAAATTAAGGTTTTTTTTATTATATTGGAGCTATTTAAGCAAACATGATTAAAATGTCTGCGTGGTGTAGTGGTTAGAAAGTATAACTGGCAAACCGGGGGCATGCGGTTCAAGCCCTGCACTGCGATTTTTTTTGTACTGAATTTTGTCTCTCATTCTCTTATTAATGCAGTCATGAGCGAAAACAGTGTTGCGTTTTTATGTTTAAAAAGAAATAAAATAAATAAAAAAATATATAAAAATTAATAATAATAATAAAAATGAATTAAAAAAAGGAAATTAAAACATAAATTTTTTAATAAATACAAAAACAAAAATAATAAATAAAAATTTTGTTCTGAATGAAGCTGCGCTCTACACGGGTTACCCATGACATCTCTTTGTTTTTTTTTTATTTTTAGTGTTTGTTGCTGTAGCCCCAATAGAACTAAATATTCTCTGAAATTTTAAATTTCTACCTGTTATGGTTCATGAGATAGGGCCCGAATATGGACGGACGGTAGGCAACGTAGCCTTAGTAATAGAGATCCGTTTGATACCTTGGGGGTACGGAATTCTAATAAGAAGAAGTATCTTCTATAGCAAAATTCCAACTGTGACAGAAATTTCAAATAATCAAAGAAATATTCAAATTCTCATTCAATACCAAACATTTTCTAATATGGAATGGAATGAGGCTCGAATGTTACCTGTAAACTATTTAATTTAATCCTCATATTTCTTATTGCAAAAATACAATTTATATAAAATGTAGAGAGTAAAAAAATCAACAAACGTATGAGCTCGTATGTAAAGTATCTTTTTATCTGTATAACATAAAAAAAAAAACAAACAAAACAAATAAATTGCAAAATAAATGTAAAATAAAACTTGTGCCTACCTGTCACACAAAGAGCAGAGCAGAACTCAACGGTGCAACTGTTTGCGCTTGAGGGCGTTTTTTTTTTCTCTCTTATTTATTTAATTTTATTTTTTTTTTTAAGTCGTTGTTTGTTTTGTGTTTTTATTTTTATTTTTTTTTTTGTTTTGGTTTATTTTTATTAAACTTTCGTAGTCAAATTTTTGTTTTATTTTGTTTTATTTCATACAAAAAATTCACAAAAAGTCCAAAACAGCAATAAAATCGAACAAAAATCGCGTGGATTATTTATTCTCGTTTTTTACGATTATTTTTTATTTATTTATTTTTTTTTTTTAGCAAAACAAAAAACTCAAATTTATTGTACGTAAATAAATAAAATTCAATATTAAAATGTTTTCAATGATTTTGATGTGGATTTTTTTTTTTTTAAATTTTAATGGTTTTTATTTGAAGGTGGGCGACCAACTCAAATGCAATGTGATCTCTTTATTTGTTGATTTAATTTAATACTTTTGATAACCAAAGCAACTTTTTCTTTTTTTAGTTGAAATGGAACAATGAAAATTCCAACAGCTGTGCTGCCACTTTGGATGTTTAAACATAAAGCCAAGTCTAAGTTTTTTTCTTTTATATTATAAATGAATAATATTTTTTTTGACGAAATCACACTACTCGGTCTATCAAATCGTGAGCTGTAAAACCTTTCCCTTTTTGTTCATTTACCACTTATTTATAAAAAATGAAAGACTTTTCTTGTTGCTTTTTTGACTCTTTCACTTTCTTTTAAAGTTTATTTAAGTTTTTCTTAGCCAAGCTAAGTAAGCAAGTTGAATGATGAAAAATTGTTATTTTTTGCAAATCACTTTTTGTTTTTTTTATTGGTTGGTTGGTTGGTTGTTCTTTACGCTTTACTAATCCGTTGAGAGATTCGAGCAAATGACGCGCGGACACAAGCAACAATTCAAGTCGAGTTCATCTGTTAGACTGACTGACTGACATCATGTGTATCTTGCTAGAGAGTGTATCTCTGTGTCTACTTTGTTGTAGTATTTAGTTGTCGCTGAGTTAAGTCGACTTTATTTTAGTTACGTTTTAGACTTGTTCTGCTTTCCGATTGTTTTTATAATATTAAAATCTTTTTGTTATTTCGTTTGTGCTTCGTTATTATTATTTAATTTTCTTTTATCTATATATTCGCTTTAATTCGTGGTATGGTAATTGTGTTTGTTTGTTTCTTGGTTTGTTGTTTTGTTGGCTTTTTCGGTTTTAACTCGTTTGCATGTGTTATTTGTATCTTTATTTATCTTTTTTTTTTCTTCACTCTACGCTTCAGTTCATTAGTAGTAGCTAAAAAAGTATCTTATTAACCAAAACCGAACCGACTTTGTTGCACGCCAACGCTAAACTAAAAGAGTCTTTTGCCTTGTACACTGGTTAAATACAAGCTCAGTTGGCAGCTGCTTTGCCGATGATGTCAGCAGCAGTAGAGTCATGATGAAGATTGAGAGTAACAATTTGGTCTCTCTTTCTCTCTATCTGTATGAAGTTTAATAATGCAAGTACAAAACATTCAGATAACAGCTGTGTGTACGTGAGGAATATAAAGAACCGAGATACAGAGAAGCACTCAGATATAAGTGTAAGTTTTGAAGTTGTGTAGAAATTTCTCAGTTTCAGTCAACAACTTGACAACTATGTCACAGGTAACGCACTCTTAAGCTTTCAATTCTCTTTGCCGGCTTTTTCATTTGTTTTCCCATTCACGTAGACAAACAACCCGGCAATTTAATGCAATTATTGAGGCAGCTTAGATCGCAACACTTAAGAGATCCAAAGAGTAATTTCACTTTACGTAGTTTCCCATTTTTGTTAGTTTAGAATACGTTTCGTGTTAACGTTATGTTTATGACTAACAGACCTTCCTTAAGCTATACAGATAGAATATTTTGGGTTTTAGTCATATAAATTTTTATAGTTTATTTATTCTTTCTTTTCATATTATTTTATTTTGTATATACAATATCAAATTTGGCAGTACATTGATCTCGCACAGCATGTTACGACTCATCTAAAATCGTCTGAAAATGCATCAAGTAAATTATGGCAAATATTATTATTAATTTTTTTTATTATTATAACATCATTAAATATTTTATTGATGTTATTTTTAAAATTAATTATTTATTACTTTTGTCCATATGAAAATATTGTTTTAATATTATTGTGAACATTGATTAAGTTGTAAATTTTAATGATCTTTAATTCAATTAGAGTAAACATATTGGAAAATATTTATTTTTTATTTAGGTTAATTATTGGGTATATAACCAAAATACATAAAAATTTTTATAGAAACATAAATCCTGTTCTTATTTCTATATTAAAAACGAGTATATGACTTTGATGCCTTTAAATCATTTATTTATTTTTTCACTATTGTAACATTTAAGTTCGTTACTTAAGTCTTTTGTTTGCCTCTGGCAATTGAATGCATTTTCATTGGAAAAACACTCCATCCAGTTTTTTTTGCATATCTCATAAGCATAACTTTTTTTTACCACTAGCAACAACAAAAACAATGGAGTTTAGACTCCTTTCTATTCGAAACAAGGAAATTCATACGCACGCGTCTGACCCTTTGGGTTCAAAAACGTGGGTTGTTTTGCAACTCTGTCTATGACTCAAAGTAAAATATTATACTATACTATGTAGGACAAACAATACAAAACAATTGGTGCAGTTAAACGCCCAAATCGAGTGACAAATTAAAGCAAATAATAACAAGAACAACAACAAACCCATTTAAAATTTTGTCGCCAATTGACAAACAAAACAAATTTGTTATCCCATTGTGTTTTATAGTATTTGATTTCAATATTGTTTTTGGTTGAGGGAGAGAGATGAAGGATTTTAATAAATGTTTATGGTCTAACAAATAACACGTGCCTAGAAGTATTGATTTTCTATAATATTGTTTAAAGGTACACAAATTTACATTGATTAAAGCAAGTATTGCTTACATTTTATTTATTGTATTGTATTATTTTAATTTATACTTATAAATTGCCGGTGTAGAACTATATTTTAGAGATTATAATTATATTGAAACATTAATGTTAATATAAACTAAATTATTTCTTATTTATTAATTGTTACGTAATAACGAGTTAATACAATAATATTACATGACAATGATATTAACTTATATGAAACTCGACAAGTACAAAAACCACAAACGAATCCAAAATTTACCATAAGATAAAAATCAATAAAGTTTATACGTATACGTAATAATGGTAACGTATAATAACAAAACGTAATAGGCAACCTACTTGTAATTATAACATTTGATTGACATATAAAGTACTGAACTGTAGTGAGCATTTCAATGAATCAAGAGCAATCAATCTTAATACAATACATGAGGGCACCGGAGCAAAAAGACGAGCTTCCACCCTTTCCTAATCTAAGAATTGGCTTACAGATTTGACTGAATATGCAGTCCACTTCTAATTGGATATTTACATGGTTGGTGGAAATGAAATCAGAAAACTATAGTGTCAAAATTTCACTTTAATTGGACCTGAGTGTACTTGCCATACTAACCTCTCATTTACATTTGGCATAGCGCCACCTTTTGTTTTTTAAAAAGTAATAAGTTGCTGAAAAACTTTCGTTTTAGTTGCAAAAAATGTTGTTTACAAAAATCCTAGGTAAGTATCACATAAACAGAGTAATTGTTAAATATTAATGAGGAAGTGGAAGACATTCTCATGTTATTCTTGTCATAATTGCGACAAATTTCCCTCCAAACTGAAATGCATTTCTGAAGTCATTAAATTATTGGATCATTTAAATTTGGAAATATCTTAATGGTTTAGAATGAGGTAGCTGTGCAAGTGTGGCGCTCATTAAACAATGCTGGACAATTTAAAATTGATTTAAAAGAATAAGTATTACGTAGCCCCCTTTAATTTGGATGCTGTGCTTCGCTACGATATTCATTCTGTTGTTTGCTAAATTTTTTTTTTTTTTTGTTCCCATTGGAAACTAGTCTTAAATGTAAGTTTTGAATCGGATCAATAATTATACTAGTATGACTGATTTTTTTAATATTTTTCAGTGGTCACAAACAGCTGCTCAACATGTAATAAGTAAAGAATTGCCGTATTTTATAAGAATTCATAAGAAATTGTACTAGGTAAGCTTACGAAGCCACCCAAAAAAAAGTCACCTAAAGCAATAAAAGAATAGCTAGATTTACAGATTAGATTTACAGAAATCGGGGTAAGTATGTTTAATGCGATATTAATTGTTCCAAAGTTTTGGAAGAATGAAATACATAAATATACAATGTAATTAACAGTAGTACTATATTTTAATACGTACGTAACAATAACAGATCAATGACATTAACAGTAACATTTTGCTAACAACTTAACAGACTTTTAACGTAACATTTCATCTGTTGCGAGTAGATGATAACGTAAAGACAATATGATGGTAAAAACTGTTGTAAAACTTATGCTAGAAAATCATAAAAAATGAATACATTGGCAATATGTACACACAAGTATATTTTTCTAGATAACAAATGATGATATCAACATGTCTGTAACCATTCATTCCAAGTGGGGAAGTCTTTAAGAACATTTATAAATCAAAATAATAAAAATAAATCAAGCAGATAATTTAACAAACCAAACGAAATAATCACTTAGGTTTTCGATTTGTGTACACAGAACTAGAGTTACCAAGCCCGGCGTCGCACGGCTAACCGAATTAATTGAAGCTTGTGAGTTGAATGAAATTCCAAAATAGATGTGAACGCAATTGGGCCATTTCATTCATGCTTCCCACTACCCTTTATACAATATAGGACAAACAAACAGATACCTAAAAAATTCCAATCACTTATCAAATGAACAACAAAGAGGTTCTCTCTGGCCTTGTCCTCAGTATTATTATCGAATCCTTTATTGTTTTATGGAATCCTTTTATTTAAAAATTTACAAATTATCCATGATTTTTGATACAGACGACTAGATCTATATATTATAAATATGCAAAATTTGTTCCACCAATTTCTCGACAACAACGGCGCATATCAGATCCAAAAATATCCTGTGTACAAGGCTAGAATCAACCATACAAATATACAAAATTTCATTGCAATCAGATAAACGGTATGGTCCCGCATAAAACTCTAACAAACAAACAAAGAAACACATTTGAATATTTTTATGTTAGATTTTGTTTATTTAATAAATTTTTTCATAAATTTCTTCTTGTGTTAAATAACAAAATTTTCAATTTATTTTGTGTCTTGGTTGTCTTAATTGCTTCACAGATTAACTACAATAAAATATTTGCAGTACATGACGCCTCGGGGCTTGTTTATTTTGCTTCCGGTGATTTTTTTTCTGTTTATTCTTTGTGTCTTAATTTTTTTTTTTTTTTTTTGTTTGTTTTGTTATTTATTGTTTATTAGTTTTGATGATATTTGCTTATTTGATTAGCAAAAGACAAGGAAGATGTTGATAATTGAAGTTAGATAAATAGAAGAAAACACATGTCGTCTTTCAGTTCATGTAGTTTGTAGTTTATTTGAGTTATACTTCATTTCGCTTTATTTGATTTAACGTGTTTTGGTTTGTTTAGTTTTTTTGTTATTGTTTTTTTTGTTTTTTTTTTCTTTCTTATTTTTTGTCTTTTTTATGACTGATTTAAAGTCAGCAAACGTAAAATGTATATATATTTAATGTCGTTTGGTATGATGTGCCTATGTTGTCTTCGCCCTTTTTCTTGTTTAGACATTTATGATGGAAATATGTTTTGAATTCATAATCAAATTATGCGGTTGCCAGGAATGATATACGCTAAACTACAAAGTACTACAATATACCATTTTGTATACGCACGTGCTTTGTGGGTGATTTATTTGGTGTTTTGGTGTTTTTATGATTATTTAGTTTTTAGTGTAAGTTGGTGATTTAAAAGTCCATTTAAGTTAATTATGTAAGTCCCAATGCAATTTGATGTTATATGTAGTATGTGTGTAGGTAGGTAAATACTTAAGGTTAAGAAAATCATTCAGAAACTTAACCTGCCCCATTAGCACTAACATGCGAGATAGATAACCTATAACCTCAGCCATAGCACGCAAAGTTAATCAAACAGAATTGCACCAATTTTCACATGCATCACAAGTCAAGTCAAGTCGAGGTAATAAACTGCTGCCTGGAAATGAAGCCAATGAAAACAAAGCATTCGACAATCAAAAAACTTAAGTAACAAACTTGTATGAAAGACTCCTTAAAATTAAAAATTAAAATACAAAAGAAAAACCAAAACACTTTAGATGACCCAATTTCAAAGGCGGCAGCAACGGTTTATGTACCTTTTAAAGGCCTATTACTAAAGCTAACGTTAAAAACTAAATTAAAACTTGGAACCGACTTGAGTTTGAATTAAGCAAACATGAGCTATGTATGCAACCAAACAAGCAACCAACCAACCAACCAACATACATGCATTTCTAGATACTTGTACATGCATGGCATACTATTGTACTTACCAAGTTGCCAACAATCAACCGATTTCGATTAACTATGACGTTGATGCTGATGCTGATGCTGATGCTGATGCTGATGCTGGTGGTAATGCTGATGATGTTGATGTGGATGCGAACGATGTCGACAAAGATTTAAAGTCAGGCTCAGACAACGTCAACGGCATTTGGAGTCTTTGGATTGTCTGGTCTGCAACAACATCAAAGTAAACCAACGAAGACGATGATGACAACGGCGACGCATGTTGACAAGCCTCAAAGCTCGAGAGTAGCAAAGTATTCCAGCCACAACAGTAACAAGAAAACTGCATTTAACCGTTTTTCATGACCATTTTTGGTGGCAGCAACATGAAAAAACTGATCAAGAAAACAAGTAAAAAATCTAAAGAAGGTTAAATCATGTTGCACATACACGTATTGAAACAACAACAGGAGAATGCTGCCGCAATCTTAAAGAAAATTAGGTGATATCAGAAAGACAGAAATTTAAGAAATGCTTAATTATTTGTAGTAGATCTTTTTCTAACTCATTTAATTATTGTCACTATAAGAATTTTAATGAAATATTCAACTGTGTTATGTACTTCCTCAACGCAACTAAACTTAAACTAAGTATTGTATTTTGTGCAGATTTCCTCTTGATTCTGCCACACTGTCATGCTTAAGTCATTTAGAATGTTAAGTGGCTTTCTTTGTGATTGTAGTTTCTTTGGTATGTAAGTTGCATTCTATGGAAATCAGTTATCATTTCATTAATTTATTTAAATGAGAGACTATTCCCCTTAATTTGAACTCTATGTATCTCTGGAGAATACAGACAATTTGTTGTTGGGTATGACGATAATTGAAATTTAAGAGAGAGACACGATTTCATGAGTGATTTGTTTAGCCTATTCATTTTATAGTCTTTGTTGATTGTTTTAAAAGATTCTTATAGAGTAACTTCTGATAATATTGGCATTAAATTTGCAAAATAATTCAGTCAGTAAGTCAAAGAAACTAAAAACAGTTTCCGAACTTGTCAAAGATATTTCCTTTTTAAGCCTACAAAAAGAATTTCATTTAATAATTTATATGAAAAACATATTATTCATCAAACTAAGGAATATAATCCAGATACTCTGAACTATTGCATTTGCTCATTTTGAATATTTTGAATAGAAAATTTTCTTATGATTATTATGATTGTAACTTAATTTTCCTTTAAAATGTGATTAGTTTGAGGTCATGATGATACTTTGCAGCACAATGGGGGTATAACGAAACCGGATTTGAAATTAACTTATATTCATTGAGTTTCTATAATAAAATTGGCCAAGTGCGAGTCAGACTCGCACACGGAGGGTTCCGTACCAGATTGAAATTTGTTTTGACTGATTCCAAAAAAATATAACGCACCTATATCATGGCAGCTATACGATTCAGTAATCCCACTATCTTGAAATTTGGAAGGTCGATGGCTATACATCAGAAACTTATAGTGTCTAAATTTCAGTTCAATAGTCCAAAAACCAAAAAAGTTTTTCTATCAGAATCTGAATTTTAATGGTGGGTTTGTATGGGAGGTACCCTTCCTAGTTGGCCGATTTGGCTGATTCCAACAGATGTGTAGCGCCTATGTCAAGAACTTATAGTGTCTTAATTTCAGTTTGATAACAATAAAAAAGATTTTCTAATAAGAACCCGAATTTTAATGGAGGTTTGTATGGGAGGTACCCTTCCTAGCAATCAGATCAAACTGAATTTTCGACAATATAAGCTTCTAATATATAGCCACTAACCTTTCAAATTTCAAGATTGTGGGATTATTGAATCATATAGCTGCCATACAAACCAAATTGTTTCTGGACCCCTTTAAGTTTTTGAAAATATTTTAGTTTTAGTATTTCTTGCTGATGCCCGGATAGAACTCTCTAGCTATTGACGGACGGACGGATGGACGGACGGACAACGAAGTCTCTACAAGAGGGTTCCTTTTGGTACCCTTTGGGTCCGGAACCCTAAAAATGTAATATATACTTTTTTGTTGTACTATTCCACAGAATTTGCAAGTTGATTTAGTATTCCGACTACTAGTCGATACTCGTTGAAAAAGTATTACTAAGTGTATAGAGCCTAAAATGGCTCTGACCGCGCGGCCTGAAAACTTGTCTTGAAAAATTTATTTTATTGATTAATTGCTGACATGATAAATACGATTGTCTACTTTATACATACATAAGTGTACGAATGTCTCTATATTTTAGTATGAATAAATGTGACAAAAAGATTACATATAATTTTTATATTTTTTTTATTTATTTTTTTTTTCTTTGGTTTTTTTGTTTTATCTTATTTTTTAGTTTTCTTTTGCCACAATGAAATTGAAATGAGAAAATATATTAAAAAAAAAAAAAACTTAAACAAAAATAATAACAAACAATTTGTAATTAACACGCGTGGGTCTCAAGTCAGAAAGGCATCGAGGCATCGAGGCATCGCTAGGCAGCGACCCAGTCTAGTTGCCTTAGATGGCATGAAGAGATGACAACAGACAGAAAGACAACTTTTATATATATATACATACCTATGTACTTCACCAAAGTGTGTTCAAAATGTTCAGTGTTGTGTCGTGTTGTGTTTGCTTAAGAAATGATTTTTTAAAATAAACATAAATAAACTAATATGATTTTTGTATTTCAATAAAATTGTGTCCATTTTTTTTTTTTATTCATTTTCATTTCATAAATGATTTATTTTATTTTTATTTTAATATGCATTTTTTGTTTCATTTTTTGATATTTTCTCAAGCGTAAAATAAAACAGCTTACACTAACAAAAAATAAAAAAAAAAATTATACTTATGTAAATTACTTTTGACTTAAATAAAAAATGAAAACAACAAAAATTGAATAATATTTTAGAATTATTTAAATAATATTTAATATATAATTAAATTGTCTATATATTTAGGTTTTCTGGTTTTCTGATTGTTCATTCACTTGTTTTGTTGTTTTTCCTTAGTTGCTTTTCGCCATATTCGTTCGCTAATCAGGAAACTAATTAGTTTCCATCTAAATATGGCTAAACTATTTTGGTAGCAAAAATCTATCTTGCGACTTGACATTGTTAGATGCTTTGCTTAATGAGAAATTTGCATGTCATTTGTTAATTCTTATCTTATGTAAGATGATCTCTTGCGCTTAAGGCTATTCGTCCGAAAGTAAGAGTTCATGCTGTGAACCACAGAAGCATACAACATATATTTCTTCGCATTTGGCCTGTCTGTCGTCTAAAAAGAAACAACTTCATTATACAAAATTTTACAAACATGATTTTGATTTTTTAATAAAATCCATTCTAACATGCTTAGTTAGTATTATACAATACAACAGAAGATAAGTATAATGGAACAGACCTGACTATCGGCTCTCAAATCGTTCAGAAATAAAAAAGACTAATCAATGGAAAAGATATTTCCTCTGGTAACCTACTAATTACGGGTCTGTCACTAATTTGAATGAAAAATTACTGCTTAGAAATGAAAAGATTTTAACTCTCTAGCACTTAATTTTTCTGAGAACCAAAAACAGATCAGGTGGTATGACTAGACTATTCGTGCCACAAAATGTAAATACTGCAACAAACTTCACATCAAAACAAATTTATTTAAAGAAAAAAAAAAATAGGAATAGTTACAAAAGAACAACGCTATGACGATTTTATTTAATTTTTGTGGTTTTTGATTGCCATATTGTTCACGATTATTTTAATGATATTACTTTAGTCGACTTTATTTTATTTATTGTTGGACGCATAGCTGGTGTTTTACCATAACATAAATCAAAAACAGTACATTACTAAAAATAATTAAATTATTTTGTATTTTTTTCACCTTAGCAAAAACACCAAAGGATCTTGCTAACCTTTTCCTCACTGCTTTATCTATCGGCGGAAAACTCATGGACCAAATATCTTTCAACATCTCCAAATCAAGTCGACATCATTCTCACAGCTAATGGCCTCATTAAGAAATCAATGACTAAACTTGCAGTTCCGCCCATAAACACCAAATTGGTTAAAACCTGAAGATCGCTTTTAGGATGTGTAAGCAAGATGTAAATTTGCATAATCTATAATATATTGCTTCCCTCATCTTAGCTCTTGAGTTTGGTCTTCACATTTTGTCGTATAGTTACTTGTTTTACACACTTTTGAAGTCAATCAATTGTGTATATCAAAGGATTATAAATTTTCAACCAATTATTATAAAAACTAGCTTTAAAAAAACTGTGTGAAACTATTGAATAAGATTCCTCAATTAAATTCTTTATATTGTTTTTTAGTTTTATTGTGAAGAATATGTTTAGCATTCCATTATATTTCTTATAAACCAGAAAATAGTAAATATTTATTTTAACAACAAACAAACATAAAGCAGAAACGATTAGAACAGCAGACACAAAATAGTGTCCTCTGCAAACAAAAGTCACATTTTTTTCTCTTCTTCCTCGATCAAAACACATCTTTCTCATTTTCCTCAGTTGCTTATTCCAGGGACACACAAAATATTGATCAGCATCTTGACAGCACTTGATGATCGCTACGATTTATCGTAACAATATATTGTATTTAATTCTGAAATCAGTTACATAACAGAGTTTTATTGCAGAATTGTAAATCAGACATTGATTATTTTAAACCAATCAATATAAAAATTGTATTAAAATAAATAAGTTTAGTCATCCAATGTTCCTTACTTCGATAGAATATACAAAAACCAAAACGCAATTCCTTTCTAGAAACCTTTTCATTTCCTGGCTTTACGCTTCCTGGGTAAAATATACACAAATTTTTGTTGAAGAGTTATAAAAACCATAAACTAATTGTAATTTAATAATCCATTAAAGTAGCAAATGAAACAAAACTGTTAAGTAATTTGTATTTTTAACATTTTTTGAGAAGAAAACGAAAAAAACAAGTAAAAAACATATGTAATTATGTAACAGTTTACAACATGCCCTACACTTTTGAGCCATATTCATAGCCACAAAGTGGGCGTCAATCAACTTAAAGTAAAGTGTATTTAGTTCAACGGACAATATTCATAAATACAAAACAAAAAACAAAACAAATCCATTCAAACAAACACCCAACGAATGTAAGAAAACAAACTTAATTATTAATTTTTAGTTAAACCAAATGAGATTTATGATCTTTTGTGCCTTACTTTAGTTTGCTTTACTTGACTGTGTGTGTCTGTATTTTTTCTTTTTATTATATATTTTTTTTGTTTTTTGATTTGAAATTAACAAGAAATAATAAAAAAAAATCCACAACACACAGTTGCACAAGTTGAAAATCTTAAAGTGTTTTAAGTGTTACAATTGCTTTTGTACTATATACTTCATTTGAGGCACCATTCATTCGTATCTTATATTTTAACATATGTAACTTGAAATTTATTACAAAGTCTGCCTGCCTCTGCTTTTAGTTGCTTGTGTTTGAGTTTTAGTTTGGAGTTTTTAAGTCTATCACCCTGGCATGATTTGTTGTTGTTTTTTTTTTTTTTTTTTTTTTTTTCTACTAAAACATTAGTTAATTATGCAGCATTAAACTCAATGAATGAATGAGAAATGTGGGCAACTGAAGGCAGCACACAGGCAACACAACATAACATAACACAACTTTGACTCAAGACGCACTCTAAACACTTTGGTATTCATTGAGAAATCAAAAACAAAAATAAACAATTGAAATGAGATTTTTTCTTATTTCAATTACAATTCCAACTTCATCTCATCGCATCTCATCGCATCTCATCTCCATCTTACTCATACTATTGTATCTGAACTGAATGCAACTTGGCACGTTTCTTTTTTTTTTTTGTTTTTTTGTATTGTTTGTCGCATGTTGATGGCATCATTTCAGCAACTCTTTGGTTTATTATTTAACTAAAGTATCAAAATATCTACTACTTTTGTAATAATGTAATCTTTTTTTAATTTATTTTCGTTGTTGGTGTGGGAAGGAAGTTGCATTTGTTAAATCAAATTTTCGATGCAAAGCTGCTCCTTTTTTTTCGTAGATGATTTTACTGCAAAAAAAAACAACAAACAACTTTTCTGCAACTTAAAAACCAAACGCAAAAGCTCGTCACATTATTTTATTTTTATTTATTTATGTTAATTGAATATGAGTGTGAGTATCTGTGTGTGGTGGTTACAATTTTTATGGCAGACATAATGGAACCATTTGACTTTATTTGCCATTTCTTAGATATTTTTGTATGTTTTTATTTTATTTTTTTTTTAATGCCACAACGAGGTGTAATAACAGAAAGACGTTGGTGTTAAGCTTTGCCAATCGCATCTTATTTCAATGGAAATAAGAAATTGAAATGAAATGAATTGAATTGATTATATTCGTTTTATCTTTGAATTTATCTATCTAAACAATGTTTTTTGTTTTAAGTTGATATAAATAAAATGACTTAATTACTACTTAATTTTTATACAATACTTATTATTAATGATTTCAATCAAATTGACTTGGGTGTGTTTATCAGCAATACAGAAACACTACACATTGTTCATCTGAAGCATTGGTTACCTACATAATGTGTTATGTTACATATTTTTTTATTGAAATCAGAAACAAAACAAAATAATAAAATATTAAAACTTCAATTAAACTGCAATGTTTTCCTTTTATTAAAAGTAAGTGAGAATATAGTAGTAGTAAGTTATATGCGGCAAGTAAGAAGTCGTTGCACGGTAGCCAAATAAATTATAGTAGTTGTAGTTTTAGTTGTAGTTATGGTCAAGGTAAAGTCACAAAAACAATATATCTGCGCATAAGATAACTCGTCTACCTAAATTAAAATTTCAAAATAATTGTATTGTATTGTATTGTATTGTATTGTATTGTTTTGCATAGATGACTGACTGACTTTGTATTGTATCAAAAGGTTAAGCAATAAATATTTAATGGTCTTTAAGTCAGTTTCAGTCTGTCATTCAGATCACTGTTAATTCAGTTTGGTGGATCTGTTAACTGTTGTACTGTTAATGCCCTGTTAAGACGCTCCCTGCTCTGAATTTTGATTAATTACATTTACTACTCAGCTTGGCACAAGCCAAAGCCAATATAATGCGTTCTCTGATGATTATACACACATATGTATGTATGTATGCATGCATGTATATAACGCTCGCTATATAGTATTGCTTAACATACTACATTGTAGTTGGGGAGCGTCTTTTGATCAATGTTGATTGCCTGTGTCTACCTTAAAAAGGAAATAAATGCGTTGGTTGGCTAAGTAATTACAGCTTTGTCTGGCTTTTATTTTTTGCTCATTTTTTTTTGCAAAGATCTGAAATACAAAAATACAAGTATATAAAGGCAATGAAGAAAATATCAAATTAATTTTTGGCAATTTCAACTAAAACAAGTCAATTGACTAAAGAATTGTTGTCGCTGAATTGACAAATGAATGCAAATAAATTAATTTTTTATTGCCACTTAACATTTTAATGTATTGTACAACCAACCGACTGAGTTGGCAACAAATCAAACAACAGGCAGCATCGCCTTCTGAAGAACGAACATCCTAAAAAAACATGAGTGTATTACATTTTTGTATATGACATTATTATGTTAATCAAAACATCCTACAGATTAATAGAAACTTTCACTATCATGATGGTCAATACTTTCCAATAACCCCCCACACATCATTTGAATGCTCAGTCAAAAATAAAAAATATATAAAGGGCCTTTTTTCTATAACAGCATCCATCCATGATGATGAAAATAACCATAAGAAAAATACATAGTACAAAATCTCTGAAAAATGCGTTTTTAATATGCATAGAAAGCATTCATCATTATTCATTCATGTGTTCATTCATGGCAAACAGCGCTCATCAGGCTAAGTATCTGTGCCACCAACGGTCTTGAATATGAAGACATAATCACAGATGTCTGAGCAAACAATGGCAACGCAGGCGTATGATTGATGTGCCACAGTGTGGTCGCTGAGATGTGCAATGATTTGCGTTGGTACTTACTTACGTTTATAGTGTACACACACAAAACGTGCCATAAACAAAGCAAAGAAGGTGCAGAAAATCTACATATGTAAGCATCTTTGCATCCATAAACTCATATATTTAAACGCAACTTAGGAACAACATTGACAATGGTTGGCTCGCATATAAACAAAAAAATAGAAACCACCGTTATAAATGGTTAATCAATCACAAACTTAGACAGAAGATACATTTGTATCTACATTCAACACACATAGGTACATACAATTGTGTATATGCTTATGTCTGTGTATGGAGAAAAGCGTTGGCAGACAAACTGGTGCCACATGGCATCGCATCACATCACATCACATCGCATCACATCGCATCACACCGCATCGCATCACTTCAATTCAACTCATTTCATTTGTGTTTTTTTTTTTTTTTTTGAATTGCTTCACAATTTAGAAACCAAATGAACTATAATATGAAGAGGTAGATCGGCTTATAAAAGTTTTTTTTTTTTTTTTTGTCCATTATGCATTTTCAAATTTTTGCTTGAAAGTTTGGTGTCAATTTTAAGAAGTAAATTATTACACAAAATTTGGATTTTTTTACTTTATTGAGTCGACAATAAAAACCAAAATAAATTTACTACAAATTAATCAAAAAAATAATCAAGGTTAAAAATCCGGAAATTAATATGAAATATTTATTAAATTTCATATTTGCTCGTTTTTGTCATTTAATTTCAATTTATACAAAGAACTCAAAACGCACGAAGACAACTTCATAAGTATGGTACTTCAAATGATGACTTCAAGTATCATAGTATCTTTCTCAGTCAGCTCAACTTTAAATCAGATGAATTGATTTGATTGGAGTGAGAGAGCAAATGCGGAAACAATGTCTGCCTGTTGAACACCGAAAAAAATGACTATAACAATGGCAACTTATAGGTGTCTATAGCTTTAGAAAATGAAGTTCCAATAGGCTTTATGTCAGGTAGCCAGACGACAAGAAGCATATCCATTCATCTATGGGTTAAGCATCATGACAAGCTAAACTTGGTCGTTTTTCCTCATGACGTATAGTCATCGATACAAGATTACAGTGGCGCATACTGAACAGAGGAGGCCCCTAACCTCAAGAAAATGATAGTTATGTTGTGTAAATTCAAGAATCCGCTTATCTGTGGATAAATCACTACTAGCCGGTGATCCCTTATCCTATTATACTATTTATTTATTTTATCAATTTCTTTCACCAAAACCTTTTCTGTACTTGATAACTTGATAAATTGAGGCTTTTCATGAATCTCTAACTCTATAAGTTTTGATGGAGGCATTATAAGTTAAATGTCTTTTACTGGCAAGTTCAACTCACAAAATCGATCTAAGATTCAACATTTTTCTATATGATACCTTGTGTATTCATGAGGTAACTCACACGGGACATTTTTGCAGCTTTTTTTTTTTTTAAATGGGTAATTTTTTTCATGAGAAAACATTCAATTCTGTTTCAGTGTTAGGGCCCCCTTTTCCTTTTCCTCTGGGCCCTGAACATTTGTATAAGTTACCTATGGATATAAAACATGTATGTAAAAATTAAACATTTACTTACAGTTAACTCACTATTATTATTATTGTAGTGGTTGTCAGTGCGTATACTCACTTTAAACACGAAACGTGACTTGCTGCTTGATCATCAAGTTAAAGTGTCAAGTTGAAGGTTCTACTTGGTTGACTTGGTTGACCATAGGTAGTCAGTCAATCATTCCATGCAGGCTGGTTATGTAGTTGGTTGGGGCCAAACCGAAACACTTTATAAAATCAAGTTGTTCATGTCTACAGCATCACATCACATCGCATCGCAATCAGTCACTTAACATAATTGCTATTTATTCATATACTTTTTTTTCTTTCTTCTCTTTTTTAAAGTTTCAATTTGTTTGGCTTTTGTGCCTGAGATCGAACACTTAAAGCGGCTTAATTATATTATGGATGATGTAGAGGAAAACAGGCACAGAAGTGGGTGTGAAGTAATGTAAGTACCTCGCGTGACGCGGGTGTGGCTCAGCCAGCACACTTTTAGGCTGTTGATGCTGCTGCGGCTGCTGCTGCTGTGTCGACATCGTTTCTTAATGAAGTCGTATGATAAGATAATGATGTATCGAATGTTGTGGTTGGGATTGTTCTTTTTTTTTTTTTTTTTTGTTGTGAGCTTTACTTTGTTTTTTTTTTTTCTTCACTTATTGTATTATTAATTTGTTCCCGTTTATTTGATTTCTTATTGTTTCCTATTCCATATTTCACACACTTGTATTGATTGGTATTATCACTTTGTCTTGATGATTGAACTGTGGATTGGAGAACCCCTTAATAAATCTATGTATTATATAGGGAAAGGTTCGGTGTGACAAGAATAATCTATAACAGACAGACCCAGTTCTCTGATTATTGGAAAAACTAAACGTCACAGAAAATTCGCTGCAAAATTAAAATATAATTACTGTAGTGTCATTTTCCATAAGCTACCGCAATTAAAATTCTTTAATTTAAGAATTATCTTATAGGAAGTATATATTTAAGAAAAAAATCCATAAATTGGATAATTCAACAAATATTAGATATAGATTACTTTCATATAAAGTTTGGAGTATTTCAAAATGACAATTAATACACAAAAAATATGCTAAAATATGTGAAAGGTATTTAAACTTCGGTGAACCAAATCTTTTATAATGTGTTTTCTTATTTGATTGAATCGTAAAAAAATAACAAGTAAGTTCGTTGCTTAAGTCTTTCATTTTAATGTGTCGCTAAAGTGATTTTGTTGTTGAGAGATTTTTTTTTTATTTTTGCGGTTAGAACCTAAAAATAGAATAATAAAAATATATTAAAAATTAAATTAGGGTGCAGCACTCACAATTAAGTACATGTATATAGTGGAAACTGTAGATAGTATTGAGAGGGCGTTTTGGCTTTATAGCATCATTACTGTCAACTTAAATATTGGAATTTATATATATATAATATATTTTTTTAATCGAAAACACGTGCTGAATCTTTCACTCAAATTTCTTCGCATCTATCATAGTTTTGTCTTTCTATGATGGTTCGTTTCAGCTCCTTTATAAATACTTATATCAAATGACAACATTAAATCTTCTTGATGAATTTTTGCATAACAAATAATTTGCAAAATACAGAATTTTATATTGAGGATGGCATAAATATTTTCTGTATTTTGTATACTGACAATAAGCTACTCTTCCATTTTTGGGAATTTCTAGAGTTTTATTCAAGCAAACCACTGCGCTTAATATACTAATCTTAGAAGGAAGGATCACTTATGATTTGTGATCCTGTACATCCTTAATTTGAGAATAGTACCTTCGGGTACGAAGGAGTATCGTGATTGTTGCTGATTATTACCCAGATGCGGGTGAAATATTAACTGTGACCCATAGATCACCTGCGGGTTTGGGTGGCCCTCAATTTCAGATCAAGAAGTGTAGAAGTAATATGATGAAAATAATCCAAGGGGACGTTGATTGACGTTTATAAATCCTTGTGCTTGGCACCGAGGTATTCAGTATTCACGACAGGTGTTCATGTTAAACAATTCTGCTTGATTGACATTAAGCTACTATGAGTTCATAGAAACCAATACTTAATTATGGCAAATATTTGTTTATGTCTTTTTAATAATTCTTTTAAATTAAGAAAGTGAACGTAAGTAAGAGAGAAGTAATGAAATTCTTGAATATTTCTTATGTCTTTTTTTGTTTTTCAGTTAAAACAAAAGCAAAAGATTTACTCAACAAAATAAGATACAAGGAAGTAAGTACAAGACACAAAGAATAAGGTTTAGTAAAGAGGCAGATAACGATCTTTCTTATATAACTACAAACTTCTTATTTGGTGTATTGCGTGTACTTAACATTTAATTAGCCTGCAGCTTCCTTCTAATCTTTGATCAAACTACAAATGAGAAAACCAGAAAATAAAAAAAAAACCTCATTGTAAATTCAATTAAATATTAATGTCATTAATTAAAATGCCAAAACTTCTCATAATAAACTTCGCTTTCAACATTTTGAAATCGAAATCTTACCTTTTTTTATAAACAAATTTTTACTAGTATTATTCTTATTACTTATTATGATTTTTTGTTTTTCTTATTTTGTATTAACTTTTTCGCAAATCATGCATGAATAATAATAATTAATAGAACACAATTCAGTCAGTTTCTTAACTACCCGTGCCCGTATGAAGTTGTTTAAAAGTACATTTATTTGCATGATTTGACAGATTTGATTCAAGCAGAAATGTTGACGATAATATCAAGAACACAACACCACTAACTTCCATAATAATGAAGCGATCTGTAAAATAACAACTTAAACAATACTTTAATTGTTTAAAAGAATTTAGTAAAAATATTAGTTGTTATTGTTATTAACAAAAGAACTATAAATCGTCTAACAAACTGATTATATTTTCATTGAGTTGAACTAATGCAGGAAGTTCTATTACGATTGATTACTAATAAGTTTTACGATTGATTATTAATTATATTTTATGGTTATTATTGTTGCAGATGTTAAGTACATTTAACAGAAAATAAGTTACCACAAAAAGTAAGTAGTTCAGGCTTTTTTCCTAACTTAATTGGGCTTAAAAAATATAAATATATTTGTATTATGTATTTCAATTTCCCAGCTCCTAAAAATCGAATCGGTCCATCTGTTCTTGAGTTATACATGGTGGTTTGTTTTAAATTAGATTAACAAACAATAATTGTAAAAGTTTTAGAAATTATCAAATTGATATAAAACAAGGTAATTTTGGCGAGGGCGCGCGCAGCAAAACACGGCGGGACACCTAGTAAAATAAACTGGCTCGTTGGCTCAGTGCGCTGGGTTGACATCCAAGACTTTCGCTTAAAGCAAGTCTGTTCCTGCACTTTTCTATTTTTTCCTTCTTTCCTTCCCATGTGCTGAAGACCTCTGTCGCTATTAAATACTAGGTTATAATTTGTATTATTATTTAAATAAATAAATAAAATACAATTAAGTGTAGTAGAATAAGATAGAAATGTAACGTGAAATTGCCCTATGTTTCAAGTAGAACTGTGGGATTTAGAGCAAATATTTCGAATTTGGTCATGTTTGTCAGTCATACTGATGTATATTTGTGACAATTTTTATCGAAAATTTTTAAAGAAATGACCAAATGACGAAGCCTAAAAGTATACTTTACTTTTTTAATCATTTTGCGTCTTTCTCGGTCATTTTTTTCGTCTGAATGGAGAATCGGGGCACGTTCATCATTTTGGTCATGAGTTGGTCATTTTCGCCCAGTATTCGCATAAAATAGAAAAACGGGGTACGTATTACAACAAATTTCATATTGTTGTTGGAAAATTTTTTCTTTGAAAATTTTCGATAAAAATTGTCACAAAACTATACGTCAGTATGACTGACAAACATGACCAAATTAGAAATATGTGCTCTAAGTTCCCCATAGTCCGCTTGAAACATACGGCAATTTCGTAATTCATATCAATTATTATTTATTATTTATTTATTTTACAGGATTAAAATTAAAAAAATAAATTGTAACCTATAATTTACTGTTGTTTATTGTTGTTTTAAATTTGTTGCTGATTTTAATGAACAAAACTTTGACTAAACATGACTGACAAACATGACTAAATTAGAAATATTTGCTCTAAGTTCCACAGTTCTGCTTGCAGCATAGTTAATATCAATTTGAAAATTGCCACAACTTCACCTTTTTTTTTTTTAAGTTGAATATAAAGAAAATAAATAAATTCCACATTTTGATCAAATAGACTTTTGCGACAAAAAACAAACACAAATTAAGGGAAAAAGCGAATTCATTTTACATAACTTCAAACTCGTCTTGCACTTGGCCGATTTTGGTAATTTTCGCCGAACATTTAATACTACTTACAACAAATAATTTAAATATTATTCGTTCTGTATTGTCAATAAGTTCCACAAAAAATTTGAAATAGGAATAACAGTAAAAGAATTTCAAAACATGCGTTCATCAAAATCAATACAGAAGCATCCTTGTTGCAATAATTTAATCTTACTAAAATCTATGAAGTTTTGGAAAATATGATAATGGTTATTGACCGAAGAACACAACAGTTATGGCCACCTCCCGTCTTGTCCATTTCTGAAACCAATCTGATATTGAAAAGTATATAGCAATATGCTTATCTTTTGCGCGAGTGGGGTTTCTAAGTGATTTAAGTCTTTCCAAGATAGCCGAGAGTGAGTATGAATATGTTCATGTAAACATTTTATTTTAAAATTCGAAATTTTGGTCCGATCAAATCGTACGTGCCATAGGAATTAATAGGAAGTAATTTAGTTTACTCTTGACGACCAAATACTCCTTTAACCTTATGATTTATGATGTAATGATGATATCCATTCTTAATAGCAGAAAAAAGAAACAAAAATAATTTACTTAACAAAAGACTCTCTTATGGCTTTATTGAGTTTAAAATAAAAAATGAATTATACTAAGTACGTTTAATGCCCTCGCCTTCGGTAGGATTAAGGAAGGCAATGCCAAATAATGTCACTTAAAGCAAACGGGACCCACTTTAAAGCCAAATGACTGATCTGGCCGACCAAAATCAATAGCTTTGAAGTCAACAATAGGAAAATAGTTAAGACGCTTGGATACTATTCTTATAATAGATTCGCCATTGCCTCTCGAGTGCTAAAAAAAAAAAATAAGACAGTTTAGCAATATTGAGAAAACTGTTGAAATTTAATCCTTACCTGACACTCGTCCTTTATCGCTTCAATCTTTAACAGACCATCACCGTATCCGATCTCCATTTCATTATCACCTAAGAATTTTAAAGCTTGCGAATAACTTCGAGTAGTCTGGCTAAACCATCCGACGGAGTTGACACAAGAATATGTAAAGTTTTGATAAGCCTCCTGTGCAAGTAAACGCAAGAATGTCAGCTGCACAGAACCGACACCGTCATACATAATACGTGAGGCACCCTTGAGTTGTGAATACCAGTTTTCAGCAGCTGGTTGCCATGGTACAACTGGCATCTCAGCTGTATGCACATCGGGAAATACGCATGTCTCGCCATTTGCCGTCATATTGCAGAAAACATAGATGGCGTCGTCCGGCATGCCTGCGTTTGGATCGATCCAATACCAGCCATCACTAAACTGTGGATGCGCATAATGTAAGTCACGGCAACTACGCACAGGATTGTCCTGTGTACCTGTTGGCTTTCGTAAGCGATCCATCTCCTGTCGAATGCTGTAGATGGCGTTATACATGTCCACAAATTTTCCTGTTTCTGATTTCTTTTTTATTTTTTTACGCTTTGGCTGCTTTTGTGGTTCATGTGTGGCACTTGAGATGCCCATCATTTCGTTAAGATCACCATCATTGCCACCTTCATACAAATCCATTACATCACGACGTCGTCGAGTTTCCGCCTTTGTTGCACCATACTGTTGCATTTGAAAGAGAAGATCTGGTGGTATAAGTGGTGCTTCTGCGGGAGCACCAGGTGGGCCAGGTGGCCCAGGAGGACCAATATCACCTTTATAACCAGTAATTCCTTCGGATCCTTTCACACCTTGGGGCCCGTTTATTCCGGGCAGTCCTTGTGGCCCGTCATTACCTTTTAATCCTATTACTCCAGTCGGCCCATTGTCACCTTTCTCACCTGCAGGGCCTTGTGGTCCTCTAATTCCTCGATCACCTTTCTCACCCTGTTCTCCTTTAAGACCAATCATACCCAATTCTCCGCGATGTCCTTTCATACCACGCCTTCCTCGATCACCTTTCGGTCCAGCCGGTCCAGCTTCTCCTATTGATCCCTCCTTTCCTGGCAGCCCCTCAATACCTGGAGGACCCACGTCACCGGCACTACCGGGCAACCCACGTGGACCGATAGGTCCTGGCTGTCCTGGTGGACCATTCATTCCAGTCAATCCAATCGGCCCCTCTGGACCAACTTCACCCTTATCACCCTTTTCTCCAACCAGTCCCGCACTACCTTGCATACCAGCAGGTCCTTCATGTCCCTGCTTTCCAGGTGGTCCAGGTTCACCAACTCTTCCCTCTGGTCCGGGCTCACCAATTGGCCCCATTTCACCAGGTTTTCCATCATCCCCGTCTGGACCGATATCACCCTTTGGCCCCATAGCACCAGGCTCACCACGTGCTCCAGGAAAACCGCGGGGCCCAATAATGCCTTTAGGCCCAACAGTGCCTTGGATCCCTTGTTTTCCAGGTGGTCCAATCGGTCCAGATTTTCCTTCTTCTCCTTTAGGTCCAATAGGACCTCGTTCTCCGGCAACTCCAATAGGGCCTAATTCTCCAGGAGGACCTTGAGGCCCATCTGCACCAGTTAGGCCAGGTGTGCCACGTGGACCCGGCTTGCCCTGAGCTCCAATGGAACCTGAAACATTCTATGTTATAGTATTACGTACATACATCACAATACTTATTATAAAGAAAGGATAAATTTTGTGTATGTGAACCATGTGTATTGATGAAAATAAAAAATTCCGTTGAAAATAATTCCTTCACTCTGTATTTCTATTGACTTACCCCGGTACCGAATAAGTCATTTTGCAAAACAAAAAATGCTGAATTATTGTTTTCAATTATTTTTATACCTCTTGGTCCTCGTTTCCCGACATTTCCCGGTGGTCCTGGTGGTCCAACAGGGCCAAGTAATCCATCATCACCACGCTCTCCTTTTGCTCCAGACGGACCAGGCAACCCTTGTACGCCAATTTTTCCTGGTTGTCCATCTGGACCACGCTTACCATCTTCACCTTTTATTCCTCTATGACCCATTTCTCCAGGAAGTCCTCTTTCACCAGGAGATCCTGGCGGTCCACCTTCACCACGATGCCCTTGAGCACCAATTGGTCCTGGGGCTCCCTGTATAGCAAATGTTATAATAATAAACAATGATAAATAAATGAACAATTAAAAATATATTTAGTTCTCTTACCGATTCACCTTGATTGCCCTTAGATCCCTTTTCTCCCGGTAGACCAATATCGCCCTTATCACCATCTTCCCCTGGTGTACCAGCAGGACCTGGTGGTCCGGGCAAACCTCTAGAACCGGCCAACCCGTCTCTTCCAGCGGGACCGATAGCTCCTTTTTCACCAATTTCACCTTTAGCACCAGGTGCTCCCACATTTCCAGGAGGACCAGCTAATCCTGTTGCTCCTTGAGGCCCAATATGGCCTGGTTCTCCTGACTGGCCTTTATCACCAGCGAAACCAGGTGTGCCAGGTGTTCCCTGTTCTCCTTTAAGACCAGGCAAACCAGGTTGCCCCTGATGACCTCTCTCTCCAGGAAAACCAGGCAACCCACTGGGACCCTGCGGACCAGGAAGACCCATCGCCCCAGGGAGCCCAGAAGGTCCTTCTTTACCCGCATCACCAGGTAGACCAGCTTCGCCAGGTTGTCCTGGTAATCCAGGAATACCCGCTTCACCAATAGGACCAGGTTCACCAGGCGCACCTCTAGGCCCGATTACGCCAGCTTCTCCTGATGGACCTGGTTTACCAGGTTCCCCCTTCAATTTTATATAAAAGTTATTGTATAATTTCTTTTATATTCAGTTTATTTCATTTTACCGGTTGACCTCTTTCGCCTGATGGCCCCGGTGGACCATTTTTTCCATCTACACCTGTTGGCCCAGGCATTCCAATGAATCCACGCGGCCCTTCAGCACCTTGGGGTCCATTTTCACCACGTAGACCCGTTGCTCCCGGTTGACCAGTGTCACCCTTTGGACCAGGACTGCCATCATTTCCTCGTCGACCTCTAGCACCTCGAAAACCTCTGGGTCCAATTTCCCCACGTTCTCCTTGTATCCCTTGCAATCCGCGCTCTCCTTTGATACCAGCTGGCCCAGTCAGTCCAGTCGCTCCCTTATCACCCTTGTCACCTGAAGGTCCAGGATACCCTTGGGTTCCAGGTAATCCAGGTTTTCCTTTTTCTCCTGAGGGACCAATATTTCCAGTTTCACCTCGTGGTCCTTCAAACCCTTTAGGTCCTTCAATACCTTCTGGTCCAGGACTTCCTGGCAATCCAGTTACACCACGTTCGCCAGGTTGTCCAGTATCACCTTTTTCTCCATCTAGTCCTCGTTCTCCTGTGTCACCTGAAAGAGTGCATAGATCGTTTAAAGATATTTCCATTTGCAAAAATTCAATAACTCACCTTTGTCTCCGATTAGACCGCGTTCACCGTCATCACCCTTTGCACCTCTTGGTCCGGGGAAACCAATAGCACCTTGAACTCCGGGCATTCCTTGATGTCCTTTTGGACCTGGATTACCAGGAGCACCAACATTTCCTGGTGTACCATCAGCACCCGGCAATCCAGGTAAGCCAGATTTTCCACTTGGGCCTGCTATACCAGGAGGACCTAAGGTACAATGCAAGTGTTAAAAAAAGAACAATATATAGCAACAAAAACAAATACAACCTTGAACACCTTGAGGTCCGGTAGCCCCAATATCGCCTTTTTTCCCATCGACACCAGGCATACCAGGTTGCCCAATGGGTCCGACAACTCCTTTCGCGCCGGCAGGACCTTCATTTCCTTGAATGCCTGGATTACCAACAGGACCAGGAAAACCGCGGGGTCCTTGGAACCCACGGGGTCCCTAAAAAAAGGATTTGTAAGTACTAAATCCTGTTATTATTCCAATAGCCTTACCAACTCTCCCGGCAATCCTGGCAACCCAGGAGGCCCTTGTTCTCCATGTTGCCCTTCAAAACCCTGTTGACCTTTTTCACCAACCTGCCCGGTTGCGCCACGATGTCCTTTTTCACCAGGTATTCCCATTGGACCAAGAGGACCAATTTCACCCTTAGGTCCTTGCGGACCCATTGAACCACGTTCTCCATCTCTTCCGGAACGACCGCGACGCCCATCTCTACCTGGTGGCCCATTCGGCCCACGGATGCCACGTGGACCCTGTAGAAGATAAATATTCTATTTGTTAGATAAAAAGTCTCAGTTCGGAATATAGTCTTGAGCTTACCTGTTCACCTGCTTCACCAGGTTCACCCTTAGTTCCTTTAGCACCTGGCAAACCAGCAGCCCCCGGCAATCCAGTTAGACCCATTGGTCCATCTGCCCCACGTAAAGACATCTGCAGATAATGGCAAATTAAAAAAAAAAAGTCCCATTATCATTTTTATTATCAAAACGTAAGCTTATCTATTGAAAAATACCATGCAATATTACACTTTAAGAAATATGTTTGCATTAAAGTCAAGTCAACATTTTTTATAAGAATCTTAATAATCATACTTTTAGCTTAAATGCATTGCAGATATGTATTTTTTTATATATGTACTTACATACTTATGTAGAACATATTATATATGCATTAGAGTCTTTGAAATGGCAACGAAGGCAGAATGCATTTATTTCACTATACAAAAAGTTCATCAGTTGTTTTTAATTGGCGCGCAACAAAAATCAAAAGTGCTGCCACACTGGACAAAAAGCTTGCAAGCAATACTTTCCTACAATGTGGGATTTGGTTTTTTGAATATTGATGTTTGCTATTCGAATGAACAGCTGTTTGCGATTCGACCATTTTATTGGGAAAACAACTATTTTGACAATTCTCATCCCCACTCACATCCCTCTCTCTATAAAGCAAATAAGACGAACAATAATCACGAGACAGATTTCTGCACATGCAAAAATTGACTTTAACAAAAAGTACACAAATTGCAAACATGCCCACTTCAACGAATAGGATTTTTAAAACTTTTAATTAAACTAATCACTTGCTACTCATTTTTAAAGCACGCATGCATTTTTGCATGTTAATAAGGGATGCGAGGCGAATGCCTCTGCCGATATTTTTCTTTGCATTCTTTCATGTTTTTCGTTGTTATTGTTGTCATTCATTTGTACAATGATAAAATGTACGTAAAATGATGTATGTACTCACAATACGCAGGTACCCACATTCATTTTCATTCACTTTACAGAAACGAAATTCTACCTTCATTTACATTCACTTTAAATGGGTTCGGCAAAAGAAGTATTCTTTTCAAAGTGAATGATTCAAAAAGCATTTTAAACACATTCACGTACAAGTCTAGTACAAAAGCAACGTCGGCATTTCCCATCAGCTGTTTTCTAATTACAAAATGCAAACAGTTGACTTGCTGAACGCCGTGAAACGCCGCCGGAAAACGCGTAAAATAGAGTTTGTATGGTATACTACATACAAAATTCATATTTGTGTATTAATTTATTGTCATCAATATTTAGAATAAAATTTGAATATGCTAATTCATATGAAGTTGATACAAATTTACATATTTGAAAATGCATTATTTTATATAATGCGGATACATTTAATTTATAGAGAAATCAAAAATAAGCTGGCAGCACTCAATTAAAAAATGTAGAGAGGGTCACCTAACACCTGATGAAATGAAAAATTCCTGAACACGTTGGCAGCTACCATAACGGTCGTCCTTTCTATTCGCAGACGCCGTGGCGGCCAGTTGGTGACGCTTTCCTATAGTGATTTTTTCACGATTGTTTTAAATTTTTTTGACATTTAAATAAAGTTAAAATGGTGAAAAATCTACAATTCTATAATTTCCTGATTGCCGGGAGTTCTCCAAAGGTGAAATTGAAAGAACGACGCGTGTCCTAAGGCTGATTCGCATTTACTACTTTTTTTTTTTTTTTTTTCTATCATTTCTACTATAATTTTTCTAGAATGTTGCAAAAACATTTGCCATTGAGATGATGAGCAAGTCGATTAGTGAACATAACGATTGGTGGCATGAAGTTGGTTGCATCTTTATACAGCAATTGTTTCAGTCGATTAACTTAAAATGTTGCCTGACGGTGGATAATCTACGCAATTCGGAATACGATGTCTGGCGCAAAGAGAATATGTTTTATATCTATGTTTATGATGCAGCTAAACTTCAATTGGTCTATGAATTTCTAAAGCAACTTGGTCATTGTATTGATGAATTACAGCAAAATTATTTGAAATTGGAAGAATCTGCAAAGCACGGATGGAACTCGCCAGTTGTCGCCTATACATCAATAGTCTTTAATTGGCTAAATGTTACCACACATGTTTGTACTGACAGCTCTTTCGATAGTGTAACGGACAAATACTACCGTGAACCTTTCGCCCTATTGAGTGAGAATGACAACATAAGTATAATACTGAAATAACACTTTGCTAATCGGGAGTGATCACTTTCAGGTTTCTATTTGCTCAAAAGTGTTGCGCCACTTCAGCATAAGTTTAAAGAGAGTTATCCATTGCTGGGAGAATATACTTCGGTACTAAGTTGGGTTATGAGCTATGGCTTGATGTATCAACGAACGCACAAATATATTCTAACTGGAATGATAGAACTGATTAGCAATTACCATGAGGTTTTTATTGTATCTGATTCGAAGCAATGGATTTTCTTTCAACGTGTTCTTAGAAGTACTCAACATCATCGAAGCACCATAGAACTGCTAAACTTTTTAACTAAACTTATGGAAAGATGGTCTGATCCAGAGAAAATTAGTTGCACAGTTTATTTGCGTGAATTAGTCAGCATTCTTATGAGAAAGAAAATGATCAAGACCTATAATTCTATATTAACAACTATGAAAACAAAAAATGTTCTTGTAACTATCCTCTCCTTTCTCAATGTACTGCAAAGGTAAACCTGTTTATATATCAATATTATTGTCAATATTTTACTAAATCAAATTTATTCCTTCACACAATAGCCATATGATTAGCACTGAAGGTTTCACAAAGAATTTCCTCAACGGAGTGCTAATGTTGGTGCTAAATCATCATCATAACATTGTGCGTGTAAAGGCCGCAGAATTATATGCTAATATTGTGCGGCCTCAGACTGAACCCAATATCCTATTACACGTACTAAGTGTGTACACCAGTGCCATAACCATGGACTCGAAATATTTATTAATTTGGAGCTTTTTCTATAATTATGTTAATGTTTTGTCAGCTTATTTACCAATGATGAGAAACATGGGTTCATATGTGTCTATCATAAGATCTGCGAAAGTGAAGATTTTAGTACGGAAAGTTGCCGCCAAAGCTCTTCTTTACGTATTCGTCCAGCACCACAACATACAGTTGACTCAAAAAATGAAGTTTTAAATTTTCTCGTACATCTACCGGATGTGTGTCTTAGCGCTAAGGAAATATTTTTTCCAATAATAGTCGACATGTACACAAATTTGAACCATGATTATTTTTCAGAGAAAAACGAAAATATTATCAAGGTACTAATTCATTCTTTTGTTATTTCAATTCATAAAAAATAATTGGAATTCTTTTTTTTCTCCTATTGTACTGTAGATACTATCAAATTTGGAGGACTTTGGCTTGGACCTCATTGTTAACGATAGTCTTGATATAATTGATATGGAAGCCATGTTAATAAGTCTGCTGAAATTCGCAGACATTACGGAAAATAAAACCAAACTCTTAACTTTGTGCAGTGAAATGAATTCAGAATTTAAACAACAGGAAAAGTACCTGACAACTGTTCTAGCAAAATCTAAGGTATTTGAGTTATAGACATACTATATATCATATCTTTCCTTTAGTACACTTTACAGTAAGTGGTGGAGTAGTTTACACATAGAAACGAACCTTGCATCAAAATCTCCATACGCTGGCAAGTACAGCATCAATAAGGAAACGTATGTGCTTAGTCTCTATCTATGATTCTTATTTATTCTTGTATTCGTGGTAAAAGGATTCCAAAGCATCATGCTTAGACGACTGAAATTCAAAGCGGAGATATAATGGCGGATTCAATGGGTTTGGGATTGCATGTAGTACAGATAGAATAGAGTTTGTCATAAACAAAATGTGCCCACTTTTCCGAAAAAACATTATCCATCCAGTTGGTGATAACACAAAGCTTAGTCTAGAGTTGATTGCCAAATTCACTAGGTCAGTAGTTTTAATCAGAATGTTACGAAATTCAAAAATTACAACTATTATGAGAAAGTATTGTTATGGATAAAAATTAATACTTGCATAATTGGAAACAATCAAGTAGCTTTGGTTTTAATTTTGTATTATCTCAAACAAACTTCAATATTCACAGGAACCAACTAAGGAATTGATGCAAAATTATTACAATACGCTTGCCTGTCTAAGTGCCTTAACAGAAAACGTATTAACTCATGGAATCGATTTGGTTTACGTCTTGACATGTTTGGTAGAACGTTTCTATCCTAACTGTATGTACGACAATGTTATTGAGACAACCAACATTAATCTGTGTAAGTATAGTTTCATACACCTGATGTTAACTTATGTTATATGATACAGTCGAACTTCCCTATAACAAATTCGTACGGGATCACAAAATTAAGAATATATAATATATTGAACTACTTCCATAGATGATAAAAGTCCCAGTCCCAGTGTAGATTTTATTTTGAATCCCTTTTTGTTTTGTTGTTCTTATGTTCTAATTATTTTTTTTTTTTTTTTGTTGCGGAGTTCGTTCGATAGAAGATCGGTTGTATATAATACTATATGGTTTATTAAATTTGTTGCATTTTATTATTTTATAGATCCTGTTGCTTATCCATTAATATGCAAAATTAAATATTGCTCGCCAGAGATTATTATGATATGGGAGAATTCGTTACCAGCTTCGAGACTTTTATGATTAAGCTTCTTATTGCTGCAAATCCCAATGATCGCATTCTATGTGGAGAGGTAATTTAATGTTAATTTGAATTCAATATTTAACGATTCCCTTACCCTCTTTGTTTTGTTGTAGCTTTTCAAAAGTCTAATATTGATGTACGTGGAATTTGCCTCAAATGATTCGTGTCCATTAAAGCTTACGGCCATGAAATATAATGTTTTGTTGGGTTCACTCAAACATCAGTTATTTAACACACAAAGTTATGTTAAACATGTTTATGTCACCGCCATGTTTGAGGCCTTTAAGCATTTAATACAAAATGCTGCTATTGTTCTGCCGAACTTTACAATTTGGAAACTATTGATACACTACAAATTTAGGAATCATATTTTCAATAATGAATTGAAAAGCATAATTGAATTATTTGTAATGAAGCGTACTAAAAACTTTACTCGCGTGCATTCCCTGTTATTATCTACAAGTTGCACATGAATTCTCCACCTACAAGCAACTGCAAGATTCAACAAATAATTAGAAGTCACTTGGAAATAATCGACAGAAAAATGCCGACATTAACTGCTTGGTATATAAGGCAATATTGTTTCCTTTCCACATTGGAAATTATGAAAAAAGCAATTGAATTAACCAGGGGAAATGAATCTCATAAACGTTTGTTGCCCCTACGTAATCTGTTACTGCTTATTAAGGGCATGCGTCTTAAAAAACGCGATTTTCATTTAATGTAAGTTGTGCATATTTATTTGCTAGTTAAATAAGCTCAAAACTCAAATTAAATCCAATCAATCGATCATTTTAGCAATTTGGTTGTACGCGAATTAAATGTATCTTACCTCAGCGCAAGCGAAAAAAGGACTTGGCGTACATTTCGCGCTGAATTGAGACGATACAAGGATATATGCTTGCATGACGCAGCAGTTGCAAAGCAGAATCCAGCTTCTACGCAAGACAAATGCTATACATTTACAATACCAGAAAGGGCTAATATTCCATGGCGTCTTGAGGAATCGTGTTTCCGCAAACTTAGAAAAGTTAATTATAACGACATTGTTTTCAATGAGGATTCAGAAAGCAGCGATGATGAATATGATGAAGTTGATGATGATGTTTTGAACGAGGAAGAAAATGCCGAGAATGAAGCAAATAATGCTATTATGGAAAGTGGGGAAGAAGAGGCTTATCTATAGAGGCAAGGAGAGGGAAATTTAGGATTCTGAGGAGAACGAAAATGTCAAGATAACAGTCTATCGTTTATAAGAATGTATTAATAATAATTTATAAAAAAGAAACGGATATCTATAACTTTGATTTCCTGTAATATTTATTTAGTTTTCCATGAACCAAAATAAATAAAATGAACTTACGACAAAATACTACAATACAATAATTAAATGAGAATAAAAGAATGTATCTGTGCAATATCATACCATATGTTGTGTGACCATTTGCTTTAAAGTGTCAACCTGTGTATCAGGGCCTTTGTTGTCATTGCCACCAGGTAAAGTCTAAAAATTTATTCATTTCTAATTTTAATAATTTCAAATAATTGCCTTATACTTACAGGTATAACGAAAACATGTCCCGGCGGTCCTTGTGAACCTGGCAAACCATCTAAGCCATCCTTTCCCGGTTCACCCTTCTCCCCGCGTTCTCCTGGAAACCCTGGTGAGCCAACATAGCCTCTTGGCCCCGGATAGCATATGACTCTGCCATCTGCAGCGATTATAGTCGTATTCGGACGGTTTATGTCGTTCGATTCAGTATCAGGTCCTTCGACAACACCAAAGTCCTCACCACCTTCAACTCTTTCAACAGGTCTTGGTCGTACTTCATTAATCGTTTGCACCTCCCCTGTATTGCTGTTTACATTCGTATCTTCCCGCCATTCGCCGGAATGCTGTATGACTCCAAAAGCACCTTCGACAACATAGTCCAAACTATCTAAATCGGCATCTAATGGCCGAAATCCATGTCGAGCATTGTCATCAGTTTTGGCATCTGGATTACCTACTTTAGCTACACTAGGTTCTCCTGCAGTAAAACGTTCTAGTTTGTCAGGATTTTGCTTTGGCACTGTCATCGTGGATGATGACCATGCTACCCCTCCTCCATCGTTACGAAACTTTTGCTGCTGTTGACTTTGCACATTACAAGGTGCCGAGTACCGTGTGCAAACCTCATAAGCAGCATTTGGCTTATCACTTAGTGCCAACAATTGAACATCCCCAACAAAGAATCCCTCATCATTTGTCATTTGGACGCCAGTGAGTATAAGCCCCTTTGTTGATATTGTGCTATCACGTTTACGTTCCAGATGACGAGTTACTTGCTTTGTACAGTCCAGCACCAATGTTGCCACATTACCTTTAATGCTTACACCTATGCGGTGCCACTGTGTGTCCGTAAAGCCAATTCCAAAGTTGATATCATTTCGTTGTTGAAAAGTCGCATCAATTTGTTCATAGATCAAACTGATTTCGCGACCCAAACGTAAAGACAGAACTTCTTCACTTTCATCGGAGTAAATTGTAAAAATAGGCGCCTTAGTTTGATGAGTGCGATTACTTCGTACTGTGAGGAGTATTGAAAAGTCATGGGGAAAGGTGTTTGGAAAAAGTTGACTTGTATGCACCGTTAGTATGGCATCTTTTGAAATACCATAGGCTGGCGATGCATGTACCTGATATGCACTAGTTTCGAAACCGCACATACCAGGTACAACCGTTACACCAGCAGGTAATTCGGGCAAAGCAAATTCCCGTATAAGGTCCGTAAAGCCAGCTATTGAATTGAAAATGAAACATCCATGAATTGTGTGTATTTAAAAATATCATATAGAGAATAGAAAAAATAATATTAAATTCTAAGGCTAAAACGGAAAGGCTTCTTAACAGAACTTTTTGTAGAGTTCTAAAACAACTAAATATGCGAATAAGTCTCAAAAATCAATCTATTGTAGATTATGTTATGATCAAGAGAAAACCGTAGAGCAGTTGCTATTCTACTATGATGGTCTTGTTTGGAACAAACTCCCATACTTAGATCACCATTACCTAGAATCAAAAAGAAAGAACAAATTTATCTCAGAAAAAAGCTTGGAATTCTAATCAAAACCAGATTTTCGAAGTAGCTGTAATTATTATGGAGCTTTGCCAGTTGAGAACGCAAATAATAGCTCCCGTTCTTCCCTTCCCTAAACTAATTTAATCTCCCGATTTACCATTCAATTGCACATAATGTTCAAAAATACTATATTTTTGCTAATAGCTCTTTGGCCCAGAGGTTAGTGCGCTGGGCTGTCATCCCAAGAGTCGCGGGTTCGATTCCCGCTCAAGGCAAGTCTAAATAAATAAACTATATCTTTGCTCCACAAAATGCTTTATATACTATTCTGCATGCAAGATACTATCTCGACGAAACAATCAATTACAATTGAAGTCATTTTGCAAGCCTAACATTAACATTTGCCTTATTTGAGAACACATACGAAGAAGACTGAATGATATATAGAAAGAAATATGTTCTGTAAAAATCATTAAGGTCGCCCGCTCTTAATTTTTATGCTTTTTAGATTGAAGCAATGAGCAGATGACATTAAACCAGAAAACATAGAAATACTTGTCGCTTTGTGTATAGTCTGTATATGCAAAAAAGTGTGGGGAAAAGATTTTAAACCCATATCCGGTTTTTTTTTTTAGTAATGAAGAAATGATAAAATTTAATGTGTCACACCGATCAAAATCACTTCTCTGTGTCAATTTTAATTAAGAAGCATCTTTTACGTCATACGTCAGCAACATCAAGCACCATCTATAACTATGCATGAAAACATAGGCATGACTTCAATCTATCTATCAATATATGTAAACAATATACTATGTATATAGACATTCATATGGATATATATTTATGTTACTGTTGAACTTAAGTAGCCCCCATTCAAATGTTAGTCAGCGATAAGCGCGGTATTCCCTAAGACTTGCTTATCAATCGTAATGAATGGACTGACACACTTTTTTTATACTTAATATGGAACAATACAATGTATTTTTAGACTTTATTCTTATCACATATATATGTGTATATAATACATAGTATATATGAGATGGTTTCGAATGTGTATGAGTTTATGGCTTACTGACCTAGGCCAATGGCAACGATACTGGCGTCGTTTTCAATTTAGTATGTATGGTACAATCTGTCTGAGAATTTAGAGATGAATTTCTTATCAATTGCGACATTTTATTCTATGAGTAAAGAGAGAATTTAACAAATTACTCTTTTATTTCGTTGCAATAGTATTTAAAAGAGAGGGGTATTTTTTTTTTAAGAAGAGATTCAGTTCATAGGCTCTGACGAAGCAGGCTCTGAAATTTTATGTAAATTTTCAATATAAATAAATTTATTTCCCATTTGTAAATGCAACCTAAATTGTAATAAGAAAAAATTTCTTCTTTTTGCGGAAGTAGTTAATCAAGGTAAATGTTAAATAATATTTTATTAGAAAAACTGAGATATTTCTTATTTTCTTATAATACATTTTATAATACATTTTCAGCAAAAGTGTCAACATGTGTTGTGGACCCAGCTGTTGTACCTCATGCGCAGGACCCTGTGGTCCATATTGTGCGATAACTTTCACAAACTGTATGCCATACTGTTACCCTCGTTGCTGTAGACCCTGTTGCCCACCCAGATGTCGTCGCCGCTCCTGCTGTTGATTTATACTTTCGCAAAAAGAATTTCGGATATTTGAAATTATTTCTAAGTAGTGTAATAATCAGATCATTATATTTATACAATATACAGTATGTACTATATGGTATATATCATAATGATCTACCAAATTGAAAATAGCCGCAAAATAAATTATTAATACATTTTCCAACCACTTGCATCATTTCTCTATTGATTGGTTTAGATTTCTGTTGATGGCATTTATCATTTTGTCAATAATGTCAAATTCGAAAGGAATTTTTCAAACAATTTTGATTGAATATAAAGTAGGCGTCTTCTACTTATTTAAACAAAACTTCAGACAAATTATTTGTAGGCATTACAATATTTTGTGAAACTCCTTCGTATTAAATTCCATTTCTGTGTTTTGGCTTGGTGTGGATCAAGACTTGGACGGTTTTAAAGATCGAAAATTGGCGACGCAGCTAGAAATACGTGTATTTTAAAATATCTCGTATAACAACATCCAACAATATGAATTGTGGTTGCAACTGTCCAATGAATCCATCTTGTCCTAATCCGTGTCCGTGCAATTGCAACAATTGCGTCTGCTGCCTCATACATTGTGCTTGCGCCTTTCAACCGGAGCCACGCCGATGCTAAATACACGGTTTCAATGAAGAACTATGGAATAGCAAGTTACGCAAAGGAGGATTCTATCTTAACAAAATTATAAAGTCATAGACAATTTTATACCATGAGCATTAAATAAACTTAAAAAAAATTAAATGCATTTTGCAAGTTCTTTAAAATATTCATAGAATATTAATATATATTTTTTTTTTTTTTGTGCATGGGTCTCGTAGATCAATATGCACTCGTCATTCATTATAAACCCAGAGCCGAAAAAATGTTGTTAAAGAAGGGTTTGCGGAATGCATACATAATACTAAATGTTTTATTGGATGTTATTAGTTTGTTCAGAAATACTTTGCCACCTGATAAAAAAAAGTCTATTGCGCTGGCTAAAAGTTTAGGCTTTGAATAAATTTCAGCATTAATTTGGCTTTGTTCTTCCATATCAAAGATGGAGTTCTATCTTCACTAAAACCCAGAAGCCTCGCCTTAAAAGTGATGATGGAATTTTGTTCCATTGTTCTATGACTAAGCCCAAAATATGACATTTGTAAAAATTATGTAATTTATAAATTAGCTGAGTTGGGATTTTGATATAATTTAAACTAAGTTGCCTATTTTAAAATATTTGATAAAAAAAAAAAATTGATTGACATTTCCTTCATTCTATTCGATTATATCTTCCTGAACAGATCAAAATTCCCAGAAATTCTTTTTCCTTAAATAATCTATCTCCTCGATAGCTTCTTGACAAGGAATAAAGCAATTTTTGGCAACATCTACTGAACTATTCCTCTTCTCGTGAAGAAATTATATGTAAGTAAAAAATATTTCACTCCAATCCAATATCCAATCTAGCTAATATCACGTTTTATTTCTTTTTCAAATTAGATACAGAGCCAACATGTGCTGTGGAGCAGGAAGCCCACCACCATCATGCTGCGACCCCTGCAGTGCATGTAGTCCATGCTGCACAAACTGCTGTGTACCCTGCTGTACTACACCATGTACACCGGCCTATCTACAATGCACTCTGATGCCCTGCTGCCGACTACCCTACTGTGACCCACCCTACTGTAGAGGGTGTTGTTAATTTCTTCAGAACAGAATGAGGCAAAGACCATCGTTAATAAAATACATGCATATTTCTATAAAAATATATCTGGCGAAATTTTGGAAGTAAATAAAATTGAAAAATTCAATCTTGAAAATATTTGGTTATTTAATTCTTTTAAAATGATTTTTAATATGCAATAAGTTAGCTGGTATTATTACTTTGTTTTTTGTTGTAAAACAGAACTTTTGATCGTAGGTAGTAGGACGATGTATAAGTTTTATATGAAACACTATGCGAAAAATAAATTGGTATTGCGACACATCCATGAATTTAAGAACACAAATACTTTCGTTGAAATCCACAATGTATTGGCACATATTTTAGGGATTCGCGAGACTAGTTTCCTCCGCAATGTACCTCAAATGGGCCTATTGTAAAATGGAACATAAGTAAACTAGTTTTTCTAAAGTAAATTTGTTCAGATTACTTATTTATATGTGAACTTCAAGTGAATATCAACAAATGCATTAATTTAAGAGTAGATCAAATTTAAACCAATTCGGGTAGATATGTATTTAATATGGTTACAATTAGGACCTCATCTTAGAGAACTTTGAAGAGCATATTCCCCTTATTTTAATCTTTTATTGCTATAAAGGGAAGAAATCAATTAAGACAATGGAAAAATTGTGATGGTTACAATGTTAATAATAAACACAAGGTCCAATGATGGTTCACCCGATCCCGTAAAGGGTTTTTCAGTCAAAAATGTTCATGCCTTTTGAGATTATCAACACTCATGGCGTATATTTTGTATATATAAGAAAATAAATCAAGTAGTCTGTCAGAGGTAAATCAGAATGAAAAAGTAGTAAATTTACAGTATTTTTTTTTTACAATTTAGAATAAATTCGACAGGAAACCACAATTTTCTTTTGTGGCAGTCTCAATTTCTGCGCAGAATTGAGGTAAAATATATCAAATATGAAATATCATAGACTTATAAACATTTGTCCTTATTGTAATTTTCAGGTCCAGTTGGCACAGAAACAGTTAATTCAAATTCAAGATGTGTAGTCCATGCTGTGGTCCTTGCGGTCCCTGTGGGCCATGTTGTGGTCCATGTGGACCTTGTGGGCCATGCTGCGGTCCTTGCGGGCCATGTTGCGGCCCGTGTTGTGGTCCGTGTTGTGATCCGTGTTGTGGAACTTGTTGTGGTTCTTGCTGTTCACCATGCGGACCATGTTGTGGGCCCTGCGGTGGTTGTTGTGGCCCGTGCGGTGGATGTTGTGGACCGTGCGGTAAATGCTGTGGGCCATGTGGCAGTTGTTGTGGCAAATGTGGACCTTGTTGTGGACCATGTGGAGGTTGCTGTGGACCATGTGGAGGCTGCTGTGGACCTTGTGGTCCATGCGGACCTTGTGGACCTTGCGGACCATGTGGACCTTGCGGATCGTGTGGGCCTTGCGGGCCTTGTGGGCCTTGCGGACCATGTGGTGGCTGCTGTGGGCCTTGTTGTGGCCCTTGTGGACCCTGTTGTGGGCCTTGCGGGCCTTGCAAATAATAAAACCAAACCTCTTTGTAAAAAATTCTGTGCAGAAAATTGAGACATCAAAATTTTTGGTCTTCTTTACTCATTAGAACCTTTTACCAAAATTTCGGATCAATATTTTTACACCCTACATGTTTAGGGTCATGTATATTACAACATCCAATGTAAAAAAAATTACCACATTATTCTTATAAATAAATCAATTAAAATTTTAATTTCATAATTTGATGTTTCTTACTTAAGAAGAGAAGAAGTTTATATACTTACGCTCCTGAATTTCTGCAGCAAATATGGTGGCAATGAAGATAAATAAAATAACGAAATATTTTGACATCCTGATTACGTGATCCGTTCGAAAATTTAACATAAATTTTCTTTTATGATTTCAAAACTATTTTTCAAAACTAAAATTGGGTCGCGCATAATGCGCCGCCGTCACACAAACACTGAAAATATATAGAAATTATTTTTAAGAAAATAATCTTGACGAATGTGGCTTATCATCATCATTATGGCTTGGCTGCTTGCGGACATAAAACGACACGACACATGCGACGGACGACGAGTCGAGATGAGATGCGATGTGACGCGATACAACGCTTTTAGGTACTTTAAGCTCGAAAACCTAAAACCGGCCGGCTTTCATTCATAGCTTTAAGTCGAATCGTAATCAAAAACGAAAAAGAATCTTAAGAACAACAAAAACATATGTTTTCTGTTGTTGTCATAATTATCACAAAAAAACGGAAAACCGAAATTTCATTTATTTATAAGCTAGTTTCTTGTATCAGTTTGATAACTTTGTGAACTCTTTATAGTCAACTAGATGGCTTTATCAATATTTGTTTAGCATAATTTCTTAAATTTTTCTATTAAAACACAAAATTTAAGAACACTTTCGTTTATGTTCATTGCTAAACCTTCATTGGAATGCATAAAATATCACTATTTTTAAGGATTTTCATAATATGTATCTGTGATCAGATTGAATCAATCAATCAATCAATCAAATCATTAGAAGTTTTTCATGGTCCAAAAAAAATTTTAGAACAATTAAGCATAATCTTCTTTTTAGTTGACGTCACTTCCGGCTTATGTTATTTTGTATCAAACGCCAAAGTTATAATATTAAATTTCATCCAAATTTATGTATATCATTCCTTTCACTTGTTAACATTTTATTAATAATTTATTGATCACAAGATTTTATCTTTTATACATATATATAAGTATATCTGATTTTCATTATTAACTAACCACCGTAAAATACTTTTCTTTTTCCAATTTTCGAACTTACACCAACGAACACCAAACGGGAACTAAAGACATCTAAGAGTCCCAAACTCTGCTTATTCTGCTTTATGCTAGGCTACAAGATTTTTCGATTATCAATTAATTCAAGCAGAACAGTGAGAGAGAGGATTTTCAATAACAATATTATTTCGTAGATGAAAAAGAGAATATCTCCATTAGAAACCATATACCATATAATTGAAAGCTTAAAAGCTTTTCCAAATGATCAGTTTATGTGGTATATTAAATAACTGACCCCCTTTTTAGAGTAAATTAACTCTTTAAATCCCCTTTGGGAAAAAGTCAGTAGCAAATTAATTTGGATTCGATAAAAATTTTAAATTAGTAGGCCAAGAAACGGCAAAATGTTTTCCTGGTACGGAGATTGCCTAGGATTTTCAGTAAACTTCTGACTATCCAACCTTTCGTTTCAATAATCTAAATTTCTAGTGGAAAAAATTTTAAAATTTTCCTAAAAAAAAATTGCTATAAAAAAATAAAAAGTAAGAAAAATTTTATAAATGGAAATGTGTGACGTGTGAAATCAAGTGTGTGCATTTATTAAACTAAAATTCTATTTCTTTTTTGTTTTCTTTCGTGGAAAAAATGTAGCACTCTAAAATCGCAAAATGTGTTCACCTTGTGGTCCCTGCAGCCCTTGCGATCCCTGTACCGCACCTTTTGAGGTAAGTCTATAAAAAGTGTATGAATTTCCTATAATCAAGCGAATATCGCGTAACAGAAAGTCAACAAAAACAATTTTTTTTTCTTTTTGACATTCTCAAATGTTAAATGTCAAAGAGGACAAAAAAAAAGAAAAATTTCTAAGATCTTTACTTTCATTATTCTTTGCCCAACATAATCTTACAACGATCATCGACATCAGTGCTCGCCAAAATGTTATACTTCAGCCGCTTTGGAGGCGCTGCCGCAATGTGCGCCGCGTATACCGCCGCCTTTCCCGAAATGTATAACTGTACAGCAGCCACCACGCATTATTTGCAAAAAGCGTGTTGTATTTACTGAGAAAATTGTGCCGGAACCGATGGTGGTTAATCGGTGCCGGCAAATAACTATTCCGAAAGTCGTTGATACGACTCGTGTCATCAAGGTGCCAAAATTGACGTGGGTCTCGCAGATGGTTCGAGAGCCGCGAGTCATTTACTATCCATCGATGATACCTGATCCGTTTGTGGTGTGCTATCCCAAGCGTATTTGTGAGCCTCGTGAAGTCTGCCAGTCGATTCTGTGTCAGCCGAAGCCACAAACAATTGATATACCGCCGCCACGTGAATATTGTTGTTATCCGAATGGACCTATTAATTATAAACCTAGTGCGGCGTGCCCGCCATGCCCTATTGGGCCTTGTGCTCCTTGTGGCCCATGTGGGCCGTTGCCTTGCTTTGGGTCATGTCAATATCCGTTGTGTGAACCTCGTTGTGGACCGTGTGGACCATGTGGACCAGGACCTTGTGGTCCTTGTGGACCGTGTGGACCTTGTGGACCGTGTGGACCATGTGGACCAGGACCCTGCGGACCTTGTGGTCCTTGTAAGCTTCCTTGTAGTGTACCTAATTGTGGACCCTGCGGTTTGACAATGCCTTCCGGTCCGTATGTTCCAGCACCTTGTGGACCTTGTGGACCTTGCGGACCATGTGGACCTTGTGGCCCTTGCGGACCTTGTGGACCTTGTGGACCTTGTGGACCAGGTGCGCCATGTGCCCCTACATGCCCTTACGAGGCACCCGAATGTGGTCCCTGTTACCCCTGTGCACCAACACCATGGAACACGCATTGCGGTCCAGTTGGTGTGTGTGGACCGCGGGTGCCTTGTGGCCCTTGTGGGCCATGTTAGAGCTGTGCTTTTAAAGAAATGTGTTGTTCGAGACTTCGTAACGGGTCTTTACCATTTGAAACTGTTTTTGTAGTCCCTACCGAAACTTTAAGTTACTTTTAGCGTCTTGTGTTACAATTTAAAAAGGACATCATCGCGAGTTTTATATCAAGGTGAGCATCATGATGTATTTACCTTGATTCGCGAGATATATCAAGGTGAATGGCGCCATGTTTGCTTCACCTTGGTATATCTCGCGAATGTAAAGTAGATACTTTTTTGTCATTCTCAAACCAAGTTCAGAGTTCAGATTTTGTTTTAGTCTAAATAACCTTTCTTTTTCTCTTTTTCTTTTCCCAGCAGCCTAAACAACAGCCTACTAATTGCCGCAGTCGCGAATTGCGATGTGGTATTATGTACACAACATGTGATTGTATCAAAAGGAATGGTCTGCAGGACAAATGCCCAAGGTCTATGTGTCAAGGTCGTCCAGCCTGCATGAGCTTTCCTGTGCCGAGTTGCTGTCCCTCCTGTACCCCGTTGAAGTTCGCAAATATGACGATGGGCGTTAACAAGAAGAAAAGTCAGAGCTGTGAGACTTCCAATGGTGGTGGCGGCAGTGCCGGTTGTGCACCTGGAGGCGCACCTGCGCCGCGCGCTTGTGGAGGTTACTCACCGCCATGCTGTGGTCCGCACAGTGCTCCGTGTGATCCACCAGCGCCGATTCCTTGCTCACCGTACTCCGGTTGCTGTTGCCCGCCTTTGCCAGAGGGTGGTATGCCTGATCCTCGTGTTTGGAATTGCTGCAACACACCGCCAGCTTATCCATGTAAGTTGCTCTTAGAAATCATTAGTTTGTTTAGGTTTTTGCTTCATTCGCATCTTAAAACGATGAAGGCATCCACTGTGTTGTCCGCTTTAAAGACCTCAACCCTGTTGAGGTCCACTGAAATGTTAAACTTCAAACTAAAATGCAATTCCTTTCACGAGATAAAGCAAACCTCCTTCAAGCAATTGGGCCTGACTTTCATCTACGAGCAACTGTGTAAGCCACAGCATAGGTGTCACTTTAAATAATCCTAAAAAGAAACGGGCTCACATATTTTTCTTTTCGCCTCCTATTTTCCTCTTTATACTCGACCCACAACTGCTGTAACAGGTTGCAATGGTCCTTGTTGCAGTGCTTGTTGCTGCCCCTGCCCGGCACGCTATCTTTGTCCTAGACCTGGTGAGGACAATGCTCCATGCGTGTGGTGTTGCCCATGCAAGGCCCATTGCTATAATACACCACCAAAGCCATGTTGTTGAGGCGCCACCTTGACCAAAGAAATTTAGTAAAGCTCTCTATAATAGAGAACTGACTACCACTCCGCAAGCATGTCAAGTAAAAAGTGCGAAAGTGGTATTACTATATAGCTAAGTATCCTTACGTGTGTAAGTACATCAATTAAAGGAATTGAGTATTTTCTAAAACATTCTTTTCTGTTCTCTTAACTTTTGCAGATGGATTCTAGGATCAAGGAACAGATGGCGTGAAACACCCTTCTGTAATAAACACAAGGCTATGGACATTGATGATCACATTGAATGAACACATCGGCGATAAGCAACACCAGCAAATCAGGTTTCAGGACAATAGGCAACATACTTTTCACACGGAATAATGACGATAATGACCAAGTTTGCAGACCATCTGTTTAAGAGTCACAAGTCACCGCGTCCAAAATAAAGTAAACCGTATAACATTGAAAGTAGTAAAAGTAAAGTCGTTACTAAGAACAATCAAAAACTGAACCACGAAAAGAACAGAAAAAAAAAAGAAAGAAAATGTAAAACAATTGGGAAAACCGAGTGTCGAAATTGTTTTACGACTTGGAATCAAAATCTTTGTAAACATTTCTTGAATCATTTGAGTCATTATTTTTGGAGATACTGTTTCGGAATTTGCATAAATTTTTTATTATAGCAAATAAAATTAAATTTTGGAAACCCAAAAAAATCTGTTTTATCTATTTATCAATATTGTCAGTCAGTAGTATCTACTACAGTGAAAAAGTTTTCAATTGCATTTATATATTTATTTACAATGTTAACTTAGGCTGCAGAGAGGGAACAGTTGTAAATTGCATTTAAACTTTAAGCTTGCAGTCGCTGAACTTTTACTCAGAGATTGCAATTTTTTACTACTCAGTAGATTCACTCATAGATCGTGGAAAGCTTTTATGGTGCGTTATCACCAAATGTAGTGTATTTTGATTAATTAAAATCGGTAACTCGTCGACTTTGAAAGTCGATCGCACTTAGTTCATTCATTTAAGTGGAAAAGTTTACAATGTTCTTAATCCTCCTCGTTAGCTTTGTACTGGCTGTGTGTCTCTGGATATGGCAATGTCGTCATTTCGCCTATTGGCAACGTCTGGGAGTGCCCACTATAACCGCAACCCCATTCTTGGGCAATGTAAAAAATCTATTACTATATCGTTGTTGTTTTGGTGATCAATTTCGTCAATTGTATGACGCTGAACTTGTACGCGATGCGCCCTTTGTGGGCATTCACGTTCTCCACAATCATGCGTTATTGCTGCGTGATCCGGAACTAATCAAACGTGTAATGGTCACTGATTTTAGCAAATTCTCAAGTCGCTTTGAGACTACTGATCGCCTTGGTGATCCATTGGGTTCGCTAAATCTATTCTTTGCCAAATATGAAGTGTGGAAAGATATTCACAAGATCTTTACGCCTTTTTTTGCAGCAGGAAAGGTGAAGCAAATGTATACTTTACTGCAGCAGGTAAGTTGGTGTGTTGTCGTTTTCTTAAAAACAAAGTCCATTTGATTTGGCTTTCGAAAGATTGGTCTACAATTGGAACGACATATGAGTGAATTGCCACATTATGATGATGGCGCCGCCATCATTGAAGTGAAACAAATGTGTGCCTTATTCACCACTGATCTGATTGCTTCACTTGCCTTTGGCATTGAGGCACACAGCCTTAAGAACCCTCAGGCCGAGTTTCGGAAGATGTGCATCGAAGTGAATGAACCTCGGCCAAAACGCATCCTTCATCTGTTCACTATGTTTTTCTTTCCGCAATTTGTTCGACTAGTGCGCGCTCATCTCTATTCCAGTGAATATGAGCGCTTCATGCGAGAATCAATAAACTACGTTATGCAACAACGAGCTGCCCTGGAAGCTGTGCCACGTAATGATCTCATCGATATCTTTCTACAATTGAAACGTAGTTACGCACTCGATTCTGTTGTACATGAACCGGATTTCTTTGTGGCCCAAGCTGCGTTTTTACTTTTAGCCGGCTTTGACACTTCATCGTCGACAATCACATTTGCTCTATATGAATTGGCCAAGCATCCAGTCTTACAACGTAGTTTACGAGAGGAATTGCAAATGGCACTGCAATCTGAAAGAAATGGTCTTCTCAGCTTTGATACATTGAATGGCATGCAATATTTACGCATGGTAGTTGATGAAGTACTGCGTTTATATCCACCGACAGCCTTCCTAGATCGTTGTTGCAATGCACCCGAAGGTTATTCATTGCAGCCATGGAGTGATGTAGTTATACCGCAAGGCATGCCTGTTTACATTTCTGTTTTGGGTTTACAAAGGGATGAACAGGTGGAGTTTAACATATTTCATTAAACAAATAACACTAAATATAAAAATATAAATCATCATCATTTCAGTTTTGGCCTGAAGCAAACAAATTCAATCCGGAACGCTTTGCATCCACACAACGAACTGATCACACGCCCATGACATATCTGCCTTTTGGTGCTGGTCCTCGCGGCTGCATAGGCCCGCTTTTAGGTCTACTCGAAATCAAGGTTGGCTTAGTCCATATACTCAAGCACTATAGAATTGAACAGTGCGAGCGAACTTTGCCGGAAATGAAGTTCGATCCAAAGACATTTGTATTGGCTGCCGATGGTGGAACTTATCTAAGATTTGTACAAGATAAGCTTTACTAGAATTTAGTCTTGTATTATCTAATCTAGTAAATAGATTAATATAATTTAATAAATAATAGACATCAAGATTTATTCTTTTGAAATCACAATTTATTTCCTTTTTTGTTACTTTTATAACCAACAGAGATTGGGTTACAATTCACATCCTTTCTTAATTTTTGTTTTTTTTTTTAATTTCATTTGCTCAACTTCACATTTGTCTTCTGTTTTTCCCTTTACAATTTTTCTATTTTTCCTCTTCTTGTTTTGCAGCATAATAAAATTATTGATGGTTAATAAAAATAAAAAACATTCTAATTAATCATACAAATTAAAATTAAAAAATAATTCTTAACAATTTTCCATTCTTACTTTTTCATTATTTTACAGTTAAAACATTTTGTTGACACTTAAAAATAAATTAATTATTATTTTTATATATAATATTATTTATTGTTTTACATACTTAAAATTGTTTCTTTCTATTGCAATAAAACACTAAATACACAAATTAAAAGAAATAAATAAATTACAAAAAGCAATAAATTTTCAACATTTTTCATTTTTTTGTTGAATTTAAAATAGAAAAATAAAAATTATAGTAAATACAAAAAATTTTAATATTTAATTAAAATGGAAAACTTGTGTAATAAAAATTAGTGGATTTCGGAGAATTTATTTTAGTTTTTGTAATATTTTCAATAGTTTTCATTAATTCATTTCTTTGAGTTTATTGTAAATTATGTAGATTTCTGCATTTATTTCTATTTTTAGTTACCCTTCACACATCAAAAATGAAAAAAAAAAAGAGAATGGCGCACATATTTGGATAGGGTTAAGAGAGACATTCTAATCTTTAAATTTAACACAAGGATTTTTTATTTATTGTATGTTTTAGTAGAAATTCTCTGACTACTGGAAGGTAGTAAAAAAATCATCAACTTAAATTTTATTAATTGTTTCAAATAGCAAAAAGTTTAATACAAAAGTAAAATAATCTGTCGGACTAATAGATTATTGAATTGGCAATGAATTAAAATCGATTCTTAACAAGTTCAGTTATGACTGAAATCTCTCATATGCTTTAAATTCAATTATGGCTTCATTTTGTCATTATCAACTTTTAAATATTCAACATCTTTAAGTGAATGGAATATTATTTTTTATCCATGTATGTTAAAAGGATGCACAAAGTGCCAACAACCTAAGAAGTTTGTTCTGTTAAACAGGCATTTCTTTTTTTTGTCTTAATTAAAATAAAAGAATAAAATATGTCCAAAGCTGAATATTTTTGCAATCCATTCGTAAACTAAACTATTGTACTATTTTTAAGGCAATTCTCCCAAATATGATTTACCAAATATTAACATTGACAGAAGAATAGTAAAATAAATCGAAATTCCCTTTTTTTGCCAACTCAAAATAAACATAACGATTTTAAAAATTGCATTTCTTTTTTTTGTTTTGAGCTTGAAACTTAGCTTTGAATGTAGACAAACACAAGTTAAGGCCGGGAACGGAATCAAACAATTCTAAATCTGTTTCTGTCTTTTAGGTTATTGCTGCATACAAAAGGAACACCCATGCTATTTGTAACAATTTTTTTGATTGTTTCTTTTCTGTTTAATGTGTTCTGACCAAAACGTAAATAAAAGAAATAAGTGCATGAAATTCAAACAGAGAAATCAGCGTAAACTACAAAATTTGACATTCATATTGCGAAAGAACCTAAAAGAAGTGAAAAGTATTTATTTCTGAATTGGCACTGTTTCCTTGATCTGTTTCTGTTCTGGTTTCTATCGCAAATGTAATGAAATCTGGTTCTCTATCTGGTTTGTGCGGCACCCGGCCTGTGTCAAAAATTCATAACTTAGTGACAATAAGTTTACATTTTACTGTTTTGTAACTTTCAATACAATGGAAAAATACTAATGAAACCAAAACACTGGCTTATGGAGACTCTGCACCAGGGATGACACTAAATTTGTTTATAGTTTTTGTTAGTTACAATACTCCTAAATATTGACAAAATCAAATATTATTACATTATTTATAATTTAAGCTCTCTTATAAATATAAATTAATCAGAGATCATCTATGAAATACATTTCACTTTTTCTGTCGTGTGAAGGGTATACAAACTTTGTTTGTTTTGTAATCAAAGTAAATGTTTCTTAATATTTTCATTTCTTTGTATTGTATGTATGTATGTATGTAGTATGTAATTCTGAAGCGGTTGGTTTTGTTTCTTATACAATATTTGTTTTTAGTTATAGGAGCAAAACATGCTTGGTTTTATATTTGGAAGCGAAAAATATTTTTTGTTTTATTGTAATTCATTATTATTCACTATGCATATCTGTTTTTAAATGTTCTCACTACTTTATTTTATTATTTATTATATTATATATATATATGTATATATATACTGTGTTTAAATGTTACAAGTCTATGATGCCTTTAGCATTTTAATAAGATGCGAATTTTATGCACATACAAAGTTTTTGTTTAAACATTTTCCAGGTGTCAGCTCAAGTTTTTCCTTCTTTTTTGTTTTGTCGTTGTTTAAATATTTTTTCTATTTTAGATTTCAATAAGGAAAACTTAATTTGGAAGTTAATGAACAATATAATTTTTGTGTGTCTATGAAATTGGAAGTTCTATTGTATTTTAAGAAAAAATGAATTAACACCTGAAGATATGTTAAACTAAGATTTTGTTAGACCTGAACATTTCACATCAATTAGAGAATATAGACAGACGACATAAGAAGTGTTTCTTGTTTTTGTTTTCTTTCTTATAATTTTCTCAATTCTTTCTTTTAACTTCATTTTTTGTATTATTTTGTTAATTTAGCCAAAATTTAGCACTGCATAACACAAATAATAAGAAAAAAAAAAAAACAAGAAAGAAAATTGTACACAATTTCTTAGCTTCTTTAAAAAGTATTCTATAAATTCTAAAGAAAAATGATCACACAAATAAAATAAACTTAAATACAAAATTATTAATAATTTCAAGAAAATTGTGTACAGTTTTTTGTCTTCTTTATGTATGTCTATCATATATGGCTACGGGTGGCTTTTAGATAGTCAGTAGTAATCTGTCATCTATCTAATGAATGCCACATATTAGACATTTTAAATCAATGCCAAAATAATGTTTAACTTTAAATTACAATAACACATATTTTTATGTAACTTTATGCCTAAAATTGTACAATATAGTAGATTTATATTTATAATTTTTATATATGTTTTGTATGCAGCTTTAAATTGTATTGTATTAATTAGTTTTAGTGTACTTTCATTTATCTCTTCTTGTTACTCACTTTACATTTTACATAATTTTGTATTTTATATTCATTATTATTATTATTATTATTATATTTTGTTTATTTATATATTATCATTATCATCTATGTTATCATCAACTTCATAATTAATTAGTCTTCTAACATATACAGACACAGACATAAACACAGAAAATACGACTAACATTGACCCAGATCGAGTCAATTCGTTTCCAATTCCATTCACTCAATAATAATAATGTATATATTTCATTGTTATGAATAGAATGTTGTTGTTACTACTGCAACTGCTGCTACTATCTTGGATTCTGCATAACAACTTGCTTAAAGGCGCCCGCATGAACGCTTGACTTGACTTCATGGCTGCCCAGAGAGGCAGTTCCATCTCGTGCTATATACAATTGCAAGCCAGAAGCTGTTAAAATATAAGAAAAATCATTAAAATTCTTATTAGTTTATAGTATTTCAAGTACTCACTCTCTGCGGATTCTTCTAATTGATCCAATTTTGTATCCTTTAAAATCTCATCAATGAGCGAATTGGGATTAACGCGTGTCTCCTCGACACGATCCGAGACACGTGGTCCATCATCATGTGGACCTTTCTTTCGTTTCTCGGCACTGTTTTTCGTGCGATCTAGAGATCCTGTTTCACTTATAACTAATGAACCGGAACTGGGATTCCTAAAGCAAATTTTTGTCACAAAGTTGATGTTGATCGGATCAAGCGAAGAAAAGGGAAAACAAGAAAAAGAAAGACAAATTTATATAGAATTTAATTATTATTATTAAATATGATATATGAAATGGTATGACTACATTAAATTGGTAAGTGCACTAGCTGAAAAGTTGCTCTTATGGTTGTTCTCTATGTAAAATATGAAAAAAATAAATGTATGGGAATTGTGTACGAATAATTGTTTAAGTAGTGTGTGTATTTTTCTTTTTCTTTGATAATGTAATTATTAGCTTGCAAGATAAAAACAATAATTAAAACAAAAGACAATGAAACAATAAAATTTTCAGACAAAACAAATGTGTTTTTATGATATCAAAAGCTTGGAATTTGGAATTTGCACAACCACACATAAGCAGAGAAACTAAGACACGTGCATAAACATCATCATGACAAGAACTTTACAATCTTTTTATAGATATTTCAGATTTTGAGTTCGCACAACAACATTCAGAGAGATACTTTTACAACACAATAACAACAATATACAGAACATGCCATGGTACTTGTGTATGTGCATGTAAATTTATATAACAAAATTATTAGATTTGGTTTTACAAGTTTCTTATAAAATAAATACAAGAAAAGATTCAATGGTAAAACATGGTAAACAAAAAATATTACAGTAATACAAATTTAGACATCCATTAGATTAGATCCATTGCAGATATTTCGATTGATTAACTTTTGTATTAATTTCAGTCAGATCAATTTTGATTTAACCTCTAAAGTCTAAATGATATGGAACTTTCTTTTACTTAAAAATATGCACTTATTATTCATGCATAAAAATAGTAGAAAGAAAAGTGGGATTTTGTGTAAAAATCATAATCATCTACTAACATCAAAATTGAGTTCAACTAAAATTAGAAGTGATTTACATATCAAAATATAAATAGATCAAGTCCAAGTCATGGTTTTTACTTATAGCCATAAATCTTCTAACATATACAGTACTAAGTATATAAGTAGTATAGATAATGTAATCTAACGCACATAGTTATGCTGGGGCGGCGTATGATTTGAGTTGTTGCGAGTGGCGAGAGCGTTGCGCCCGACATGGACGTATTCGAGGCAGCAAAGGCGGAAGCTTCGGCTGCAGCAGCTGATGTGGAGAGTAGAAGCGAGGCGGCTGATGGATTTGAGCGTATGCTGCATGCATCTGTTGGACTTGCAGCAAGCGAACTTAGAGCATCGCCTGAAATGATGCCACCGAAACGTGGACTATTGCCACTATTACTGGCTCCAGATGATGTTTGTCCACCACCACCACCGGGTGAGCCAACTAATTGTGATGTTCCACAACTACCACTATAATAACTATGTGATGTTCCTGCTGCTGATGATGATGATGACATTAATGGACCATCCACAACATCATAGCCAACACCACCACCACCATGAATGCTGCTGTTACTTGCACACTGGAAGGTTATAACAGCTCCACTGCTACTGCTGCCGCTCGACGAGGATGCTGAGTGTGTTGAATGTATGCTGGCCAATGTGCCACACGGTGAACCCGAATATGTCATCATTCCCGAGGTACTCGCTGCTGTGCCTCCTGTTCCTCCTGAGCCCCCTGAGCCAACATACTGTTGTTGACGACTGTTACTACTGCCGCTTGTAGAATTGCCATCGAAAAAACGACGAGGTACACCACTGAAGCTTCTATTTTGTTTTATTGTTCATTTTATAATATTTTTTTTTTTCGATTCGATTTTCATATTATTTATATAGACACAGAAACACGATAAACAAAAAAAAAAACAAAAATCATTTGTTTTTATAAAAATTTGCAAAGTAAAAATTATATTTCATTGATTTACTTTAACTAAGCGAATCCTTAATAAAACATAAAAATGTATTTCAAAAAGCTTTTCCTTATTGATTTTTTTTTTGTTTTTTTTTGCATATTATATACATACAATATCTGAGAGATTTGTTTATCTATATATATGTGTGACATATGTGTGTATGTTAAATGTCTGAATATGTGAGTTGGTGTCCATGTTTGCATGTATGTATGTAATTTGTGTAAGAGTATCTTTTAAAAAAAAAAAATTAAAGACAAACATAATAAACTGAAATGAAGAATGAACACAAAATGAAATTAAATGTGATAAATTATCATTTCTCTATCTTCTCAATGTCAACAAAGAATGGAGAAAACATTTTTTAAAAATACCATTGACCTAAACACTATCAGCATCATTGTCACTTGACTGCACATGATACAATAAAAAGTTGTCTACTGACATTGCCCCTTAAGGTTGCCGGCATATAAAGCAAGCTGAATCCTCGAACACCATAACCAACCAGAGCTAAGCTTAAGTCATTGTTGTTCTTGTTATTAAACAAGTAAGCAAAAAGCTACCACAAGTAATGATTTTATCGTCATCGTCATCATCATTTTCAATCTCAACCTCAACATTTTCGTTGCAGTCATTGTCAGTCAAGAAGAGAAAATGTCGCTGTACGAGTATCGTATCCTTGCCCTAGATTCCTGCCATCATCGTTGTTGGTTTTCAATTTCAGTTGCATTTTTATTTTCACTTTAGTGTATGCAATGACCTTAGGTGAGTACACAAGAGGTGTGGTGTACCTGATGCTTCCATCCATCCATCCACTTGGTAAAGCCGGATGGATGCTACCCAACCATAGTAGGACAAATGACTATGTAGTATGTCATGCTGCCATGTGAACAAATTGTCTTTTGAACGTTTATACAGGAACAACTCCAATGGTAATAATACTTTGAATAATGAATTTTAAACTATTTTTCACATAGTTAGTTTTTACTGTACTATGTATATACATACAATAAATTGGTTGACAAGGTAGAGTGTCTCTCAGTAGACATGGTTTTCAGTCAATAGTCATTGCTTTTATGTCAAATTGAAATGGTTAAATTTTTATATTTCTTCAACCTTTTAACCTTTTACTCTTTAAAGGCGTGAATCTATTATCATTATCATCAAAATATTAAACCAACCTGAACATTATTATTATACCATACCTTCAATATTTAAAAACAAAATTAATTATTGTATTAATTTTTTATAAAATAAACCAAACCAATTAGTTTTCATTTTTTATAATAAAAAAATTATTGAAATTTTAACCAAAGGACAAAACGAAAAAAAAAAAAGAAAATGCATAAAATATGTTAAAGTGAATAAATAATGTGAAAAATATAATAACAAAAACAAATTGGTGAACTTTTTTTTTTAACAAAGAAACAAATTTTAACAAACAAATCTTAATAATATTTTCTTCTTTTGGTTTTGCGACTTTTATTATGAAGTTTGTTTAACCAAATGATAAGAGTTTTAGGACAATGAAATTTTGTGTTGTATTGACAAGAAAGCCATTGATTAGTTGTTGTTGTTGTTGTTGGGTGTCGAACGCTTGATAGATGTTTAGATGTGAGCAATTAAGATATAAAACAGATTGCTTTAAGACAGAAATCGGAGCAAAAACAAACGATTGAACAAACGATGGAACGAGCGGGCGAGCAATCAAACGGGCGATTATTCTATTGATTGTAACAAATGATGAGAATGCAATCTTTTTGACATCTTCCTTTCTCCTCTTATTTCATTATTTCATTAATATTTTTTTTTGTTTAGTAAAATAGTAGTAGCAGAGAAATAAGGAGATTTCATTTAGATTGATTCAGCTCTATATGATAACATTACTACAATTATTTAACTGCCATGGATTTGTTTGTTATCTTGATTTGATTTGATTGGATATTGGATTTAATTTGGTCTACGAACCTCATTAACTCGTACGCGGCATTCGTGGAATGTGGACGCACAATGAACGCCTCCTGATGGGCCAAAACCGAATGTTGTTGTGAAGCTGGCAATGGACCATCACGCATCGGTGTCGAACTTTTCAACATGCTACGACGATAGGCACGTTCGAAGGGTGTGCGTGACATAAAGGACACTGTTGTTATGGACTCCGGTGGTAATGGTACTGAATGCAAGGACTTGGTGGTCATTAGTTCATGCTGGTGTGCGCGATAGAGTTCGGAGAGTGAACTGTGAACAAGTTGATGTTCCGCCAGCGGATTCGATGGTGAATCTACCACATCAAAGTTAAGCAAACGATTGATGTAACTATTACCTAAAGCTGGTTTCTCTGCTGATTGTATGACACGTGGAAATTGTGGTTTACGCTCTGAGGTGGGCGTAAGAAATGGATCTGGTTCAATGCGCTCGGTCACGACATCTGGGATGGTGCCCATCGAACGCATTTTCGTTATGGGATAATGAGGTTGTATTTGATTCACCTGTGGACTTTCCTCAAGACCTATGAACTTGGCATTACCCACTTTGGTATGTTTCATATACAATTTGCCCGAAGAGCCATTCGATGACGTTGAATTCTTACGTTGCTGTAACTGCTGGAAACGATAACGTTCCTCGAGCGATTGCTCTCGTATACGCTGGAATTCCTCGCGTATCTGTTGCTCTGAATAATTATCGAAACATAGATTACTTAAAGACTTCATCTTTGGTATGCTTGAGTGCTCGGCAAGCAATTTGAGACGTCGCGGTGAGTTGCGATCCAATTCCTGTGAGGCTTTATGAAATTCCATTTCCAGAATGGACAAATTTTCCATAGACTTGATCTTTGCAACACGTGGTGTATGGAAATTTTCATCTAAACCAGAATCGTCGCCTTCAGAGTCTTCTTCTGTATCGTATTCACTTGCACCACCACCACCACCGCTTCCGCCACAACCGTCTAAGAATTTATCCGAAGAGGGACTATGGCTTATAGCACTGCGATAAGTTGATGATGGGGTGCTTAGATAGTTCGATGGAGATGCACCCATGTAAGGTGAAAGTAGGCCATATGTAGGGGCGGGTAATTCATTTAATGGCGTACGGTATTCCTCCAGAGGATGCTCATCGCGATTCATGGTTGAGTTGGGCGTTTGATAAACCAAATCATCAATCTCTAACTCAATTGTAGTTGAGAGATTTACTTGACTATGATGATGTTGCTGTTGCCGTACATTTTGATGCTGTTGCTCCGGTTGCTGTTGCTTTTGCTGATGATGGTAATGACGACCGTTGTTGTGGTTGTTGTGATGCCGCAACGTTGGTATATTCAATTTCATGGCATTTATCGCTCTCTGATTGAGTCTATTGAGTAGAGAAACGGATTTGCTGAATCGACTAAAACACATGAAACACATTTTGGAAGCAAGTGTTTGATTTGATTTTGGTTTGGTAAACATTTACCACCCACCACAGGATAACGAAGATTGATGCATATACATTGTAGATTTATATTTTATAATCATTTATGTGGTTAGTTTTGCCGTCAACCAAGGAACAATATTTATTAATTTTTGCAATAAATTATAGAAAGAAAATATAAACAAAAAAGTAGAAAATAAAATAAACAAAAAATATTAGCTTTTTTCTAAATATTATTAGCTAAATTTCTATAAAAAGACTTAAATTTTTAAAACTAATAAAATAAACCAAAACCCATTAGATTAGACCGACCCAACGTTGACAGAGAAAGGGGGAGGGTTTTCTCTCTTTGCAACCCAGTTATTAATTTAATTAGTACGTTTTGTTAAAGTCCAAAAATACCAAGACCATGTACTAAAAAGACTGAAATACTATTATTTAATTTATCTTAGTTTCTATTTTGTTTTAGAATTTAATACCATAAATAAATCCGTTACCAATGAATGCCAGGGACAGTAGTCAAATAATAAAATAAATGTCAGACACGCGACTGAATGTCGTCTTTGTTGTCATAAAAGGACGCCAAAAGAATGACGTCATTGACATTGTCTCCTCGTTGGGTATGAACACAACAAAAAAAAACAAAATTTACAAGATTCAAAAATAAATGATGAAATAGAACTATGTACGAGTATGTTATGTACCCAAGAAATGCCCTTTTGAATAATGTGCAGCATATTTGGATTCTTGAAATGCAGCCAAAAAATGCATAACCACACCACACAAGAGTCGTTGGCATGCATCGTACATAGTTCATCTGAAGGTGGGAGGAGGGATCAACAAAAATATTAGAGAAGACAATTTATTTGTGGTAACATTTTCACAGGGTTTAAGGCAAAACGCATTTATTGTAATCACTTGACCTTAAACTTGGATAGTTGAAAATCGATGAGTATAAAAGCTTACAATCAAAATAAATCCATTATATCTTCTATATATATTTTGAAATTGTGTTTTATATTCTAGAAAAATACAGAATTTTTGAACAAAATGAAAGTAATTCAAAGGATTGGAGACTCTATGCGTTTAGCTAAAATATCTAGATACTAGAACTGGTAGAAAGGCAACAGTATAGAAGGACATTCAAAACATTATAAATTCATTGTAATTTCTCTCAAGGATTCAGTCAAACTCCTTTACAATGATCTCGATTGTAGGGAAGACTCTCTATTGGTAAGTTTTTGACTGGTCCCAAGAATTCTAAATTTATCTATATCAAATAGAGGAGATAGTTAGGTATATGCCAGACTATTTTTCTTCTGAAAGAGCAATGTCATGAGATCTTATTTAAACCAATTAATTTCAATTCTTTAATTTTTATACACTTCACTGCACTAATTTGTAGTCAATTTAGTCTGATGTTTGTAACTAAAGAACATTATATCGAAGGATCATGAGGACAATCGTATGGTTCATGTCAGTCCTTGGTGTCACAGAGATTCTCTAATTTCACCTATTGTTTTTTAAACATTTAAATGAGATTCTAAACACAGTGTGGTTTATGTATAACAAACACTATGGATGAGACCCCTAGAAGACGTAGCCTTCTTCATATAAGTTCAATAGCAAATCACTTTAATTATAGCAACTTTTGGTGTAAATAGTTGGAATTTGCAAATTCGAATAACCCATATCCCGTACCACTAACATTATGATGTCTATATTAAATATAATGCCTTGCATATTTTGCATAACAATTGTGTTAATGCTGGACAGTGTCCTACAGACCATAATGGACCTTTGTAAGATTATTGTGAATAGAATCGGACGCAAGTCAACTTCGACTGATTGATACAAAAATGTTATCATTCCTTCTGACTTGACTTACAATACAAATATTTGCTCGCCCATCTGTGGCATTTTAAAGAATCTTTCTACTGGTTGCCCCGAGCATATTTTTACAATATTAAGAATATTTGTCTTCATGTTAATTGCTTCTTAAACTTTTGGTAAGACCAAAGACAGCCTATTTATATTTCTTTTCTATGGAAAGTAAAACTAAAGTTACATAATAAAACTAAACTTGATAAATAAATCTACATACATAACTTAATAAATATTACAAAATAAATAATATATTATAATATATGAAGTCATGACGCAGAATTAATTATTATTAATTATTATAAATTTAACATAATTTTTGCGAATTTAAAGCTTAAATCTAAATATTTGCGAAGGCGATTCTCTTTATAAAATTTATAAGTACTAAAATACTGTTGATATACTAACAAATAAAAGAAGACACATAAACTAAAAGATATAAATCTAAAAAAAAAAAATAAATTAATTAACAGAGGCTATTTTTGGATTAAATTATATAATAAAAAAAAAAATATAGAAATACTAAAGAAACAAATTGTATTTTGTTTGTTTGTTTATGTGTTTTTTATTTGAATGTGGGTTGTTTGTTTCTATGGTTTTGTGTTAGTTGAAGTTTCTTTTTCTTTTTTTTTTTTTTAGTAAACATTTATTTACTATATATACAATATAAGTATTTTGTATATCGAAAGTGTGTGTGTGTGTGTGTGTGTAAGTAAACTGCATTGGAAAATTAGCATGTTATTTAAGTATTTCTTATAAGTATTTTTAGTATTTGTGAGCAGAGCCAGAGCATAGTTTATATTGAGTATAGAATATAGTTTTGCAGCTCGTATAATCAATTTTTGAATAGCAAATAAATTAAAGATGTTGTTTCTTTTTATCAATTTAAATAGATTTCTAAATTTATTATGATTATTTTCAATTTGTTGTATTGATCGACTTACCTGGCATGACCCGAATCCCCTTCCGAGCTCTGCCGCGAGTGTTGACTGTGCGAAAAACTGCTATAACCCGAACCCTTTGACATCTACATTTGTTTACATACATATTTTGAATTAGAAATCTTGTGATGATATAAATATTAGATATATAAGTAGTATTCAACTTACTTGACTAGTATTACTGGAATTTCTTGAATGTCCGATTTCAACAAGTGCTGCTGTATTCATAATGCCTACACCAGATGTGCCACCAAGAACTGTTGATGTCGACGTTGTGCCGCAATTGTTGCTACCAATGACACCTAAGCCACCAATTGTGCTACCACTACCACCACCACCACCAACCACACCCACACCCACACCACCATATGTGACATTTGTAGGTGCTGTAAGGGCCACAGAAACTGGCGTAAAAGCAGCAAGTTGTTGCTGCTGTTGCTGCAAATTATCTGTGGTCAGTGTGATTGCTGATTCTGATGACTCTGAGAGACCCGAATCGGTGACTATGGAGGCAATTAGAGCTTGTGGATCAATATCTATAATAGTAATTGTAAAATGAATAATAAATAAAAGATATTTATTGCTTATATTGCAAAATACCATCATCTTTAACCGTTGACACTGGTCGCGTATTGTTAACGCTTGCTGTGCTCATGCCACCCAGTGTGGCTCCACTACCGCCTAACGGTATCGCAGTGCCACCACTGCCGCTGCCAATCGATGGTAAAGCTGTCGCTGTAGGTGTTTGCAAACCGACACCCGTCGCTGCATTTGCCAAATCGTCTGTGGAGGGTTTCTGTTTGTTCTTGAGACTCGGTGTGGGACTGTAAATTGATGATGACGATGAATGAATTAATGTTGATTGCTTTTATTAAATTTAAATTGCTTCATTGTACTTACGCCTTAAACAATATATCACCACTTAACATGTGCATTTTGATGGACACACGCAGCATGGAGTTGTCAAGGCGATGCCTCGAGTCATAACCCTCAAGTAGAAAACGACGCGACGTCAGGCCAGCGCCAGCGAACTCGGCAAGATTTATATCAATAAAACCTAACTTATAATAGCTACGACCACCCTTCATTTCTTTGCGTATGGATATGCGCAGGTAGCATGGATCCAATACTCCCGTCGAGGCATTCGCCGACATCTTGCACGGGAACTCGAAACTGCGATTCCATTCAACGCGATGATTCCGTACATCCTCACTGTAATTTAAAATATAATTTTAGTAATGATGATGATGATGATATTTCAAAAAATTTATTGCATTTATACAACTTACCGACTGCTATACTCCTGAAACGATCCACCATCAAGCAGACGAATCTTTGCAAACAATACCTCATTGACCAACGCTACTTCTACCAAATCTTGCAATTGAACCTCAACATTGAACTTATACTTTTTCTTTTTCATCATAAAGGCCATACCAGGGGCGCTAGGCCCAAGTAATGTCATATACCACCACCACGATGATGGCCAAGAGGATGGTGTATGACAATGTCGTTGGACCTGGGATTCAATTTCTTCTTTTGGTTCTTGAATCACGGCGTTGAACGCCAATTTGTTTCTTTTTTCTAAGTTTCACACTTTCCGCTTACGCTAAATTTAAAATAATTTACAATGTCCGGTAGTCTTTTGTTTTCTTTTTTGGTAAAAAATACACATATGTATATCCTAAAATAGTTGATGAGTTTGTTCCAACTCTTTTCCTTCCTTCTTTCCTTTCTTAGTAGTTTCTTTTTGTATCTGTGTGTGTGTGTGCGTGTGCGCCAGGGTATATATATGTTATTCTCTCTTTTTTTATATTTATTTTTCCATTTTAATCGTCCTAAAGATGATCTTCCATTGTTTTGTTGACTTCAACTGGAAAGAAGAGGAAGAAAAGAAGAAAATTCAATTAAATTCTATCAAATTTAAAAAATACAATTCTCAATTAATTCAAATAAACAATTTTCCTTTCAACAAAAGAAGTTCTTCACATTTAATAAGTGTTTAATTAATTTTCATCAACTGATTGTTCATTGTTCTATATTAGATAAATTACTGCAATGAAGTGTCTATTACTACATTCTGGTGGTGCTGATATAGTAGAACAATTGAAGAAAGAAAGGGAGTTGTACATGTGTTGCATTGAAATATTACTAATTGTTGAGTCATTTTATTATAAATTGATTGTTATATAGATTTAGAGTCATTACATGTTCATAGTATGGTGCTTTTTATCTCGGTTTTCAAAAAATAAATTCACAGAAAACCAGTTTGCAATGAACAACAATAAAGAATATGAGTATATCGCGGATTCGTGTATGTTAGAAAATATAGTACATAGCAGTGTATAATTTCACATATGTTTTTGAAAACTGAAAGAAGAATATTTAAACACAGTTTGCTTTGTTTATTTATATAAATAAATATGTGTAAATCGACTATAATGGAAATAAGAGATTAGCAAAAACCACAAGGAATAATAAATAGAAAGAGTTCAAGACAATGACAACAGCGCGGAATCTAAAAAATTGGCCAAGTGCGAGTCAGACGCGTACACGGAGGGTTCCGTACCAGATTTTGGTTTGATTTGACTGATTCCAAAAAATATACCGCGCCTACTTCAGAAACTTATAGTGTCTAAATTTCAATTTAACAGTCCAAAAAACAAAAACGTTTTTCTATAAGAACCTGAATTTTAATGGCGTGTTCCTAGTTCGCCGATTTGGCTGATTCCAACAGATGTGTAGCGTCTTTGTTAAGAACTTATAGTGTCTAAATTTAAGTTCAATATTCCAAAAAACAAAAAAGTTTTTCTAATAAGAACCTGAATTTTAATGGTGGGTTTGTATGGGAGGTACCCCTTCTAGATGGCCGATTTGGCTGATTCCAACTGATATGCAGCGTCTTTGTTAAGAACTTATAGTGTCTAAATTTAAGTTCAATATTCCAAAAAACAAAAAAGTTTTTCTAATAAGAACCTGAATTTTAATGGTGGGTTTGTATGGGAGGTACCCCTTCTAGATGGCCGATTTGGCTGATTCCAACTGATATGCAGCGCCTGTAACAAAAACCTATAGTGTCTAAATTTCAGTTCGATAGAACAAAAACCAAAAAAATTTTTCTAACAAGAACCTGAATTTTAATGAAGGTTTGTATAGGAGGTCCCCTCCTCAGTGGTCCCATCAAACAGAAATTTCGACAATAAAAGTTTGTGATATATAGCCACCAACCATCCAAATTTCAAGTTCGTGGAATTACTGCATCGTATAGCTACCATACAAGCCAAAAGGTTTCTTGTATGGGGATCCCTTTAAGTTTTTGAAAATACTTTAGTTTCAGTATTTGTTGCTGTTGCGCGGATAGAACTACATATTCTGCGAAAATTTCAACTCTCTAGCTATTGCGGTTTATGAGATATGACCCGCGGACGGACAGACGGACGGACAACAAAGTCTCCGCAATAGGGTTCCTTTTGGTACCCTTTGGGTCCGGAAGTGTGCCTTGTATTTGAAGCACTTGCGGATGAAGCCCTTTGATGACCTGGGGTTGTAATATGAAATGACGACCCCAATCAACTCAGGAATGTATGAAATGTAGTTTAGAATTTAAGGCATATACATATTTCGTGGATTTTCTTTAAATTTGACATAGTTTTCTCGATATTTGCAAGTATTTTAGTCTTGTTAGGGATATGATTTGGAGGTTCTCAGTAACTTTTAGCAACCAGGGATTGCAACATGGCACGCCAAATTTAAAGATCTGTTGCATTGTCGACCTTTAATTTAAGCTGTTACTTTAAATCATTCTTCGCTTGAATTCACTTTCATGTAATAGGTTTTCTACCTCATAAAATCCGAAGAAATGTTTGAACTAATCTTATAAAAATATAGAACAAAATTTATTCAAAAATAAATACAATTTTTCTTATATAATCCCTGCGATATTACCCTCCTACACATTCTCATCGCACAGAAATAATTCTTTTTAATTAAATTTCTAAAAAAACAAGAAAACAAAGGAAGGTATACAATTTTATTGTGCTTGTATAAATGCCACAAGCATTAAGGTATTTAACCTAAACGCCCACCCCCCTTGGCCACGTTTTATTCGTTTCACTTCACAGCGCTTGACATTTACAACATTTTAGGAAAAAGGACAAACAATTGAGTGCGTCAAATGCGTCGCTTAAAGCGCTTGAACGCCTGATGTAATACGACGCAGGATATCCTGCGAATATGAGTGAGTTGATGCTCTACACCCACGACCAACAAGACTGTGTGACTGTAGTCATGTCAAGACATTTCTTAGAAATTAAAAAAAAAAAAAATAATGTTACATTCAAACGACTAAAAGCACAATAAACACGAATGTCACACGTCATTTAGCTTTTTTCTTTGCTGTTGGTTGGTTGGTTTTTCCCCATTTTCTCACACATAAAGAAAAATTTCACAAATTTTCTACGCAATGCAGTAAATAAATATTTTTATTTGATGATCTAAAAATAAATGTGGACTATCAGTGAGTGGCGAAAAGTTTCTCACGATTCCACGAAATCTTGTGAAATACATTTGATGTTTAAGGATAATACTCGCGAAAAAATGTTTATCTTATTTTAGTTTGTTTGTCTGATAAATTATTTAATAAGAACAGCAAGAACAAGAACAAAGTAAAGTGAATGATGCCACTTTGTGGGTTGCATAGGTGGTGACGAACAATATTTTTGCCAGAGGAGGATGTTGTTTATTTAATGATGACTCAGCATGATGATGGTGCTGATGAAGATAAGAAATATTGCGAATTTAATACAAAACCACAAAAAGCTATTAAACTAAAGGCGACAAAAGGAACACTTTGCAATTAATTAACCACAACCTCAGTACCCTCAAGGACACTCACCCGACGCCATTGAACTCATTGAAGCACACATACTACTCACACACACAAAACACACACACACACTACTCAAACCCATTTCAAAGCAATCAAAACGCATTTAAGCAAAGGCAGCTTGAACTAATTTCGACACAGAGAAAACCGCAAACCAAGCAACACTAAACTCTAATGAAGAGGATAATGAACGAACAGCAAAACAAAGGCGATTAAGGACACTGAGCTTGCCACTTGAGCTCTCCATATATCCTTCACCAGCGGTACCTGCTTATCCAAACATTGAAAACCAAAGACAAAGGCAAAGTAACAATGGAAAAAAGTATGGCCCATGTTATAGTATTAATGGCCTACATGAGGGTAATGAACGTCGTCATCACACAATAAGACGTGCATGGGTCACACCTCCTATGGTGAAAATAAACATTAAATATTCACAAAATAAAACTCCTACTCTCCTAGTTACTCTTATTTATGGGTAAGGGAAAAAACATAAAATATTTTTTTTATAATTTGTACTTCATCTTGGCTTTTATATTATTGTAGTAAATAAATTTGTTATTATACGAGTATTTAGTACAAACGACACAGTTTTTCCGGTAATTCTAAGAATTTTAGTTAATTTTAAAACTACAATATAAACAGCACAGCACACACATCTTCATAAGCTCAAGGTCCTTTCATAAGTACGAGAGCTGCCCGAACAGTTTTGACCAACAGCGTGAAATATGGGATTAGAAAACTTGTATACTTTGGGTAAGTCAGTTAGATGAACAATGTGGATCAAAAATGGTGCTGCCCCAATGTTACTCATACTAAAAATGCTTAATAACTGATTAGTCAATTATATTAAAGATTTCCTAGGGGAGACCTTAACTATTATTCTTTAAAATACCACTAATTGGCAATGTTATGGGATTAGAAGGAAAAGAGGATCTCTTACTGTAATAGGCAAGTCTTACAATGTCTAACTTAAAAGTGGTCGGCAGAAGCTAGAAGCTTGAAGATCGTCGAAATTATTCGTTAAAAAAACAGCGAATGGATGATCAGCGGGATACAAGAGGGAGAAAAAAGCTTGTCTTATCCTTGAATTAAGATTGAAATCTGTACTATCTTAAGGTACAAAACTTCTCCGACCACCCACGAATGTGTGTTTACCTCCGCTACATTTGTGTATTTAACCGTGTTATTGTAACTAGGTCAATTGGTTATTTATTATTGATGCTCACTTGGGGTTATAAGCAATCATTTATGCCTGAAAGTGCACTTACATTTAATGTCATTTAATCCCATATGATTTAACCTTCAATTTAAAGAAATTACTTTCTTTTAATTGCTGCATTTAATGGAAAATTGATTTTTAAGCTGCAATTAAATTTTTGTTATTAACAATAAGTTTAACAAACAAAATTTGACTGACATTGTGATTTTTATTATTACAAAGAATTTTTAATGCAAAATTATTTTGAAGTGCATAAACAAAGTCAAATAAATTATAATCAATTTTTTGCATTGTTTTTTAATTTGCATGAAAGAATGAACATAATAAAAAAAAAAAAAGAGTTGAGGGGAGTCCCTTGAAAATTATATACATATTTCCTTTGTATTCACTGAACTGACATTGACATTAATTAGTGTGACAAACAAATAATCAACCAAGTCTGTCAGTCAATCAGTCAGTCAGTCAGTAATCGAGTTGCTTGTCCACAGTTATTAACTAAATGCGACTGATCCATTCCAGTGTCATAAATAATATACTGATGATTTTAAATGCCAAACATGTTCAAAATTTTCATACAAAAAAAAATTTTTTTTTACTTAGTTCACATGGCGTATGATTTATGCACATCATTATTTGCCCTTCATCATCTTGGTTAAATATGCTTACTATTCTCGATACTTTGCCAGCAATTTCATTAACAATTTCAAATCAATTTGAATTCATTTCTTATTCAATTCATTTCTTTCATTTTTCATTGATTTTCACTTTATTATATCACAACGTGATGAAGCAGATGGGTTGGTATTTCACTTTCTTGACCTTTCTGTAGACATTTTTAGATTTTTATTATCACATTGCAAGACATTGACAGTGGAACAGGTGTATTTCTGTCAATTTATATAAAAAATTTGCATTTCTCTTTAATTAAATGATTGACAATAAATTGTTGCTAATTTCATGTGATTTCATTGATTTCAGTGATAAACGTAAATACTTTTCATTATATTATAATGTTTTTTGTAATTAATTTTTTGTTTTTTATTAAAGTTAAGAAATGTAATTGGATCTATATAATTAAATTGAAATTTTTTTCTATTGTTGATTGAGTTATTATTATTTTGATTTATGTCAATTCATCAATTTAAGGCTCAAAGGTATAAGCTTCACTTTTATGGAAATTATTGGTGTTAACTTTGGCATTGATTGATATTGTACTATGTTCTATAAAGATTTATTGTGCTTCGCCATGTCAAACTAAATGTTAAGTAAGTAATTTTGTTGATAACTGAAACAAGTTTTGTACAATGCCTTTTCCTGTTGATTGAATGTTTTTCTAAAGAACGCTTACTGAAGTTTCAACATTCAATTCACAAAATAGGCAGATTCTAGGGTCTGAGAGATCTATTTTCATGAGATAATATTCCTATGGATATTATTGCAGTACTACCATATTAGGTTGTTCAATTTTTTTTAAATATCTGAGATCACACAGTTTTCTGTGCCTAAGAAATCAGTTTCTTTGACAAGAAGCCACAATAGAAGATCAGGAGACCCGGAACACAATATGTAAAATATATTGTATATCAAATTAAAACTTTCATTCTTCTTTATCAACCTAAAAGTATGCTAAATAGTAAAAAGGGTACACTTGTTGTTGACTTGCAAGTTACACTTTACTTAAGTAGCACCCACCCATGTTTTACCGAGTTTCAACTTAAGATCATACCGAATTTGTGGCGTACACAATAGTATCGATTTCACAATATTTTGATGGATGTAGTACAATAAACACTTTAAAAACCACAACTTACAGCTACGGTCAAAATAATAGTAGCGCTAGTTGGAAAATGAATTTGATAAAAAAAAAATGAGTGAATTGGTGTTTTAATGTACCAAAAATATTTTTTTTTTAAAGTATGATGTGTTAATGAGAAAATCATAAGGAAATAATACCAACTTTATGTCATATGATAATAAAAAAAAATTTTTTCTCAAAAGTTCAATTAATTTGCACGGTCAAAATAATAGTAGTGCTTGGACAAATATTGAGAAAAAAATCATTTCGTTGCTTTTTTATACCAGAAAAGTTTACAAAAAGTAAATATTATTTGTTTATAACAATTTACAATAGTAACTGATCAAAATTTTTAGTCATTTCTTTTCCTACAATGGGTCGAGGCAAGCACTGTACACCTGAACGGCGTACACTCATAAAAAAATTGATTTCTGACAGAAAAACGTACAAGGAAGTTCAAAACATGGTAGGTTGCTCTCCTACAATGGTGCGTAATGCTATAAAATTTATATCAGGTATTGAAACACGTGGACGACCTCGCATTATGTCCAAAAGATTAGTTACCCGTGTAGTAAGATACTCAAGGCAGAACCCATTTCGGTGCTCTACAAAATAAAAAAGGAATTAAATCTGAATGTAAGCGTGGAAACCATACGGAGATGCTTGAAAGAAAATAATATAATGCTCGGAGCCCAAGAAAAGTGCCCTTTTTAACAAAAAATCATCTAGCCGCAAGAATTAAATTCGCCCATGATCACATTGATTGGCCATTACAGCAATTGAGAAACATTTTGTGGTCGGACGAATCCAAAATTGTACTTTATGGTGGACCTGGATCTTGTCAGTATGTCAGGCGGCCGCCAGAGTCTGAGTGGCAACCAAGATTCACAACAAAAACTGTAAAAGACGGAGGAGCTCGCATTATGATCTCGGCTTGTTTTTCATATGACGGCGTGGGGCCAATATATTGGATCAAGGTTATCATGGATCGGCACCTGTATGTGCATATAATGCAGGAGATAATGCTGCCATATGCTAGTGAAGAAATGCCACTGATTTGGGGCTTCAGCAAGACAATGACCCTAAGCATACAAGCAAAGTTGCCAAACAGTGGTTGCAGGCCAACGGAATAAATGTACTAGAATGGCCTGCACAGTCGCCAGATCTCAACCCAATTGAGAATTTGTGGTGCGACGTGAAGAATGAAGTTGCCAAACGTCTACCCAATAATGTTCAACAGCTTTGGGAAGCAGTTAGAGATGCTTGGAGCTCCATTCCCTCCCAAAGGTGTCAAAATCTTGTAGATTCGATGGCAAAACGATGTGCTGCAATTATAGCAAACAAAGGCTATGCTACTAAATACTAATTGTAGTGTAATAGTCGTAATTTTAGTTATTTTAATATTATCCGTAACATTTGTATTGGTTTGGGCCGGTGGGAGACCTACAAATGAATCACTACTATTATTTTGACCGTGCAAATTGATTGAACTTTTGAGAAAACATTTTTTTTTATTGTCATATGACATAAAGTTGTTATTATTTTCTTATGATTATCTCATTAACACATCATACTTTAAAAAAAAATTATTTTTGGTACATTAAAACACCAATTCATTCATTTTTTTTTTAACAAATTCATTTTCCAACTAGCGCTACTATTATTTTGACCGTAGCTGTAAGTGGAAATGCAATAAAACGCGATGCGATACAAGTAAAGACGAGGAATATCTAAATCCACAATAATAACAATAATAATTTTCAAAAAGAGTTGAACGAATATTGACACAAAAAAAAAATATATATATATATATATTAATAATAATAATAATAACATCACAAACCCGTTCTGGTTATGTCAACTTGACCTTTACCTTGTACGGTGTGAATGAAAATAAAATAAAAAAGAAAAGAAAAAATCAAATAACGTGAGCACGACACAAAAACAAAAAAAAAAACAAAAAAAAAAACATATCATGAGACTAGCGGAGCGTGTTAAAAATAAAGAAAATTAAATAAATCACAAATTAAACCCAAATAAAGAAAAGAAAAAAAAAACAAAAATCATATGCAATTATAATTTTATTTAATTAAAAGCTCACAGAGAAATTGATTGACTGATGGACTCTCTTTCACACTCGTTGCAAACAATTTTCTATAGTCACACAAAATTAGTAAAGTCATGAGCAAAAAAACTTGGCGTCATCAGCAAAAAAAAAAATTACCAATAAATAATTCAAATGTTTACTACTAAGTAGTAGGAAAATGGCGCCAAAATGAAAATGGTTTCTTTTGATTTTCAGTTGTTTGTCTATTTCTGTCTTTAATGAAAACAATTTACATATTTAAACAATTTAAATTTTGTATTTGTAATCAGTGAAATTAAGTACCAATTGTTTTTTATTGCATTTCTCCTCCTCACATAAATTTTTATAATTAGCGACAATTGCGCAAGGCAAATAAACAAATGAATAAATTGTCTTTCTGAAAATTAAATGATTTTCCCTTACATTTACTAAACTATGTATGTGTATATTGATGAATAAATGATCCTTCAATTCGCTTATTATTAAATTAAAGAATTTGAATTTTTGATGATAACAAACAACAACATTATAAAACTCATGCGTTATGTTAATCAAGTTTTTCCTTATATTTGCAGCTGTTGCACAGATGTCAACAATAAACACACATTAACTTTCTTGTTACTGTCAAATTTTATCTTGTCTTGAAATTATTTATTTAAAAAATACAAAATCTTTTATACTTTTTAGCTTTTAGCCGGCATATGGGAACATACATATGTTTCTCTTTTTATTCATTCATGTGTGCACTCATTCTCAAGTGGCAACAAAGTTGTAGTGTCAGTGACATCAAACAAATTTTGTGTAGAGACATTTCTCCAATCCATCCAATCACTCCGCAGCAGTTCAAATTCCATTAATACAATAACAAATGAAGCAAGCAGCATTCTTCGATTTATTTTCTTTAATGTTGTGTAAAGCAAAATCTTCGAAATGATCTTCTTTCCATTTTTTTCTATAGTCAGAGATAATGTTGAAATGCATGGAGGCGATAATAAAAAAAAATACATGGGCCACCAAAAAGGGTTAAACAAGTCAAAGTCCAACTTAATATGACAGAATATTAAAGACTTAAATGAAAATTATCTTTATACAACAGAGTAGTTTAAGTACAATGGTATGAAAAGAGATCACGTTTTCCATTTTAACCAACAACAAACAGACTACAGTAGAAATTCCTATTTAAAATATGCAAGTAGAATACAATAGGGAATTGTGTTATATGAACTTAAATTGCACTACACGAGTTACCATGCACTTACTTACTTACATTACGAACAAAGGTAAGCACCAAGCACCTTTGAGTTAAGCCACATTAGGAACAAAGAAACCAAACCAAAGTGAACGTGATGGGGTAACTCAAGTGATTTCTTGGGGGAAAAACATCATAAATACTCTTTTTTTTTTCGTTTATCTTTACCTTTGCTCACTACATGCTACTGCAACTTGTTGTAAGAAAGAGGTAAAGACCATAAACGAGAAAGCCAGACATTGACCTTGACAAGTGAAGTGGCATTAATAGATTTTGTGACTTGGACAGTCAACAAAGAAAACGAAAAAAAAAAAAAAACTTCCAAGCAAAATTTTCTTTGTGTTACAGCAGTGGCACGTTTTGATCTGGTAAAACAGAACTATTCCCAACTACATAAACTTCATAATTGAGGTCCCCAGTCTGTTATATATAAAATTATAAGTCAGCACATAACCGAGGCTCTTTGTTTTTGGCATTTGCCCAAGTTGCCCCTTTGAAAACGCGCCTATGTATCAAATGTTCAATTGAAATTGAAAATTTCCTATTGGAAATAAGTGAGTGCGCAATGGTCTCATAAAATTTGATAGAATCGAATGCTGTGATTTCTTATTAAGTATTTTGTTGAAGTGTAAAAATCGATGTGAAATTTTAAAATGAACGGAAGGAAACCTCAGAGATTGTGCAATCCCATACAAAATTTATGTAATCGCTTAAATATTCCTGCCAAATGGCAAACTAAACCTCAATTTCAGCGTCTCTTTTTTTTTTTTGGTGTGAGGAGTGAATGTTTGTGAGCTCAACTTGAGCGTAAAGAAGAATCCAAATGAGCAAAAGGCGAAAAATTGTTGCATGTTATTCTTGTTCACGTATCCATGACCTTTCCTCTTTGGCATGCCAACGTTGTGAACGATGCAAACCTGCGGGCCAAAAGTGCAAAACTATTCTCTTTTGTAATACATTTTCCGATTTTCTTTTTTGCTTCTAACTAAAATGAAAAGGAAGCTAAACAAAAAATGCAGTCAAAAAATCTTAATTTGTGTGGGTGGAATTTAAGCAAAAGATGACGATGAACTGAGTATGTTGGGAATGTTATAACGATGGAAATTAAAATTTTAAGAGCCCCAATAAATTTTCTATATTTTGCATGAACAAAAGTTTGAAATTTTTAGATAAAATAGGTGGATCCCCAATCCCCAGGCGAACTAATGCAATTAAACCAAGTTCACTTGTTCACTAAATCACTCATTCGTTTCATTCATTTTATCAGGACAAAAGTGTTAATAACGATGTCATAATTCTACAACTATGAACCAGTGGCAGCAAATTCTCATTAACTCATTAATAAATGGTTGCACAGGTATTTAATTACATAACCAACCTTATTACCAAGATACTACTTACTATGTAGACATGTAATATATAACTACTCACTTGTCTCTAAAGAACATTCATTACTCATTAAGAGTGGTTTGATATAGTATTACAAATTATAAGATGTCATTAGAACAAAATGACATTGCTAGATAAACTTTTACTGTAATGTCTTCTACTTGTATAACAAAGATGTCATGTCATGGACTTTAAGGTATAAAGAGACTAGAAATCATCATTTCCAATGTTCTAAAAGAGGCTGCACAGCAAGCCTGGAATGGTTACAAGAAATAATGATAAAAGATACATCCATATTTGCTTCATATTATATAGATAATAATTTGAAAATATAACTTTATAACATAGTTTTAAGTAGGAACAATTTAAAAACTTTGTATATAGAAAAACTCAATGAAAAACCACTATTATGACATTCTAAATGGTGTGAAAAATGAAACTTTATTCATAAAAAAAAATCATAAAAAAACTTTCAGGTTTTTTGTTTGAAAATGAAATGTTGAAAGTTTTATGGGGGAGGAAGGAAATTCATGCGAAAATTCTTTTAATTTGTTAAAATAAACAAAATGTTTCGAGTCTTTAGGTAACTTTAATAAAATGCTTCATACTTTTGGGCACTTAAATGGTAACAAAGTACTAAAAGAAGAGAAGAAAAAAAAAAAAGAAAGTAATATGGAAGAATATTAAAAACGGTAAAAGCAAAGTCCTTAAGCCTTTAAGAGGCTTAAATTCAACAGTTTTTTCTTAATGCAAAATTACTTAAAAGTAAATAATTTTAAAAATATAAAAAACAAAATACATTTACCCTTCAAATCAAGTCCCTGAGGAATAAAAAGTGTAGAAAATAAACCACATAAGTATGTATAGAAATATATAAAGTTGTCAAGATTTTTTTATCTTTGGATTATGATGGAGCTTGTCACCAATCAATAATGTAGAATGAAAGGTGTGGTTAGTGGTCTCTTTGATGAAAATGTTGAATATCTTGATGACAATATCATTGAGTGAAAAGTTTTAGACATTTCTAAGAAAGAAAATATCTATATCTATTTTCTGTTATTTATATTACACAAAAAAAAAAAAAAAAGAAGAACAATAGCAGCTCTTTCTTTCTTATTTATAATCTACAGAAGAACTTTGGGTAACTCAGGAGGTGAGGTGATAAAGACCATGACATCAATTTCTACACTTGAGACTGATTGAAGATTGATTGGCATGTGGATTAGACTCCTCAGATTTTTGCGAAGTTTATTGAAAATGGTTTGCTAAATTGATTTAGTCATGGCCCCAATTCACTGCACAATACTAATAATAATAAAAATAAGTAATATCGCAGACAGACACATTTCCGTTGACCTTGGTCAATCAACTCAAGATGATGATGGCGATGGTGATGATTATGATGATAGTCAAGGATATCAATAATGGAGCTATACCTAGTATGTTCAGCTTGGGGAATAAATATTTATTAAAAAAAAAAAAATATAAACAAATCACTCAAATCAAAAATGACATTGAGTGGTTAAAAAGAAAAAGAAATAAATAATAACAACCAACAACTAAGACACAAAATCCCCCTTTCGAAAACCCATACAAAAATGTCATTTAAAATTTAAATTTTAAGCTTAAAAAGGATATATCCTTTGGTTCATAATACACACATACATGAGACGAAAAAAAGTAAATTTAACGCCAAATCAGAAACGGTAGTACAATTTGCTTGTTTTTGAGATGCTGCCAAAGCTATAATTCCTTTTGAAATTTACATATTTTTTTGGATGGTTTCTGTTTAAATTTTTCGCACATAAATTTCATGCGACATTGTACATATTCGTACACTAGTTGGCTAACTGCCAGGTGACATTGTGTCTCAAAAAGTATTGCGAAGAAAAATATCAACAAAAAAGTTAACTTAGTTTTAACATTAATTTTGAGATACTCGTATTTTAAGAAAAATATACTACTGGAAAAAAACACTGTAACAGAGTTAATTTTTTGTTTGAGTTTTATAGAAGAAATTTCTTAGATTGAAAGAAGGGCGGGAACCTATACACCTCGAATTGGCCTATTGTGACAAGAAATGGGTTAGAGAAATCCATCTGTAAAATTGTGTTAAAGAGCCAATATACCTTGGATGAGAAAGTGGAGAGTTCTGTTGTTCTATTGGAACACTCTCGCTTGTGGCCTGAATGCTTTCGGATCTAATTAACCTTTCAAAATCATTTTCGTTAGACCTCTCTGGCAAGCAAACTCTGTCATTTCGATTAATACAAAATTTAAAGAATCATTAAAATAAACTATTATTGGTATAATTTTTTATCGGTCTGAATTTTGTTATATTTATAATCAGCAAGTAATAAATAATTTAATTTATTCTTATATTTTGTTGCAAAGATGTTAAGGCAACTTAGGATGAACAAAACAAAATACTTAACAAAAGTTTTTGCGTAAATACTCGTACATAATAAGGTGTGTAGTATTAATGTGGAAAATAATAACTTTTTGCAAGACTTTTTTTTGTCATTAGTCTTCTTCGAACAAAAATTTGTTTATTCTAAACGTGGGAAGCATATTTGAAATGTACTGAAATGTACTCATTTCCTCGAATTTTTATTCTTGTTATTTATATTTTTCATTATATTTTTGTAAGTTGTTTTATATTTTTGTTGTCATTTCATAAATTTATAATTTTTCAACATGATTTATCTGCTAATTGGTCTGCAAAGACACTTATTATCATAAACTAATGACGTTGCTATTTATTTGTTCTCTAATTGTTGAAATACTTATGTATTATTGTATCTTTATTTCTATTTGTCTATTGTCTATCTACGTCACAAAACAAAAGCATATCGACGTAATTGCTTTTTATTTTTTTTATTATAATAAGTATATTTTTTGTTATTGTTATTGTTGTTTGCACCCAAGTAAGCACTTAATATCAATTGCTCTCCTATCTCTGTATCCACAGCAATATTTATATCTATATTTACACATATCTCTACTACTATAGATAGATCAAATCATTTTCACATAAATAATTAGCAAACAAATAAACAAGCAATTGAGTTGAGTTGAGTTCATCGTTTATTATTTGTCTATAATGATGAATACTCGATGATGACGAGATACTTAGTAGATTAATCATAAATTTCTATCAATATAATTACACGAGTATTATTAGTATTTGAAAAATTATAAATACTAAAAGGAAAAATCATGTTTTATTATAAGCAAGCAAACACAAAAATTAGACAATTGTGTAATGTTATTACATGTTTTTTATATTTATGGACTAAAAGTTATACAAGAAATTTTATTCATTTAACAAAAACAAAAAAAAAAAAAAAACAAAAAAAAAAATATCTACAAACCTCAATGTCTTTTATCTAAACGCAATGATGATGATTCATGTTTTTTTTTTCATATTTATTTTTGATTTTAATGCATTGAAATGAGTCATAAGTTCTTTTTTTGTCTTTGGATTTATCTGTCTTAAACAAAAGACTAGAGATAATTATTAATGTTCTTTTTATACTTTTACCAAAACATTTTATTTTTTAACTAAAACAGAAAATTTTCAATAATATTTATTTATAATATTTTATGAAGAAACACGTTCAAGCATTTCGTATATTTTGTTATCTTTCAAGTATATACTTTCTAGATAATTTTGTACCAATAAAAATGACAGTATTATTTTTCTGTTTTGTTTAATCAGAAAATCCCCTAAAAAAGGCTTCCATTCACTTTATCGGAATAGATATTATTGTATTACTTACTATCAGAGAAAAGTATTGAATTTTTGTATTGTTTTGTGGGTTCTCATCAACACGTTTAAGTTATTAAAACTAAAATAATAAATCAACAAATACACATACTTATATTTAATTAATATGTGTATGAGCTACATTATTAACTGATAGATAGAACATACCACTTTCATGGGTTTTTGCTTTATTTTTTATATATATTGGCTTAGACTGAACTTTAGATTATGATGAAAAACACTTATTTATTGTATTTATATTGATAAGTGATGAAATGCGTATAGAGCGGAGCGAGTAACTAAAGCCAAAAGTTTTGATAAGAAAGTAATGATAATATTGTATATACACATAGAACATAGAAAAAGGTTATCGGAAAGCGTGGGTTGACATTTCCATAATAATTTTTTATGGTTTCCTGAATGCCACAAAGTAAAGTCAAGTTCAATTTATTGGTGAAATGGAAAATAATTTTATCATATTTACTAAAATATGATAAAAATATTTTTAATGGATTCCTGGAATAACATCATTAGTTCAACTATGCAAAAAATTAACAAAACACTCTTTTAATGTAACATATTTCCACAACAACCATCGTAATGATGAAGATACTCTTTTCTTCCGTCTGTCAACATAGCAAATGCAAAATAGAATAATGGAAATATATTGTAATACTTATAACCTTCGGCAATAAGCAGAGCATCCATGGCTCATGGTCCCAGCAAGGCTTGTGTCTGGTCTGGCTCTGGCTGACTGTTGTTGATTCGTTGTCAGTGTCAGCGAAGCGCGATGCTACAAGTGGACACAATTGCATAAAAATTAATATAAATTGCATTGCTAGGAGCCTGCGGCGCCTGAAAGGCTGCAACATACTACAGCAATACAAACATACGAGTAGAAAGGATGAATTCTCATTGTTGCCTGCCTTGGTATGCCATGTTTTTCATACTTATTTTTCCATCCGAACTCCCTATGCAAGCAAAACATCAAAGAATTTTCTGTTATAGCAAACAGGAATAGATATGTATGTAGTCCTATGATGACATGAGTGGTAGAACCTGCTTGGTTGGATGGATAATGTTTTGTTTGATGTCAAGGCATTTTCCATTTAAAAAATATAAATATTTTTCCATTTTTCCAGAAGCAAATAAAGTTAGTTGCAGTTAATGGAAACGAAAAATATTTTAATAAACTCAATTTGATGGGGGGAAAAATACTCTAGTGAACAACAAAAATTTCAATGAAATCTCTGATTTGCGTGCATGAAATGCATTTTAATAGCCACTTCGACGACCTTTGTTTAAGTTAATTCATGTTGTTAATGTTGTTTATAAATATTAATGGCCAAGGTAATCAATAACAACAGTGTAAAACTCTTCATCGTTGGTCAAAAATATTTTTCAAAAATAGAAGAAAATTTCAATAAATATATACTTCTATAAAAAGAAAACTTATATAAACAACACTAGAATAAATTGAAATATTTTGGTAATAAAAAGCCTCTTGAGATTTAACAGAGCCACCACATTTTGTGTTGATCTAAATAAAATTAACACCGTAAAAATTATTGTATTTTGTCTAAATATTTGCTAAAAATTAAGGTATATAAATTCCGCAAATTTCGATTTTTATTAAACCAGAAAAATCTCATAACATTTAAAGAGGTTTTTTATGAGGTAAACTAAACTGCACGGAACAAAAACAAAAAATTACTCAAAACAAAATTTAGCCAAATTTTGATTATACACAAATATGCTTATATTATAAAAGAAAGTGTACAATGAAAGTTATATAATGTGTTAGCTCTCTATTCCCCATTCATGAAAAAGGTTTTCGTTTTTACCTAAAGGGCGTCCTTTGAAAATATAAGGGAAAATATAAGTTTCACCCTCTAGAAAATTGTAAAACAGTCCAGAACATTTCAGATTATTCAAGAGCATTCCACAATGCATTCCCAGATCATTGACCATTGGAAGCAAGTTCCTTCGTGGACTCGAAAATCAATGAAGTGCAGTGAGTAAATAATAAAAGAATGGGCCAAGTGCGAGTCAGGCTCTTACACGGAGGGTTCCGTACCAGATTGGGGTTTGTATGGGAAGTACTCCTCCTAGTGTTTCGATTTGACTGATTCCAACAAATGTGCTGTGCCTATATCAGAAACTTATAGTGTCCAAATTTCAGTTCAATAGTTCAAAAAGCAAAAAAAAATTTTTCGAATAAGGACCTGAATTTTAATGGTGGGTTTTGTATGGGAGGTACCCCTTCTAGTTGGCCGCTTTGGCTAATTCCAACAAATGTGCAGCGCCTATATCAAAAACTTATAGTGTTTAAATTTCAGTTCGATAGAGCAAAAAACAAAAAAGTTTTTCTAATAAGAAACTGAATTTTAATGGGGGTTTCTATGGGTGGAACCCTCCCTAGTGGTCCGACCGAACTGAAATTTCGACCATATAAGTATCTATTGTATAGCCACCAAACTTCTAAATTTCAAGATTGTGGGATTACAGGATCGTATAGCTGCCATACAAATCAAAAAGTTTCTTGTATGGGGACCACTTCAAGCTATTGAAAATATTCTAGTTTTAGTATTTGTTGCTGATGCCCGGATAGAACTACACTTTCAAATGCGCCTTATGAGATATGACCCGAGGACTGGTGGACGGACAACGAAGTCCCAGCAATAGGGTTCCTTTTGGTACTCTTTGGGTCCGGAACCCTAAAAACAAACAGTGAACTGTGAGTAATCAAAGTGATTCAGTGATACCCTTTTATTCCAAATACTACACAATCTCATATCAACTTAGTGAAGCCAGGAACCTTTGCTAGCATCAAGAATATAAAAGAAAGGCGTCATGCCATATTCTTTTGATTAAATTCCTTTATTCACTTCATATACTCGTACTTACATATTTTTAATAGAAAAATACGTACTATTGCAACATTATATAGCATATAGGATATTGAAAGAATGAACAACCATAGACACAAGTACAATATATTGTAAACACAACAAGAAAAATCCATTTATACTTAAGTTTGATATCTTTTTTACGTTGTAAAATCAAAAACTAGAACAGAACATCAACACTCGTAATTCTCGTAACTCAAGTGAATCTGATGTTCTGCTCGACCCAAATAAATGAAATACGCGCGCAACGCAGAAATTGGCAATTTTCCGCATTCCACACAATAAGTCTTATAATAATACTAAAGACTAACTCTGACTATACGAGACCGATTTGTAAAAGTATTTTTAAAATCACTATTAATTGTGGGCGATTAATGATGTTGATCAGTTTGGTTGCTTTATAATCTTGCAGCCCACCACCACTGACTACTGAGATCGAGAATCTATCTAAGTGAAATGAGTAATGTGCGGTAGGCAGGCAGGCAGGCAGGCAGGCAAGAGAAGAATGCAAACAGATTCTTTGCAATACTTGTACTTAAGTATAAATGGAATAAAATTGTTTATCTAGACAAACGACGAGTTGATGAAGACGTAGTAAATAATGATGATGACGACAAGAACAATGTGGATGTTGTTGTGACTTGTATCTTGCTATCTGTATGTCTGTCTATCTGAGTGTCAGTCAGCTTTTGAGACATTTTGTTTGCAAATATGTATTGTATTGTTTACAATTTTTCTTCAGAAATTGCAAGGAATTTTGGAAGTCATAACAAAATGTTCAAATAATTCAGAAATTTTATTGTATGCTTTTTTGGTTGTATTTCTTTTTTTTAAACATTTTTATAACTCAAAGTAAAGACCTTCTCTCTTGAATGAAATGAATGGAATGTCAATTTCCTGTTTTCATATAAGAACCAAAGAGACCAAATGATGAACATACCATACCATAGCCTCAAATACACCGATAGACACTAAAGACGACGACAACGACGACATTGCAGACAACAACGTTCCATTACACTTCCAATGGTCATAAACAATTTTCAATTTACATTTCATGTCACGTACAAACAACAACCATGACTTCTTTTATATGGGATATCAAAGTATATATACAGTATGCATATATAGAGAAGAGTATGAGTGAGTATGCAACACAACAAAGTGACTTCTGCAATAGAGAAGTCAACTTAAGTCAAGTCAACGCCATCGTTATATATACACCACCACTTCTGGGTGCTTCTTCCCATCTCTTTATCTCTGGTCTGTCTGTCTGTTTGTCTTTGTTGCATGCCCGTATGAATGAAAGTCGAATGAAAGAATGGTCTCTTTGTGTATGCATATATACAGTAGTAAGTATATGGGATGCCCCACTCACTTACTATATATCAACTGCTGCCACTGGCGAAATGCTACCACAATAAAACAAGGGTAGTGAGAGCAATAACCATGATGATGATGATGATGATGATGATGATTTTTATTTTCATTATAATTTGTTGTATTTTTTTTAAATGTTGAAACGTCGGAATTTGACGGATATGGGCCTCAAGACACCCAGGCACACATATGTATGAACATGCAATACATACAGGTAGGTAGAAGTCGTCGAGAGTCAAGACAAGCAGACCTTTTATGAGCAGCTCCCCAACGGAAATTACAAAAAAGATTCCATTTTTGTTTTTTTTTGTTTTTTTGTTTTAATATATAAATTTATGTTGTTTATGTGTACACATATATTATTTTTGAAAATGAAAGTGAAGTTCGTCATTCTACAGTGAGTTCTTTTGGCAGAGGTGAGTGGGTAACCCATTCATTCATTGTGTTGCAGTAGTATTTTATTAACGGAAGGTTTAAGAAAATCTCAATGGTTAAAATGAATGAATAACAGATTTGTTAAATAAATGAATTGAAATGATTTAAAATGTTTTCTTTGTTGTTTTATTTTTTTTTTTTTTTTCATTTATAATGAACCGACTTTTGCTTTAACTTCTTAGCAAAATATTAATATTATAGTCAACAAGAATAAATATATCTTTTATTTTATTTACATTAAAATATTTACAAAATTTGTTTATTTACGAAAGGCACTACAACAACTTTTTCATCATCTTTCTTTTGATTGTTATGGAAATTTTCTTGTTGAACAACTAAATAAACAATTAATTAGTTTTAAAAAATGAAATTTTATAAAGAATACAATTTATTCAATTTTTGTCTTGTAGAGAGAGAAACTTCGTTTCTATACGAAATTTGTTAGTAATGATTCAAGAATTTAATTGGTGTTAAAAGACTTTAGCATTTTTATTAAGGAAAATTTATGGAAAAATGTAATTAAATTGTTAAATATTTATTTTAAATGTTTTAAATAAACTTCTTATTTATAAACCATTCCTAAATTACTGAAAAATTCATTAGATTTAACTGATGTGAATCGCTTTACCAAGTAAATTTTTTTTAGAAAATCGAAAATTAAATCATAATTATTTAATATTTATCATCTTTTTATATTAACCACAAGAAAATCACCATTCTTTGGGTTCCCAGCCACCAAGATATACGCGGAAATGAATGTCCGGCACGTCAGCTGTGCCCCATCATACTTTTTCAATCCAATCAGCGCCAAAAATTTAAAAAAATCTGGTTACTCATCACTTTCATACGAAGGAGTTGACGGAATGGGGACAGTTCCTCCACCGGTACTCTATCATCAACCCAACTAGCTATAAAATCGGCTTACCCAGAGGGGCAAGCGGAATTTTTATTCGTCTGCGTATCGGACACACTCAATTTTCCCACCAACGCCTCCTCCTCAAAGGATCAGTTCGCCCTCCATGCCCTCTTTTCACAGCTTAGCACTAATTTAAATATACATATTTTCATAATCATCATTCACTCTTTTCCTTTCCATGGAAAGATAGTTTTTGAATAACAAGCAAAATTACTACAATTGGAATCTTTAACTCATTGTTTAGGCCATTTTTTCTTTTGCTTAATCTAATCAATTTCTTGTGATACAGTTGCGTTGCCACTAGGCTCCCACCTCCTCAAAATACATAAGTGGGTTGGATTTTCTTTGTTAAATCACTTACTGGTTGCTTGTACTTAACTAATCACAAATTGTTTGAAATGCCGACAAGATTGGAAGCAAATAAACTTCTCTTCGTTCTAATTCCTTACAGTATATACAAAATTTTTTAACTTTGTTAACTTGTTTATTTTTTCTTGCAAATCTTTATCAAATGTTTTTTTCTTTGTTTTCAAAAGGAGCAAACAACTTTATCAAAACCAAAGAATAATTTCAATAAAGGTTCAATATACTCCTAAACATTGGTTGGATAAGATAATAGAATGTTATATTAATACCTATTTAATTTTCTTTGGCAAAAAAAAAAAAAATGATTGTATTGTACGAGTAAAAAAAAAATACAAGTAAAAGGCACCGACGTAGTTTTTACTCTTCTGAGTCATTTTATGATGGTTTCTAAGTGCAAATTTTTATTTAAAGAAATAACAATAATAATAACAATAATACCAAACAAATAACCAATTATTTTTAATTTTGTTAACAACAAAAGAACAAAATTTATAGAAAAAGGTGTGGTGTAAAGTAAAATATACTTAAAAAGATAATTAACTGATAGAAGGCACAGCTCAAATACTCAGCAATAAATACAGATATTAAATTTGTTGTCGGTGCAAAAGTACAAACAAAAAAAAAAAAAAAAAAAAATAGAAAGAAAAAGAAGCTTTTAAAACATCATCATTATTATTATTATGTTATTTATTTTATTGTCTTGTTGCCGCCGCCACTGGCAAAAGTAAATATTTCAAATATAATGAATCAGTCAATGTTTGCTCAAGTTCTTTCTAGATCTAAGCCTAATTTCATATCATTTGGGCTTACTGAAAACTAAAATAAATTAATAGACAATATTTTAGTAACAAAAAGTACAATATATAAAAACCTTTTTTAATTTTTATTTTTTTTTTTGGTATTTTTGTTTGCTTTGTTTTGGAGTCTTAAAAGCGAAAGGCCTTGAATGACCTTGGCTTGCGCTGCAGGTTGGATTTGGATCTTTGTTTCTTCTCTTGTCTTATTTGAGTTATTGTTTTTGCTGTTGTTATTGTTATTATTATTGTTGCATGGAAAACAAGTTTCATTTTCATTTTCAGTTGCGGTTTAATACTTAAGAAGCATTAAAACAACAAAAATAATCATATATGTATTTATAATGTGATAAGACACCATAAAATAAAACTGACTTTATAAATAAACACAAATGGCATAAAAATTGTAAATAATAAACACCAGCAACAACAACAACAACAACAATAATAAGATCTACATAAAAACTATTGTACTTACATACTGGTACATACGTATATACATACATATATATGTATGTATGTTGGACGATGGGATGGATTTTATGTGTTGCTTACATGACTTCAAAACAAACCATCAAAACAAGAGAGGTTGCTTAACTATGATGTTGCTTACCTGCAATGAGAGAAGATAATAATGATGAGGTTTATTAAATTATTTCTTAAACATACGAAATTACAAAGATAGTTTTTTAACATAATTTTTAAGCTAACTCAGTTTGTATTTCTTTCACACAAATAAAATCATAAAGAAAAAGGTTGCATCTCATAATTAAACTTAAAAAATATATAAACTCTTGTAAGTTGTAATATTTCCAAAGATTTCAATAAATTTTATGTTCACACTCTTGAAATAAATTTCAGTGAAGGTTGGTACGAGTATTCCTACAGCAGAGGAAATGATAAAGTTTTGTCCATCAAGAAATTATAAATGGTAGGGCAGGCAGATTATATGGTTTCATTTTTCATATTATATTAAGGTTAACAACTTATTTTGTCAATCTAAAAGATTCTTTCACAATACTCTCAACACATGCAAAAGTTTTCTGATCAACTGATTTTAATATTAAATGTTATGGTTGCCATTTGGAGGAAGGCATTGTTTTGTGTCAACTTCATCATAGCATAAGAATGTTGTTACGATAATTCAAATCGTAGCGATCGCTAAGTGCTACCAGAGTGCTGATCGTTATGTATGCGGGGAGCCTTGGAGAATGCGAAAAATGAGGAAAATTGGACTAAGGTAAGAATAACGGGAAAATCTAATAAGAATATGAAAGACAAAATTCCATGGTTGAACTTTTATTAAATTGTCGGATCTTGTGGGAAGAGGGACAATTCTGTTCTGTGTTATGTGATATGTTGAATTTCTGTTTACTATTGTGAAATAATAGTTTTTGTTTTGTGCAAATTTCTGTTGGATCACCACGCTGCCACTTGCCTCCGTTGATCGCCACGGACGCCATACCACCTGCACACTACATCTGTTACACGCCACCCACCTTCTACACACATTTATATAGCTAACCACTCGCCAAATGACTTAAGAAAATTTTGTAGTGACAATAAAATTCTTAACAATATGTTGAAGTCATAGCATATTTGAGCTAACTTGGGTCCAATCTTGTCGACGTTCTTATGGTAAGTGAAGTCTAGTTGACTTGCGGCTGTCATCTCAGTGTTCTTTCATCACTTTGTTTGTCTTACAGTGCATTGTGTATGTTATCGGTCCATACTTAGAATTAAATAAGCTTGAGTCCTCTTCCCGACAGTAGGTTTTGTATAAGATATCATATAAAGAATAGTATATAACTTAAGAACCCCGTTTAAAGACAGATTTTTAGTTGGACATCTTATAAACTGAATGTCACATGCTCCTCTTTAAATCTCCTTTGGTGTTCCTTCCCAGGCTTCAAAAATACTAGTTCTTGTAAGTTTGTACAATTGTATATTTTCTATCCCTAAACTTGGAGAGGCAATTACTCCTATTACATTGTAGTATTCGGAAAGAGTCTGTGTATTCAATCATTATCAGCGCACGTTCCTAAGAACTAGGTCTCTGTGGAAATAAATCAGTGACGCGATAACTAAATAAATTCACCTAGTCATGCTGATCATTTCTACCATAAGTCCCTCAAAGCTCCCTTTAATCATTAGAAACCAATTTTAAGACAAGACTAAGTCTTTCATTCATATTGACTAAGATTTATTTATAAAAACCTCAACTAAAATTGCATTTATGTCTCTTTTGTTGATTAGTTTTCATAAATTTTGGTGTAAAATTTTTAAATCTTTCTACATTTCACTAACAAATTATGAAAAGATAAATTAAAAGCTTTAGATTTATAGATACATTTGCACATACACATCATTATCATTTTTATATACTTTATTTGCGTGTTAAATTTACATTTACAATTACATGAAAAGAGAAAAATAAAATTGGAACAATAAGAAAAAAAAAAAACAAATGAAACAATGCGAAACAAGTAAAAGCTTTTCAACTGCGTGGCAATAATTAGCGTGCACTAACAACTAAATAAAATAAATAAAAAATAAAATAACAAAACCAACAACCGGCAACAAAGAAACTAAATAAAACAAACCGAAAACATTTTAAATTAATTAAATTCATTTAAGTGCAAGTGAAATACGAGAGAGTATCTTCTTCTTTTGTATATATAAAAAATAAACTAAAAAGGCAAAAAAAAAAAAACGATCACATTCAAAAGACTAGACTCAAAGAATGAGTGAAGTGAAGTGATGTGAGTCTGCTCTATTCATCATCACAATTTTATTGGGTTTTAGTTGTTGCTTTTTGTACTTTTTATTTCATTAATTTTTTTTTTCTTTTGTCCGATGTTATGGCGTCGTTTGCTACTATCAGCGGACAATACCCTCAATTTTTTATATTAATAATAATATACATAATGTGCGTGATTTTGCACGTTTATTCCATCATCAGACAAATGTCTGAGGAGCTTCACTGAGAATTCTTATTATTTTTTAATTACAATTCCACACAAAATTTATTCTTCGACTTGAATTCAAAATAGAAACTAGTTTTTCATCTTTTCTGTAGTAAAATATTATTGTAATTGAATTATAATAAAATGCATAGTTTTATTCTCGACCCTTAGTTACAAGAATTTTATATTTGATAACAATTTAATTTGTTTGCTTAGTAACTGTATAAAATATATATATAAAAAAAAATCAAATATCTCTCAAGCACACACGAGCGACAAATGTATCGATTTCATAATCGAGCTTAAAATTTTTTTTTCAAATAGACTTTCAACCGACTTATGTAATAGAATCAAGTAAGTTCCAACAAAAAAGATTTTTTTTATAGTATAATATTTTGTTTAAATTTTTATTATTACACACACACACATTGCGATTATTATGAGAGAGAATCACATCTCTTCCACCACCAACCTCACTTCATCTCACAACGAATCAAATTCATTCTGAGCTGTATAACGCTGGATCAAGCGAGTCAAACTAAGCGATGATTGTGAGCTGAAACGACCTTAATGAAGGCTGTCATACTATTCTACAATCATGAATTTGTTCAAAGATATCAACAAAATACACACACGCACACACACACATGTCACATGTTATATATTTAGCGGATGTGGATTTATTCAAAATTATATAACAAACAGCAGAGAACAATCGGATCGTGAATACTCGTAAGTAACTTTAAAAATGAAACACAAATCCTAAATGGCAAATTAACCAACAAAAACTATTAAACTGGTTAATATTAGTTTTATTTGGTACTTTGTAGTAATAGACTGAACCTAAAACCAAGTAAATCAACCTCATTCATTACATGATATACAAAGCAAACACCACCACCACCACCACCATCACCACCTACAACAGATTCAATTTAATTTATGCTTTGCTGAATTCTTTGTACATAAATCTTAATTGACTTATTGCGCAAATAAAAGTTTGGAATAAATTTTAATCAACAAAAAATCAAAAGATGTGTTGATTCTTATTCAACTTAATGCGATGCTGTCAAGTGCTCATTCTCTATTTAACAATTGATGACAATTCCTCATCTTATTGGCTTGTCCAATTTATTAAATGAATTGCAGTGGGTGGTTTTTTTTAAAATGTTTTCTCTCAATTGCTTGAATGTATGTCAAGATTATTTTATTGTGAATTTCAAATGTGAATAAATGGAAAGAAAATCAAATGAAGAAATATCATTTTATAAATAAATAAAATTTTATAAAATGCAAAATTGTATGATTTATTAAGGATTTTTCCAAGAATTTATTCAAAATGATATCATAGTTCCATTGTTCCCTCTACACAATAATCAAAATTTGAGTTATTTCAAGATATTTCATTCTTCTATTCCCAAAACGATAAAACTGATTCTATTCCTGGGTGGATTGCTACATTGGCATCATAATGGTAAGGATCAGTAGCTGTAGGGACCCTCTTAGACACAGATGATAGCTTAGTCTATCGGTAGGTTATTATAACAAAAAAGTGGAAGCCAATACAAGTCAGGCAACACAAAGGGTCTTAAGTCTTTTTTGCACTTTCGTGAGCAGACTGTCTAACCTTTCCTATGTATGAGACTCTAAAATGTTTCGTCCCATAATTTTGCAAATTTTTGTATAACTGTGATATACCAATCTACATAGTACATTGCACTCTGTGAAAGGTTTATAATAAATACTTTTAAATTAAACTATCAATTAGGGTTGGTTGCTTATATAAGAAAATACGAGACTTCTTACCCATTTTCATGTCAAAATAAAAACAAAAAAGAAAACCCAAAAATGATGTAATTAAAAATCATTTTTAAACTTTCAAAAAAGTATATTTTTCTTCAAAACAAATCAAAGAAAAGAAAGAAATGTTATACAAAACTTAATTTGCTTTCTTATTTATTTTGAGTCAGTTGTTTGGCTGAAACTGCACTCTATAATATAATATTTATTAGTACTCATAGATATTAAGTAAGATATTTTTACTATTTAATATTGACACTACTAACAATTTAAATTGCATAATAATAGTATGGCTACAAATCGAAATGTATAACGACACATATATTTGTTTTTCTATAATAAAATCAACCATAATCAACCTTTCAAAATGACACTCAAATTGTCATGTGTGAACTAAGTCAAATTCAATATGTTTGTTTGTTATTGACACACAAAAAAAAAAAAGTAGTTAAAGTCATTCAAATTTCAAATCATCAACTTGGTGTTAGTTAAATAATTATTCTGTAATTATTTTGCATATGTTCAAAGTAAAATCTGAGTACAATAAATGTAAAGGCGCGTGCTAAGCAACAATGACAACAAGTTAAATATACTTGTATATTAACAATATCTGTAAATTTTTTTATAGTCAATCACTATAACCAACCACTAACAACTACAAGATTTTATAGCTTCAATTGTGAATAAATCAGACAAACAACAACATCAATTTGCATATTAAATAATCAAAAAATAAATATAAAATATTAGAAATTCCTTATCAGAATTTTAGTTTTGCTAGTTTCAGTTTGATTGATTGATTGAAGTTTTTATAAATGAATATATTTCCAAACCGGATTTTTTATAAATTCCCAAATTCAGTGAAGGAGAAATAAACAATATTGGGTGATTATTTATACCAGGGCTGTACAATCCATGGTCCACGTGCCCAAATACGCCATGGTGTAAAACCCATACCGTACAAGCTTTTCAAAAAATTCTCTACGATTTTCTTCAGCCCAAATGCCACAGTTTTGTTTTTTCACATAACCGTCAAAATGAGTGTCATCGGTGAATATAATTTCCGTGAAATATTCTGATTTTCTTCCTGTTTTCCTAATGTATTCAATCGATTTATCTTACCGGAATGTATGTACTTTATGCACGAAAAGACATCGGTGTAATTTTGTATATGTAAAAAAAAAAGGCAAATTTAAAAAATCAAATCACCACAATTTTATTCAAAGCGGCTCAGGAAACTAAAAAAAGTTGGTCACCCCTAGTTTATACCATATAAATCATGATAACTTGATACTACATACGAGTATGTATTAAATGTACATTTAATGAAATAAATTGAGGTTTAATATGAGGATATTGTGTAGACTAAAATTCTTACTTCATGAAAATCCGGTTAAAGCGTTGGGCTAAAACAAACGTATGTATTAAAATCGGTTCGATTTAAAGCAAGTTATTTCAAATTATTCTAGTGAGTGGTCATGTTAAGTTAGTGGTCATAGCATAATAGATAGAACTATGCTTCTTTAGTAAATTTGTAGTCTGCCTTAGATGTGGCCTTTTTAGGTAAATTGATTACGTTTCACAATTATATCGATTAGGTGCTCGTTATTCGATTTAAGCAGGACAAGATTGGAAAGCTGAATGCACCAAATTCTCCAATTTTTAAGCAATCAGAAATTCACGATGAGCATCATTGTTGTTAGAAATTCATAGCAGAATGCAATTGAATTATGTTTACATTTCTTAAAGGGTTATTGTCTAGGAATTTATTATATTTTAGAATCATTAAATGTATATTGACCTAAATGTGCAACAAAATGAACTTAGAACATGAGTTTTTAAAGTCAGGTTCTGTGTGTAGTATTGAATCCTGACTTAAACCCACAGCAATTCATTTATTCTTACATACATTGATTAAGGTGACATTGTAAGGGAAAAATGGTTTATATTTTTCACAGATAAATTTATTTTAACCTAAATGTAAACTTGTTTTAATTAAATTACTTGAGGGAAAAATACATAGTATTATTAAATCCATTCAGTTGATGGTTGTTGTATAATTTTATTTTGTAAAGAAATTAAATTTTGACATATTTTCTTTCATCATCACAATTTTCTTTATAAACCCATTTATTCAGTATTTGCACTCAAATAAAATCATAAGGAAAAAGAGACAATCACAGCTTAACTAAATTTGTGACACAAATACAAAATTTATAATAATGAAAATTGCAATAATTTACAGCTACGGTCAAAATAATAGTAGCGCTAGTTGGAAAATGAATTTGATAAAAAAAAATGAATGAATTGGTGTTTTAATGTACCAAAAATATTTTTTTTTTAAAGTATGATGTGTTAATGAGAAAATCATAAGGAAATAATAACAACTTTATGTCATATGATAATAAAAAAAAATTTTTTCTCAAAAGTTCAATTAATTTGCACGGTCAAAATAATAGTAGTGATTCATTTGTAGGTCTCCCACCTGCCCAAACCAATACAAATGTTACGGATAATATTAAAATAACTAAAATTACGACTATTACACTACAATTAGTATTTAGTAGCATAGCTTTTGTTTGCTATAATTGCAGCACATCGTTTTGCCATCGAATCTACAAGATTTTGACACCTTTGGGAGGGAATGGAGCTCCAAGCATCTCTAACTGCTTCCCAAAGCTGTTGAACATTATTGGGTAGACGTTTGGCAACTTCATTCTTCACGTCGCACCACAAATTCTCAATTGGGTTGAGATCTGGCGACTGTGCAGGCCATTCTAGTACATTTATTCCGTTGACCTGCAACCACTGTTTGGCAACTTTGCTTGTATGCTTAGGGTCATTGTCTTGCTGAAGCTCCCAAATCAGTGGCATTTCTTCACTAGCATATGGCAGCATTATCTCCTGCTTTATATGCACATACAGATGCCGATCCATGGTATCCGTGATCCAATATATTGGCCCCACGCAGTAATATGAAAAACAAGCCCAGATCATAATGCGAGCTCCTCCGTGTTTCACAGTTTTTGTTGTGAATCTTCGTTGCCACTCAGACTTTGGCGGACGCCTGACATATTGACGAGATCCAATTCCACCATAAAGTACAATTTTGGATTCGTCCGACCACAAAATGTTTCTCTATTTCTGTACTGGCCAATCAATGTGATCATGGGCGAATTTAATTCGTGCGGCTAGATGTTTTTTTGTTAAAAGGGGCACTTTTCTTGGGCTCCGAGCATTTAAATTGTTTTCCCTCAAGCATCTCCGTATGGTTTCTATGCTTACATTCAGATTTAATTGCTTTTTTATTTTTGTAGAGCACCAAAATGGGTTCTGCCTTGAGTATCTCACTACACGGGTAGCCAATCTTTCAGGCATAATGTGAGGTCGTCCACGTGTTTCATGGCCTGGTATGAATTTAATAGCATTACGCACCATTGTAGGGGAGCAACCTACCATGTTTTGAACTTCCTTGTACGTTTTTCCGTCAGAAATCAATTTTTTTATGAGTGTACGCTGTTCAGGAGTACAGTACTTGCCTCGACCCATTGTAGGAAAAGAAATGACTAAAAATTTTGATCAGTTACTATTGTAAATTGTTATAAACTAATAATATTTACTTTTTGTAAACTTTTCTGGTATGAAAAAGCAACGAAATGAATTTTTTCTTAATATTTGTCCAAGCACTACTATTATTTTGAACGTGCAAATTAATTGAAGTTTTGAGAAAAAAATTTTTTTTATTATCATATGACATAAAGTTGTTATTATTTCCTTATGATTTTCTCATTAACATATCATACTTAAAAAAAAAATATTTTTGGTACATTAAAACACCAATTCATTCATTTTTTTTTTATCAAATTCATTTTCCAACTAGCTCTACTATTATTTTGACCGTAGCTGTATATTCATTGTTGGGGGATTTTAACAATGGTGAACTCACAACAATAATAATAACAAAATAAGATACATTTTTATATTATTCTCAATGTGGTTTATTAGTCTAAACGAAATAAATTGAGTAAAAAATGTTTTGTTGAGTCAACTGTAAAGTAGAGCAAGTGATCAGAATAGTAGAATTTTATATTAAGTAGTAGATGCCTGACAAATGAATCCAATAAAACTAACAAAGCAAACATTGGTTCCTAAATACTAGTAAGTTGAAATAGGAGATGAAATTTAGTTTAACTTGGATAAGGAAACTCAAGGTATGCAAGGCCCCATAGATAGATAGATATGATTTATTGCATGATTAATAAAAGAAGCCAAACATATGGACAAAATCAGTCAAATGAGTAATCCAATTTACAATTACAATTTGAATTTCACTTTCATTTTTTATGGTATAAATAATAATGACAATTTCTTGTCATTAATTAATTTTCAGTTTCAATTTTAATTATTTACACTACTAGTAAGAGACATGAGACAAAACTTTCTTGACTTTCTTTTTATGTTTTGTTTACTGATGCACTTCATTTTTTTTTTATATGTGTAATTAAAAACAAATGTAGAAATGAAATGAATCCAATATAATTTCATTTAGTTAATGTGAGTAGATTTCGTTCGTTCTGCTTGTCACACTGAAATGAAATTTTCGCTAATAAAAATGTCAACGACTTCAATACACGTGATCAACCCAGTCAACCTAAAAGACAAAAAGGAAATGAAATTTTTGTGATGAATTTATTGTTAAAGATTTCCAAAGAAAGCATATTGTATCTTAAGATATTGTACATCATCCATACATCAATGGTTTCATGAGTGAGATGTATCCATGCGTACAAGTCTGGTATAATAATAGATACAAAATTAGATGCTGATGATGACATCAGTGAAAAAAAATGTTGAAACAACTGAAACCGTAACGGAAACAAAAGTTGCCATCATGAAATGAAAGTGATTTTCTTTGACATTTATTTATTTTATGTGCAGATTGTAGTGATGATGATGATGATGTTGGATGGATTCTACTCTATGAGTTAAGAATGTTGATTAAAAATTCAAAAGTATTTGATTACTTTTTTGTTTTTTTTACAAATTCAAAAGAAATCTGTTTGTTTATTTTGTTTATATTTTAATTCAATTAAATTTGTACTCATTTTAATGGAATTCAATCAAGTTTTTAAGTGAATATAAATTGATTTTTCTTCTTTAAGAAATCTTCCAGTGTATTAAGATAAAAATAACTTCTTTGTTCCTCTTTACAGATCAAACTCTCGTTTGAAATTTTCTTGATTCTGTTTCTTCTTTGTTTTCATAAATAAAACCACAAAGTTTATAAATAAAAATGATATTTAAAAATGGTTTTCCATAATTTTAAGTTCTTTGTTCATTGTTGTCTTTCAGAACCAAGCATCATCACTCATTGATTTTTATTGATTTCTTTCTGTTATTGGATTTGCTTTATTTAAGCAGATGGTTATTTATATTTGTATTTATGAAATATTTTTAAGTTTGTTTAATTAACTGAGCATGAAAGTTCAATAACTTGATCAAGGAAACATGTTTTATACACATTAACAAATAAAATGAAGTCATTATGTAATACCAATTTCCGCATCTTTGAGGTGAGGCCCCGCCATCATCATCATCATCAGCATTATCAACTTATTTCTCTTCACGCTCATTACTTTAACTATATCATTCCACTTTTTTCGTATCTGTTAAATTCTCCGCTAAATTTCGAAAAAAAAAATTTTCATTTTTTTTCCTTTCCTCGGTCAATGTTTCAACTTGTTTCACATTCATCAATCATGACTACCAACCAAAACGACAACATTCACTTTATCTACATTATAAACTCTTTTTTTTTTTTCATTATCTTCAATATCTGATATGCAATATGTGCCTGCCTACCTACACATGTGTAAATATTTTACAATATTATTAACTATGTTTTATCAAATTTGTTTTAAAATTTTCAAATTGAATTTCGATTATATTGTAAACACTATTTCAAGAACAGGTTCAATTCAATCTGCTTATCAAAATTCTATAAACAAAAATAATAAAATTCAAGTGTAATTCATTTTTTCCATGTAGAAATATTAAAATTTATTGTTATAAGAACTTAATTTATTTGTTTTTACAAATATTTTTTTTTATTGATTTACTGCCTTTTTAGAAATTTTTTATCCCACAAATAAAAAAAGACAAATTAATGACTTTGTTCATTGTGAAGTAAAACGTGTGTCAGTTCAATGTCATTGAACATCGTGTATGATGATGATGATGATGATGATAATGATGATGATGATGATGATGACTTCATCATTGGCATTATTCTTTCAGAGCATCACGGTACTCGGAATTTGCCCATATTCATATTTCATTCGCAATATTCTAAATTCAATGAATGTGAAATTCAATGACATTTCATTTAATCTAAGTAATTTTCTGGTAAGTTAGGAAGAACAGACTTTATACGCAAACGGACAAATACAAATGAACCACAGCAAACAGAGAGAAAAGTAACTTTCTGTTAAGCAAGTAAAACAAACTTTACAGTAGATTATAATCGAGATGTGATTGAATTTCGGTTGGGGTGGAGGATTACATATCATTTTGTGAATTCTTGAAATCATGGAGAAAAAAAAACAACCTTATTCTCAACAACCATAAACCATAGCAACTGTCGAAATGTACTGATCGTTATCTAAATATATATATACATTGAATAGAATTATTATACTCTTCTCACATAGTGAATAGTAATATAAGTTTGTCTTGAAGTTTGCACCAGACAGAAGGAGAAATCGGAAACCCCATAAAGTATGTATTTTATATTCTAGATGAGCTTAACGAGACAAGTTGGTTTAGTCATGTCCGTCTGTCCTTGTGCCCGTCTGTATGTATGGAAACTAGTCCCTTAGTTTTTGAACAACATTGTTTTCACACTGATATTTGTCATTTGTCGGAAGCAGCTGAATTGGACCACTAGGAGCGGTACCTCCCACACAAATCCAAATTCAGAAGAGAAAAACTTCTTGTTTTTTGTATTATCCAACTGAAATTTGAATACTAGAAGTGTCTGACCCATATTCACCAACCATTTAAATTTCAAGATATTTGGATTACTGGATGGCACACAAATATTTCGGTCTCAATGTTTCTCTACCCTAAGCATAAGTCAAGTTTGTATGCTTAATCACAAAAGCCTAGCCAAATATGATTTCTAGAGGTGCGTGAAGAGTATTGCAACTTCGGCATAACCGAAGATAACCTTCTTTTTTTCTTGTTTTCCTATTATTTTGTTGCATTAGGCGGAAATCCATTGACACGGTAAAGGAAAAACGGAAAAACTACAGAAAGAAAGAAAGACAAAACTTGAAATTGACGTTGGCGACTTTGAATTAATAATGATGTTTGTCTCCAATAACAATGATGATAGTCTGTAGTTTATTTATATACAATAACGATCTATCTTTTTTTTTATTCTTTCATAAATAAATAAATAAATGGCGCCGTGTCTTCATTGCCGCCCATTTGAGTGCTTTCAAAGAAATTGAAAACACACGTGTGTGTTTCCAGTTTTTGTATTTCATAATTTCTGCGAATTTTTTCACCATATTTAGTATGTGTATCAAAGGAACAGGGGGGAATTAGGCAATACTTAAAGTATTCGTGTGTTGATAAGACTTTATTTTATGTGCTTATATTCTTAGATAGTGTGATAGTTCTAACTACACTCGTATAATGATATCGAACAAACTAATATATGTACTTTCATGAAAATCATTGTAAATGTGATGGGTTAATTTTTGATTCAAAAAAAAAAAAAATTGCAATATTATTGAATAAATACAGTATTAGATTCCACAATCTGCGCACTTTCTTATCACAGAGATTAATTAAAGTAATGTGGATAGTACAATGTTGATAGAAAAGATAAAATTATGCTCAAATCAAGTCATTAATTTGTTGGGAAAACTTTATGAATCATATATTTTGTTTATCAATATTAAATAAATTTCTTTTCACTTTGATAAACTATTTAGCTTAAATGGCCCCCAGCCACGTATACTGGTGACACTGCTTTTATCGTCAGCTCCTTCAGAGCCAGCGATGCTTCTGAGATAACTCAGGAATTTCTGGATGACTTTAGTAGGTGGGAATATTGCCGTCAATAGCTCAAAGTCGCAGCCCTGTACTTTTGCGTTTAGCGCCAGGTGTTTTGCTGCACAACTCGGTCTTATCTAACGTGAGCTCAGCGCTGAGCGTGATCTTGGATCGGAGACTTACCTGGTCAAAACTGCTGCAACGTATCAAAAACTTAAGACTGAACTGGCTTATTCGACCCAGTAGTCAACTTAGCTTAAATAACAAAGTTACTATAATAAGGCAATAGTTGTCCCGTCCTGGACATTTGGTATTCCCCTATGGAGCACCGCTCCCTAGTAAAACGTCAATCTCATCTAGCAGATGCTGAACTTTGCCCTCCGTCAGATAGTAAATGCTCCTTGCTACGTTCGGAATGAAGTCATATCCAGGGATCTGAGAACCCACTCAGTTTGTGAGCAGATAAATTTTCACACCAGCCGGTATATTAACCGGCTAAAAACGCACGAGGAGGCTCAAACGCCTCCAACCTGATAACCTTTGGATGCATGGACGCAAAAGAGGACGTAGGCTCCGTTTCTGATCTACCAAAATATTTCCTTGCAAATTATTTCAGACATATGTCAATTTCTAATCTTTGTCACTTCAATTATTTATAGTCGTTAAGTCGTTAATAACTAAATCGTATATTATTATTAAACTTCGACCATCGATTAGTTGATAATCAAGGACATCAACTGAATGAGGAACCGATTCGTAGCGAAATTCATTAAAATTTAAATTCTTATCAAAAATTGTCTTAAAGTTCATTGATTTCCAAATATAGTTTTGATTGGAAATGTAAATTGATCCAAATTGATCTTTTTATTTTAGTTCATAATTAGAAGGAGCTTTTATAGTTTTTAAAGGGGGCAGCTTTACAAAGAATTCATATTTTGTGAAAGGATTCGAATTCCGTCTCAGTCAGAATGTATTTCCCAAAATACTTGAACCACATTATTGTTCATCACAATTACTTAGCTTTTACAATTGTTGAGCTAAAGTGTTGAAATCACCAAATCAAAATATCAACTGAATTCTTTGCATCAATTGATGAAACTATACTTACTAAAGTTAATCATTCATTTACAAAATGACTTTGACTTGGAAAAATCATTTTATTCCCATTAAATGACAACTTAATTTATTCTTATGAATTTCTAATAATTTTATTTCTAATTATGATTCAATGATTTTTAAATTATTTCTGAATATTGTGTAATCATATTCACGTGGGAATTTTCATAAATGGTTAACAACAATTTCTTACAGTTTATATAAAACTATGTTTCTACAATAAAAGTGTTGGATTCATTTTGTGTTTTGTTGTTTTTTATAAATTGTATCTACCCCGTCGATTTATTCATTCATTCACTCAGTTTAAATTAAACAGTTTCCGCAATTGTGTCACATTGACTTTGTTCCTCTTCATCACATCACATCATATTTGTATCTAACTCATCACATCCCATCTCATCTCATCTCATCCCATCTCCGTTCTTAACCAATCCTATGTTCAGTATCGTATTGTATGTATCTAAAACTATTTTACAATGTTTGTCTGTCTTTCTGTAAATCTTCCTCTATCTCCCCACACTTAGTGTTGTGTTTGAAAAAGTGAAATGCTTTAGGCGTATTAAGCCTCGTTAGTCGTTCGTTTTGTGAAGCGCTCTTTAGGTTACGAACGACCAAAGCCGGAAAAAATTGTTAGATGATGAGTTGAATGCATGAGTGTCGTTGAGTGACTGTATTGTATGCAGCAGCAATAGTAGTAGTTTTCATAGCTTTAGGCTATACTACCGGAATAAAGATGATGGACAACAACATAACAAAAAAAAAAAAAAAAATTGGAAATAGTTCACATGATTTCTTTTTATTGCTTCATTAATGAATGTGTTTGACATCATCATGTGCTTGTATGTGTGTTTCAGGTCTTTGATAAATACAAATTTAGTTACATTTTAACACCTTTGGGTGTAAAAAGTCTTTAGTGCAAGTTTTCAATAGTAGATCATCAGCATAGAAATTTAGATCAGTTTTGCGTAAATCTCTTTAAATTTAGCAAAAATCACCAATGAGACACCATAAAATTCTATTTACTCGAACTTATCCAAAAGCATTTTCTTGTTTGAAACTTGAATTCTCTTTATTTGATTTTCTAGTTTGCAATTTAATTTGGGGCGCTACGCGACATGCATAGATAAGTAACCTAGATTCATCATGACTTGACTTGGTTTGTCATGAATAAAAATAACCAAAAATTTAACTAGAAAACCGACACCACCAACCAAAAACAGAAAATAATTAAAAAAAAAAAAGATCAAATCACAAAATCACATTGCGTGCTGTGCAAAATGAGGGAAAAAACGTGTTAGGAACTGGCCGTGTGGGACAACCATCTATCCATTCATTCATTCATTTATTGTCTCAGTCATTCATTTATACAATCATTTAGTCAGCAGTCACATAATTTTACATTCATTTAGGAGCGTCTTCAATGGATTCTAAACCAAAGCCTGAGGAGAGAGAGCGCACAGTAAGTGAGAGACACGTGTGGCATTGAAGCTTTTGAAGTGACGCAAGTATTGCGATATCCCAGAATTTTTTATGATTTTTATTTTTTTTATATGGAAAGAATTTCCATTTTAATTTTGTCGAGACAGAAAGAAACCAGTTCATTGATGAAGAAGATTGAAAATGTAGAACGTAATCAAATTTTTATAAGCATTCTGTTTAAATCTGTTTTGATTCCTTCATCATCTCTGTCTCTGTCTGTTTTTATCATTTAAACGAATTGTGATTCCAGAGTCGGCAAATGGTAAAAGAACTTGAAGCAACCAAATGAAAACCACAGATTGGAGACACCCATCATCACATCACAAGAATTGTAAACTCAAAGAGGCAGCTACTTGCGAAAGGTGGTCTACATCTCAAAATCTGGGGTGTGGCAGACAACATGCTGCTAGCCACAAGCAAATTGTCCGTCCATCTGTTTGTCTGTCGTCTCAGGCAGTTAGTCAATCAAGACAGTCACAAGTTACCATGGCGATGGTGGTTGTGGGCATCAAAATCATGCTTACGTTCAAATGCAACAGAAGTAGTGCTGATGCTGATGCTGATGTTGATGATGATGATGGTAATGATAATAATGATGATGATGGAAGTGGTGACGGATACCAAAAACAACAAATGCTACTGAGTATAACAACGTTGCAACAAAATGTTGCAAGTTACTACCATCATTTCTGCTGTTGAAATCAAGTCTTAAGTGAGAGTGCGGATGATGATTAAATTACACACAAAAGCACAACTAAGTTGAGTGTGTCGACAAACTGACAGACAGACAAATTGTTGAGCGAGTTTTATAAACTAAAAAATATCATGAAATCTTATCCATTCGGACAACAGGTTTGCCATATTTTTTTTTTTTTTTGTATTTACTTTTAATGTAATTAAGTAATAGGAAGAAAAGAAGCCAGTGGTTGGTTTGTGGGTTTTTTTTAAAAAAGTTTCAGTTTACAAATAGTCCTTGTGAAGGGTTTTGAGTTTTGTATAACCAAAAGATAAAATATCTTACTTGAAGATATGAAAAATGTGTGTAGAGAGAGAGAGAGAGAGAGAGAGAGAAAAAGAGAGAGTTACAGAGATTTAAGAGTTAACTTGATTTGCATGGTAAAAATGTAAAATGTGGATAACATTGTGAATGTGTGATGGACCCCCACATAATGACTGTTTTTTTGGTGATTTATTTATTATTATTATTATTATTATTGTTGTCAATTCGTTCCCCATTTAACTTGTAATTTTATGGTTTTCAGTTTGTTGACCGGTTTTTTGTATTCAAGTTTTTAAGGTAGACAGACAACAGCATCGCATCGGCAACAAGTGACAATCAAGATTACATTGGAAATTATCTGATTGAATGGGAACAAGTAAAGAATAAAATTCGGTCTGCTTGAGATACTTTTTGAAATTTCACATTCTTTTTTAGGCCAAGAACTTAAAATCCCTTCAGCATTCGCATTCAGTTTATTCTCATTTAATTGCAAACGGGAAGTTTATACAATAATATTTTTATAATTATAAAAAAAAACAAAAAAACAAGGAAAAAAAACTTATTCTTTGTGTGTATTTTAAATACACCAAGTATGAACAAGAAAACATGCATGACCTCGAAAAAGATACAAATACAAAACTAAATAAACAAAAGAACCGCTAAACAGTTAAGAAATAATAAATATATATAAATAAAAAAAATAAATAATACACAACAGTAGTGTAAAGTAAAGTAAACTTGAAAACGTGTTAGAAACAAACAAACAAATAAACTAAGAAATCAAGAAACGAACAAAACACTCAAATGCAACTAAGCAATAACATAAGAAGAAATAACAAAAATTCTCACACTCGAAAATATAAAAATTGTTACTTTACTTTGAGAAATCCCAAGAATATGACAGACAAGAGATGAACAAAGAAAAAACAAAAAAAAAAAAAGACAAAACCCATAGAGAAAAGATTGACTGACTGGGCGGCTTATGGCAGAGGCATGAAAACAACGACGATGACGATGACGACGGCGACGACATTCATTCAAGTAGCAAAAAATAAAAAAAAAACCAAACCAGAAACAAATGATCATTAACTCAACGATAATAACAACAAGTATCTAGAACTAAAATAAGAAACATGTACTTACACAGATACATACACAGCATGATGTTGCAAGCTCACCATGACCTCTTGCAAAGCCACCTTATATTTTCCTTCATAATGAGCAATTCTCTCGTTATATGCTCATATTGTAGCTCTCATGCTATGCTAGGCCACCCACCCCCCAACCATTTCCCTATCTTGGTTCCACAGATACAAATAGAAGACTTAGACTTGCTGTAGAACAGAATGAGGAGGAGACACATGTGTCTTTATGGTTCTTTACTTCTCTCATTTTGCTTCGATACTTTTTCATCATCTATACTATGATTATCATATTCATAGATTTTGTTGTAAATATTGTTGTTGATGGTGTTGTTATTTTCTACTTCCTATGCGCACGGAAGCATTCATTCAAAATTCAAATTCAAAATATAATAACAAAAAATAAAAAAATATTGATAGCGTAACAAATAAGAAACCAAAACGACTGACAGCACTAAAAACAACAACAATATAGAAAAGATCTCATTATACATTCGTCAGATACACAAATACATTTATACAAACACATAGATTTAAATTTGAAATTCCAATTGGTTTGTTGTTTCTTTGATTTCGTTAAGTTTATTTCGGTTTGTTTGCACTCAAAAGAGTTACGATTGCATACCATTTCAAACGGGTTTTTTATTTGGATTTATGTATTTTTTTTTTTTGGGTGATCTATTTTCATAAACGACAACAAAACGCAATATGATAATTTGGTGTTTTATGTTTTAACATCATTACTCACATTAAGGGTGACCTAAAATTCACACATTTGGATTATTCGTATAATTAATATAATTTAGACTAAATATCTTTCAAGAATGGTTCAGAGATCTTATTCAAGGAAGTGGGCTTGTTGACTTGTAAAGTCCAACGGTCTTCAATTGCATAATCTGGATCAAATCAATGCTCAGCAAATTATTTGCTTAGGAAATGACTTTTCCAGTAATTGAACTAATACTCAGACTATATGACCAAAAACTTAAGTATTTTTAAAACATGGCTTAACCATCAGTTTCTGTCCATCGCATAGCTTTCCCTTGCTGGTAGATCAACTTGTCGTGATACCCTGAACCCTGAGGCTATATGTAGGGACTCTCATGCCAGTAAGACTGATGTATGCCATCACTGAAGCTTAAAGCAGTCAAACCCAGACCGTAAGGCGGGTATCCTGTTTAACCCATACAATTCTTTGTATCTTCGTAATTCGCTCCACTTATAATAAACCTTGATTTAGCTGTTCTTTAGGATAATTGACGCTGAATATTTGTGATACCCTTAAGATGAACAATGATAAACTATTGAGACAACAATTAACATCTTTAAATGATGTTGAGACAAAATATTACAAAATGATATGTTTTATTGATTCATATTACCCCAAAACCCCCTGCTTCATGTTGTCAAGGGCGTTTTAATCAATTTGATCAAAATTATTACAGGGACAGGAGTTTTTAAACTTACACTACATTTGTATGTTTCTTCAGGGTTCCAGACCCAAAGGGTACCAAAGGGAGAGAAAGACTTCTTTGCACGTCCATCCGTCCTCGGATCATATCTCATGAACCGTAATAGCTAGAGAGTTGCAATTTTCATAGAATTTGTAGTTCTATCCGGGCATCAGCAACAAATACTAAAAGTAAAATATTTTTAAAAACTTAAAGGGGTCCCCATACAAGAAACATTTTCGTTTGTATGGCAGCTATTCGATCAAGTAATCTCACGATCTTGGAATTTGGGTAGTTGGTGGCTATACATCACAAACTTATACTGTCGAAATTTCAGTTTGATCGGACTACTAGGGAGCGTACCTCTAATATAAACCACCATTAAAATTCAGGTTCTTATTAGAAAAACTTTTTTGTTTTTTGTCTTACCAAACTGAAATTTAGACACTATAAGTTTCTGATATAGGCGCGGTCATTTGTTGGCATCAGTCAAATCGGACCACTCGGGGGAGTACCTCCCATATAAACCCCAATCTGGTACGGAACCCTCCGTGTACGAGTCTGACTCAAACTTGGCCCATTTTTTACATTTGAAATTAGCATAAACTTGGTTTTTAAATTTTTAAATTCAGACTATCAAATAATCGTAAAGGGTACGATGAGTTACCCCTGGTTGTTCTTGAAATTTTGTATTGATTTTTATTTGTTTCCATAAATTAAATGTTTAATTGAAAGTTATTATAATTTTGTAATTAAAATTCATATAAATAAAACCAATTTAACAAACAAACACCATTTGTTAGATTGAAGGTCATTTCAATTTAAAAACCTTAATAATAATAATAATGGTTTTCTACTATCACCAACCAAAACTAAGACTCTTATCACATTCCCTTCTCATATTTAAGTAATATTTCGAGATAAAAAAATCTACTGCTATTTGTCAAGTTTTTCATGCTTATATTTTCAAAAACATCAGTCAGTAACAAGACCAACCTTGACATTGAATCTTTTCAGACCAAAACTAAACACTTTATAAGTAAATTTATTATAAAAAAATTCATGCTTAACAAAATCAATTTCTTTTATTTCCGTTTAAAATAAATTCAAGTATTGAAACACAATTTCCGTTCGTGTTTAATTTTGTTCCATTTTTTCAAAAGGAAACGCAAAAAACTATTAAGAAAATTGACTAATTTCAAAGAAACAATCAATGATAGTTTAAAATTAAAATTAATAGTAAAACAAATCTATTCCAATTCAGTTTATCTATTTTCAGGTAGTAAAATGAATATGTAAATGAATGAGTAATGTAAACTTCTAAGCAATTACCCTCCATATAAGATAAGATAAGAGCCACAACTAAGTATTTCATACTACGGGGCAGGATAAAGAAGAACAATTGACCCAAATACGTACGAGTATGTCACGCAATCATTGATTTTCTTCTTGTAAGTTTTGAATGAACATCGTCGTTTCGGTGACTCTCATGTCCATTTCCATGATGACTACCCACTAAATATCTAACTAACTAACTACATACTCAATTTAAGTTCTAAGCCTTAGGAGGAGGCTTTTGCACTCACAAACACACACACTTACAGCGCACCTTAATTCTATCTAAAGGTGATTTAGTTAAGTAGAGTATGTTATTAATGTTGTTGTTAGGGAAAACTTGCTAAGAATTCCAGGAAATTAGCGAAGCGTGTTTATTTAAATAAGGCAACAAAATGAAAAGGGCAGAAACTTACCCAATTCAGTTAGTGAGTCAGAGAGTCAGATACGTACGAAGGCTGGCAGTCAGACTGATAGATAGACAAGTGGTTTAACTAAGATAAAGAAGGGAGAGGAAAGAAATCCAACTGTGGGTTTGTTATTCTTATTTTCTTTTGCTCTATGTGATTATCATGAAAAACATGTGTCGTTTCAAAACAATGAATTTACGTGTATCCATCCATCCATCCACAACAAAACAATGCGCCTTTTGTGCCTGTGGCACATGTGTGGCACGCGTCAATGTTCTTGTTCTGCTTCTGGTTGTTTATACTCGTATTATTGTTATACATATTGTGATTATTCGCGGTTGCAATCAGGCACGGTCTCTATGCTTTTGTTGACTAAGTCTTCGGTTAGCAAGTTAGTTATTTTCCTACCCTCATTAAACCACTGAATACATATTAAGACGTCATACAACATACAAATGTACATAGATGCACCTGCTGTTTTTCTAGTTGGAAGTCAAAGTGTTGCGTGGGTTGAAATGTATATCGAAAGAATGCGACTGTTATTTAACACACTTGTACCCTACTAGGGTTCTATTAGAGTAAAGATGTTAACACACAGGTGTAACAAATGCAACTAAAAAAAATCAATAAAACAAAATTGTTGACATCATTTTAATTTGTGACGTTGAGGCACATGTGTTTCGTAGTTGTCGCTTTAGGTTGACTATTTCCTTTAAGAACAAGAATGATACATGTGCTTGGTTTTTTTTTTTTTTTTCTTGTTATTCTCGGTGCTTAAAACCATATTTTTATGGTTTTTACTAGCAACAAACGACACCAACACACAGAAAACAAAGAAGACCAAGAACGGATGACGGAAGTGCATACTACGAGTATGTAAGGCCTTTTGCCGACAAAAACCTGTAAGCACACAAACGGATTTGAATGCTTGAAAACAGTGAAAAAGCTTGCGTATTGTATTTCCATATACAATACATAATTCTTTATCTAAGAGACTAGCGAGTCGCATTCCATATTTCCTCATAAAGAAATCTTTTTTTTGCATTAGACAGCCTGATATCCATTTCTTCATTGGTTTCATTAACTAAAATTTAAATTATAATTTATGTACATATAAACTTTCCGCAAAAGCTGTTCTAAATGACATTGAAAACCATATGAAAATCTGTTGCTTGGTTTAGAAGTTCTGCTTATTTGATTGGACAGGCATTTTGATTTTATTTTCCTATTATGTTTAGATTCTTTATTACCGGCATCTTTTTACTTGGTATTGAAGTCCTTTATTGATAGAAGAACATTTTACGTAAGATGCGACGATAAAGAATCGGACATTAAGGCCACCCAAGCTGGAGTACCTTAGGGCAGTGTACTAACACCCATTCTCTACTCGCTCTTCACTGCTGACTTACCTAGGTATTTTAAGTGACGAAAGATTCTTGGTTGCAACTTATGCTGATGATACCGCTTTTTTGGCTACTGTTAGCGATCCAGGGACAGCCGCATCCATTTTGCAGAACCAGATTAATATTCTGGAACCATGGCTCTAAAGATAGAAAATTGCCTTGAACACAGAGAAGTTCATTCACGTAACCTTTACCATAAATGGCAAGAGCTGCCCTCCCATAAATTTAAATGGAGACACTATTCCGTAAAGCACTGGACTAACTCTCGATAGAAGGTTAATAATAATAATAATAATTACAATTATTTTTTTAATTATAAGAAGGATAATAATTGAACGGGTGGCAACCCCACAAAAAATTGAAAAAATTTGTCTTAAAATTTTTAAAAATGTCCTGGCGTTTCAATCAAGCTCGCAGCTAAGCCTGAAAAACAAGTTATTACTCTATAATTCCATACTTTAACCGGTGTGGTCTTATGGAATACAGCTTTGGGGCTCTGGCTTCAACTCAAACATTGAGATCCTTCAAAGGTTTCAGTCCAAACAACTACGTAGACTTGATGGAGCTTCCTGGTACGTGAGAAACTCAATCCATCACAGAGATCTAAAGACTCCCACGATCCGTGAGGAAATCGCAAGAATCAGCAACTCATATATCTCGAACTCCCGTAGATTGAATCGGAGGTATCCACTGGATTTGCCGTTCAGAGATTATCATTAAAATTAAAATAGAAACGTAATAAGAGTGCACAATAAAATTTGAAACAAAAAAAAATTTTTTTTTATTTATTGTAGATAATAAATAAATCTGTTTTTCTCGAGTTTGGGTGTCGGGTTTCGTATAAAAAAATAATGGCAATTGCTTATCACCAACTAGTTTTTAGTATTAGAAACAACTTTTTAAACATCTGTTTATACTCACGAATGATTTGAAAACATAAAGATTGTAATTAATAGAAAATTTATATTGATTTCATTATTTTATTCCCAGAAAATATCCATCTCAAAATATAAATAACCAAATATAAGGCCTACATAGAATATAAAAATTGATGAAAAATCTTCAAGGCTACTGAAGAAGCGAGAAAATTAAATTTATTGAACACTGGAAAAACCCCTCCACACGATACAATTTCACAATAATAATTGTCTGATGTCATTTCTTGTTGAAATTGAATCAAACAAATTGGTTATAAACAAAAATTAACAACCAAGAAAAAATCCCCATAACAAAGAATTCCAAATGAATAGGTAAAAAACCAAACAAAACAAAAAAAAAAAAGTTCATTGAAGAACGAAAATCAAAAGAAAAGAAAGTGCAAAATTTATGTTGAATTCCTATAAAGAAAGCAAAGACGGAAAACATTGTGTGAGCAGCAAAAAAAAATAAATAAATATATTGTAAATAAATCAAAGTTAATTTTTAATGACCTTTGCACAATTAATTGGAAAAAACTATTTACAGGTAGACAGACAAGACAGCACAGTACAAATTATAGATAATTAAGCAATTAATTTGCAAAGAATTGACATTGACAACAACAATAGCAACAACAATCAAGTACCTTATAAAATTCACAATTTCCGGTTGAAAAAAACTAGAGCCCATTAAACAAATTTATCAACACAAGTTTGATTGATAACTGATGGAAAAAGATTTATATTTTTTCACTTAAACTGGAAAATTCAATATAAAAAAAAAAAAAATTACAATGGGTAAAACGCCTACAATCATAAATGAAGTCAGCTGAGCTGAGCTAAGCTCCCCACACATAAAAGACTCAGACTCAAATTCATTGAAAAATATGAATTTAATTGATGCATCCTCATTAAATTCTGTTATGGGTCTCCCCCCATAACACCCTCACTTACCACCCACTCACTGACACTCACATCAACCAATATTCCACACAACAACGGGAAATTTGTTGGCTCGCTGTTGGAGACACAACAACACAATAACAAAAAACAAAAAGGAGGAGTAAATTTCCTCACTCAAAAGATTCTAGAGAAAATAAAAAAAAAAATAAAAAAAACTTTTAGTAGTTGAAGTATAAACTGGGAAAAAAAAAAAATACAATTTATATCCAAGATGACAATAACATAGGAGAGACCTCCTATTGGGATCACTTGTTGTTATATCGAGAGATGGGAGTTGGTTGCTTGGTTGGCTGTTTGTTTGAAGTATCTTTGCCTCTTGAAAATGTGAATTTCTGAAGAATATAAAACAAATAAAATAGGAAAAAGAAACTCATTTCATTTTCATAGAAATTGTAAATTGAAAATTTTCCAACAAATTGAATTGTTATTATGAGCGCACAATTGAGTTTAATGTGGGAGATAGTTTGAGTGGGTGGTTGAGAGAGTCAAGGGTGAGTGACAGAAAACTAAACTAAACTAAAAGCAACTTTGGAAGTAGTAAAGATAGTCACTTTCTTTATTTGTAAATTTATGCTATTTAATTTAAAAAATTGTTCTGGATTATTAATAGAATAGTTTTCAGCAATAGTTTAAAATATCTTGGTATGCATTGGGATTGTTTATTGGCTTCGTATCCTCATATAAAAGGTCATAAAGATCAAAATACAGGGTTAGAAATGTACTGATTAATCTATGTGTGTTTTTATGACTCAGTTTAAGAAATAAAGAATGGTTATAATGTTGCTTGACTTGTGGGAAACTGCAATTAGTTCTTATAAGGTGATACTACAGAGATTCCAATCATAAATTATATTAATGATGGTTCGTAACTAATGATAACATGTACAAAGATCTGTAAATTTACAAAGTCAATGTCGAAATTGAATATGTCAGAAGTTGAGATCATGAAAAGATTGGATAACTTTGATTTTCAATCTTTGGGCCTATTATCTATTATGAGGCCTACTACGAATTTTTAGCAAATAAAAGTACTCGATCGAAATAAAATTTAAGTCACGGGGTTTCTAAAAGCATTCGTACAATTATGGTAAATTTTTACTATACTTTTATTAAATGCGTTCTGAAGAAAAGTTGAGAATCATTAGCAGCTAGATGCATGGACTAAAGCGGATTCAAGTTCTGGATAAACTATTTAGGCGTCGCTAATACTGGAATTGAATTCTACATTTTCTAAATTTTTTTTACATCAATCAAAGTCATCCATGAAGAATTGCAGATAATGGACAAACGACAGAAACTGGTAAAGATTAAGACTTTCACTTAGTTGAAGTTTGAATGAAATAAATCGTTTTTGGGTTCTCAAACTCTCGTGGGTAGATGGAAATGTATCAACTTTTTAGCTATTACGGTTCATGAGATATGAAAAAAGTCTCTGCAATAGGGTTCTCCCTAACAATAAGACTCTAAAATGAAAACTGAGATTTTGAATGGAAATCTAAACAATTTACGTCTTAGAAATTTGTTCAAATTGCATTTCACTCTGAAGATTGTGTATATATAAGTACATACACGTACTTCCTTTTTCTAAGTACATCTGAGATAGAAACACTAAAAAGACTCAGTACTAACTAACTAATAATTTTGTGTCGATTTGTCCGTTGCCATGCAAAACCAGTTTAACAAGATCTTGTTGTCTTAGACGAGGAACCCCCAAGACAACTAAAAGCGTCTTCGCCTCGAACAAAGAAGACTCAAATGCGAAATATTTCGATTCAAGTTCAAATGCAAAAACAAAACTTGGCGCGTATTGCGGATGATGGAAAATATCGAGACAAATATACGAACGAATGACTACTGAATAAATGAATGAATAGAAACCAATTAAACATAGAATAAAGGAAAGAAAGAAAGGCATCACAAAGACAAAACAAAAAAAAAAATAACAACAATTGAAGAAGAGGAAGCAGACAGAAATCATCATCTGCAGCTGTTTTATGACAAGAAAACAGACAAACAGCAAGCAACAAAAAGCACTAAAAAACAGAAAAAGAAATATATAATAACAACTAAAAGAAGAAGAGAAGGAAGAAAACACGCTAGTTGTTGTTGTTGCCAATGAAATTTCTTGTAAGAATCCAATCACTTTGAATGTCGAGAGCAGCCGCATATTTAGAGCGTCCGTAGCTTTTTTTCTTTTCTTTTATTTTTTTATTGTATATAAATTTTTGAATTGAATAAATAACAAGAAGAAGAAGAAGAAGAAGGGGTGGGGACCCCAATAAAAATAAAGATAAAAAACTTGTTTGTTAAGCTTTCATTTTAGACAAGAAACAAAAACAAAACCAAAAAAAAAAAAATGCAATGAAGTTTATTATTTTCACTCATTTCACGTTGTTGACAACAAAAAGATAAAAGAATTAAACACAATTTTGAAAGATTTTCTTTCTCCTTCAATTACATAAATAATATTCTATTAAATTAAATCATGAAACAAAAATTTGCAATTCAAGCAAAAATTTTAAACAAAAAGAAAATGCAAATTTTGTGGGCGTTGATTTCTTGATCAAATGATTTAGTGAATATACAAATATTATTTCTTTGATCTAAAAGAAAGAAGATTGATTTTTAAAGGAAAAGTATATAATTCTATCTTTATTTATAAGGAGAATGATCAAACAAAATGTATACATTTGTTGATCTTTATCCCAAAAACAAAGCATCAAATTATCAATTTGTGTGAAGCAAATGTATTAAAACTGAAATTTTTAGAGCTAAACTTACCTTTCTTTGTAAAATTTATATAAAGAAAACCTTCCGAAATTGACTGGATAATAGAGAAGAATGATATATCAGAAAAACAAACAAAAAAAAAAAAAAAAACACACTTAAAAACGCATTGCAAAAATTTTAAACCAAAAATGAATAAGAATTTTAACCAATTCTAATTATGATTTCGAACCACAGTGCACAGCCGTCGCACGATATAAAAACACAGAAGCTAACACATGCCAAATTCACCATACTTCAAACAGAAATTCACCCCGCACAGAGTAAAACGAACAAAACAATTGAAAAACAACAAAATTTCTACTCTTCTTCTCTCATCATTTGTGGCAAAATTTTTGCAATACAAAAATATTCATTCCATTTTTCACATACTTAAATGTTTTTGTTTCTTTTTGTTTTCATTTCAATTATTTCATTAATTTGTTTTCATTTTATGCACACGATTAGATTTTCCTTACATTTTCTTCTTCTTCTTATTTATTTATTTTTTTTTTTTTTGTTTCTTCTCTCTTTTCTTGATTATTTTGTATTCTCTCTACTATAAGGCTGAGGCGTTTTTGGAGACTCGCCCCCACGATGAAAATTTATTTAATTTAATTTTCTATTTAACATTCACAAATTCGTTTCATTAAATCTTTTGGAATTTGTTTGATTCGATTGATTTAATAAAAAATGTTGCATTTACAGCTTCAGTGCAAAATTTATGTGTGCATAACAATAAATACAATTTTGAACAGAAATACACGCGCGTCCGGAAAGACTATAAAATAAATATATTAAGTTTTGCAATGAATATTTGACGAGCTTGAAAACAAAATTTCAACTTTTGTATTGAAATTTGCCAACGAAGGACGCTTGGATTGCGTGGTTGTGCTTTCCACAATTGTTAATAAACAATTTTCGTATTGAAATTTGCCGACGGCCGAAAATAAGAACGGTGCGCGTGGAGGTTCTTTCGCTAAATGTCTGTTAAATTTCGTTTTTAATTAATGAACAAATTTGAAAAATCCGAATTATTTATACTATTTAAAACAATAAACAATTATCGTACATCTTGAAATTTGCCGATGGCGAAGAAAACGGCGTGCGTGGATCTGCTTTCGTTAAAATCGGAATTTCGACTCAAAATAGCGAGTAAAAGTTAGCGAGCAAATCAAAAAGTAGCGAGTGATTGACTTTTTATCTGATTCGAAGTCGCGCTGGTGAAAAGAATACGACTTTAGTCTTTTGATTAATCCAGCGAGTAAAACAGCTACTCCAAACTGTACCTGAGAATACTCTCGACACATTGATGTGACTGGCAACACTTTCACCGAGAATACGAAGAAGAACCGAATCGAATGAAACATGACAAACAACACAAAACAGACACATCTTGCGTTTGGTAGAAACGTTGAATTGAATATAATTGTGAAGTAAAGCCATCGAACATGTCTTCCGTCAAAATTGTAGGTACATATTTCAAACTTTTCTCTCTCATAGAGTTGTTTAAAAGAGACAAAGGCAAACAGATACTTCATTAACGCGCGTACGCGACAACGCGTGATGTGGAGTGTCATTTCAGAGATCAAAAGTAGCGTGAACCTCTTGAAAAGTAACTATTACCCTTGAAAAATTGATTGAGTTGGGCACTATGTGTTATGGCAATGTTAGAACTGAAATTGCTTTTTGTGCATGATAATTGCACTTCTTATAAGCCAACTTGTTATTTATTCTTCTAACTTCCTTCTACACTTCTGCTACGTATTTCATTAAAATTTTAACAAAAATATTACAATTTGAAATTTACTAAAATCATCATCATCTATATATTTTAAGTTGGCGCGCACAAAACAAAATCATCTAAAAACTTGGCAGCATTGGCCAAAAAGTGTTGTCGGTCAAACAGGTGATTCATTGCAAATGATTTTTTAAATAAAAAATGCAAGAAATAATATTTAATTATTTCATTATGCATCCATTATTAAAATATTTTTCAGTTCATTTAAAAAATATAAATATTCAATGCCATTGATGAAGTCAATTCTACTCAATACATGGTGACTCATTGTGAGAGAAGTAATTTGCAAAATTCTTGCTAATTTATTATTAACTTGGTTTATGTGACATAGTAAGTCATGAAAACATAGCTCAGCTTATTAATAGAAGACATAATTACGATTCATTTCTGTCTTTCACACAATTTTTTTTAGTTTCCGATGGTAGACTAAAATAACATTACAGATGGCGCTAATGTGAATTTTACTTTAACTATATTTTCTTTAATACACTTTAGATGGCGCTACCGCAGTCTCGAAGAATTTATGTTAACAACCAGGCTGCTATTAAGGCTCTGTCGGCCCATGGTATTAAGAGTAAAATAATCCACAACATGGTTGATGCTCTTATTGTAGATAGACGACATTCAGTTGAGATAATCTGGGTGCCGGGCCATTCTGGTTTCTTAGGAAGTGAGATGGCAGATGAGTGTGCCAGAGGGGGATCTGCTTTACCCATCTCCAGGGCAGTTAAAGACGTAAGTAAGCAGGCCCCTGCAAGATATTTTTCGGAATTAGTAGCAGATACTAAGGAGGTAGCGAAGTGGGCGAGCCAGGGTGCTCTATCTCAAAAAAGCTCTGGCCTTCCTATAAGTCAAAAAAGATAACCAAACTCCTATACTTTAACGAGAAATGGTTCGGATGATGACAGGAGTTTTAACGGGGCATTGTGCAATCGGGCGAATGGCTCAGAGGCTGCACGTTGCTCAGAAGGCGATCCCGCTTTCTTGGAAGACACTTTTTTGAGGTTTTGGGTAGTGTGACGAGAGTCCCACTGTGTTGTACATTCTTCTGGTTGGTTTCACTAACCAGCACGACCATAATTATTTCTCATTCCTATTCATCATCGTCCCATCATCTCCTTTCCCCCTTTATTCTTCCCTTGATTTTCCCTTAACATGCATCACAATGGGCCACTGGGGTGAACTCGCGTGTATTCGCGGGCGGCCTGTGTAACCTAACCGAACCTAACTACCGGAAATGCAGAACATTAGCACGGAGGCTGAACTGAGCACAATACTATTAAATTCGAAAAGAAAACCGGTTTCTTTGTACAAATTGTAGAAACGCAAAATGGGGCACCTTTAATTACAAGATTTTCATATTTTATCATTTTCGTCCAGTATTCCTGTAAAATTCTCTAATTTTGGTCAATTTCGCATTGTTGTTAGTGGAAATTTTTTCCTTTAATTGCGATAAAAATTGTCACGAAACTATACAGCCAACCTGACTGACAAACATGCGCAATTTTGAAATATTTGCTCTAAGTTCCACAGTTCTGTTTGAAACATAGGGCTTATTATTGTTTGTACTTATTATCGCTTAATAAACTACTTCATGATATGAAGTAGCTACTGCCTACTGATTTTAACCGTTTCTTTGTATGGCGACCCTTTAATTTTTTAACTTTATTTTATTTTCATTATTTGTTATGTAGCCACAATATATTTATGTATAACAGATTAAAGCAGGGGACAAAGCGATATCTCGCTTAAAAACAGCCAGTGTTAATAGTCATAAAATTATTTTCAGTCAACAATACCAACAGCAACAGGACGAGCATTTCTCACTTTCGGTCATATCGAGCATTGAAACCCTCGTTTCCTCGTTACAACTCCAAACGAGTCGCATTCATTGCATCTCGAACAACATCCGCAAATGGACATTTTAAGTGATTGATACTTGAATATTTCGCAGCATTTGGAGTTTGAAAGAATTTCAGTGTAGTATAATAAGTTTGTCATGAAGTTTGTAACACACAGAAGGAGACCCCATAAAGTACAGATAATACATTCTTGATCAGCTCGACGAGACAAGTTGTTTAAGCCATGTCGGAATCAGAGGAGATAACTCCTACACAAACACCATGTAGAAATGCAGGTTCTTATTAGAAAATCGTTTTTTTTTTTTTTGGTTTTTGTACTATCGAATTGAAATTTAGATACTATAAGTGCAGCTCCCTTAAAATATTTCAATATCAGTGATGAAATGCTGTGTGTGTATTGGACGACTTTGTATGCTCGATCACATTAGCGTAGGCAAAATATTTTCTAGTGGTGCGAGAAGAGTATAACAACTTCGGAATAACCGAAGTTAACCATATTTTTACATTTGTTTTAATTTGATTGAACATTTTAAAAATACATATATGTATGTATATTTATCTTTTTCCTCTTCATGTTGCCCATTTCCCATACTCATACAAAAACCAAACGAAATGAATTTTAACTTTTTTGGTTTTCATTTACTAATTTTTTTTTGTTTTTTTTTTTTTTTTGATAAATATCACAATAATTTTGGATTTTACTGTTTTCCTAATATGTATAATACATCATCTTTTTGATGTTCTAAGCGCCTCATTAACCCTGCTTAAGCTTGAAATCAAAAAACCAAAAAACCAATTTCATATTTAAAAGAGCATAAAAATAACGATATACAAAGCCAAACAACACAAGCAACCAAACGAAACCAAACCAAACCAAACCAAACCAAACAACATACTTATAATAAAATACGAAAATCAAATCACTTAAAAATGCTTTAAGCTCATATATTTCACATAAATAAATATGCTCAAGTCTCAAGTCAATGAAAAAAAAATAATAAAACACAAGTAAGCGATGCAAAGCAAAGGAAAATAAGGAAAGCGAACCGACGGTGGATGTTTGGATGATGGGAGGGAGGGAGGATGGGAACGGAAGAAGGAACACTCAGCTCATCTATCAAAATATTTGTCAAGGAATTATTATGCACGAAAAAACGTTTACCCAATAAAAATGGGAAGTAAAAAAAAAAAAAATAAAAAATGAAAACGAAAATATAAAAATAAAAATCTGGTGAAAAAATGACGCAAAAATTAAGGAATAGCAAAAAAAAAAAACGATGGATGGCGACGGCACGGCGTTGACAAAGATGATAACTCCAGGCACACACATTCACCTTGTTGGGAACAAACAAACACACACACACACGCACACACAGACACAGATACACACACACATTAACATATCTAAGACATTTGTAGATAAAACTCGCGTGGCAAGGAAAATAAGAAATATAAAAAAAAAATATATATGTATAAAAAAATATATAAAAAATTGTAAAAGAAAGAAAAAAATTCTTTCATCTTTTGACGATGGATGATTTTCGAACAGAGTCCTTTCTTGGCTCGTTAGTTGTTGTACTTCATCTTGCGATTGCTTGCTTACTTGCTTTGCCAGCATCGGCATCAAGTTCTTCATCAACTTCTTCTTACTAGTACTTGTTCTTCATTTCATTTCTTCAGAAAGAATACTTGGTCCTTTACTACAACTTCTATGTTCCTTACTAATGATGACAATGATGGTGTTAGAGAAATGGTGATGATGATGATGATCATAATGATGCTGGAGAGATGCTGTTGATGCTGTTGATGCTGGTGCCTGATACACTTGCGCGGCGGCATGGCTAATGATATTAAGAAGAGCTTACAAAGTATCAACAAAAGGTCAGTCAAAGACAGCAAAGACAGCAAAGACGATTGACGACTAGCATGGTAAAAGTGGGTAGTGATGGTGTTGCTGATGTTCATGTTGATGTTCATTATGGTGATGGTGATGGTGATGGGGAAAGGCACACATTAAAAGACAAATGTTGTTGTTGGCCATCGTTAGAGTATGCAGGACATAGTTTCCGGCGGTCATGTTTTCCTATTTCCTTAAGATTTGTTTTTATTTCTTTTTTTTTTCTTCCTCTTTGACTTTTTTCTTCTCTTTCGTGTATTTTTGCATTGAAGTTTATTCTAAAGTTTTGTACTTTTTATCACTAATTTTTTGTTTTTCTTTTTTAACTTGTCTCTTCCCTGCTTTATTCTTTGCTGTTGCTTCTTTACTGCTGTTGCTGCTTCAAGAGTTGACATATTGTAGACAGAGCTTAAGGAGAATCTCTCTACTGAATTTCTAGTTTTTTCTTTCTTCATTCTTCATTCTTCAGGTTTTCCACTTCTCTTCTCTGTTTTTAACTTCGATGATATTGGAGGGGGAAAATGTTCATAGTTTTTGGCTTTACAAGAAGAAATTCTTGAGCTGCTCAGTGTCAAAAGTTGAAAGTTGTTGCAAGTGTTCTAAGTCTTGTTGGAGTTGTTGTTGCTGTTATTGTTGTTATTGTTGTTGTTGTTGTTGTTGAAGTTGTGTCTTGTTCTATTAAAATTAAGTAAGGAGTTTAGCATGTCTTAGCCAAAATGTTGTTTCAAGTGACTCTTAAATGAATAAACACGGCAAATGAATAAGCGAGACAAAGTGAATTTTTGAAACTGTTTAGGCACATAATTTGCTTAAGTGGACTTTTAGGAGATTAAACATATCACACAGTTGGAGGTTTTTGAGTGCTTTGCAGGTGACATAATTCAAATTGTAATGAATGTGGAATTGAAGAAATGAAAATTGAAGTTGGACATTAGAGATTCATTATTTATTTAGCTACTTATGATATTTACGAATCTACCTAAATTACAAGCTAAGCCATGTACGATTTTCTCTCTTCATTAAGTTACTCTGCTGTCAGTAAATTAACTTAAATAATTGTTCGTCTTATTGAATCTACAAATGTGTCTGTCTAACAAACAACATTATTCTTCCAATACTCGTAAGTAAGAAGAAAATCTGTCTATATTCTATGTTTATTTGTTCGTGGACTAAATCTTTTAAACTACTAAAAGTTATTTTAATTTCCTATGGTTAGAATTCTGAATACAGATTCTTTTTCTGTAAATCTGAATGTGCTAGCTTCATAAAAATATATCCAATAAAATAAAAATTGGCAGGCAGTACTGACCCATTAAATGCACTCTGGATCAGACATGTCAGCTCCACTCCTGATAATTCGATGGTGGAATAAATCGTAATAGGTTTGTGCATCGGTCATGCATGGAGTTACAAATCTTCTCTTACATTGCGTGTGAATAGCGTAGAATGGTCGCATAGAGACTCAAAGCAACGTCCCCAAATTTCCTAATATATTTTTCTTGGGATGTCCATCTGTAGAAATTGGCCATATTCTCTAGTTATATTCTCTAGTTGGGGCTCGTAATCTAACCATGATGACTCAGCAGGAGAAAAATTGATTGATTTCGGGTCAAATGTGACTGAGACCACTCACCGGTACAAGCGATGGAAACTCGTTGATTTCGGCCTTGTGTGTCGGGAACATTCCAAAATTCTCCAGGATCCGTTTTTAAATTATTCAAATGCTCTTGTAGGCTCTTGTTGGCATTTGTAGTTTGTGGTTTTGTGTAGCGCCATTTCGAATATTTTCAATATGTAGTTTGTAAATAAAATCTCCACAGCTGACACCATTGTTGCGATTTCTAGTTATGGGGATAATTAATTTATTATTCTTCAGGTTGATTGGCGTTACACATATCACATAAAAAAAAAAATAAAAAATAAAAAAGATCACTGGACAATTCGTCAAAATTATATATTGTGTTTCTTTCTTGTCGCCATCATATTTTCCCCTTCCCGTTCCTCTTCCTCCTTTATACTTTTTTACGCTCTGAATATTCCAGGGATACACATCTTAGCAACTAGAAACAATATGTATATTATATTTTATAGCCTAGAAAGAAGGCTAATTTGAAACCCAATTAACGACAACTTGTTACTTGTCAAGGTTAAAAAAATACTTTGGCTTTTTGGGCTTACTTACGAAGCTTTCTTTGCGTAACAAACATGCTTCTGCATTACAACGAATATTGAATTCTTTATGGAAAATATGGGATACAGTTGTGGGACTCCTATTAACCCTTTAATATTGAGTTGCTGCTGAGATTCCATTTTAAGCTGCTTAACATCAAATGCCAATGATTAAATATGAAAAAGGAAAATTATGTATAAACATGGTATATTATTCGACTGATTCTTTCAATCTCTTCTATATGTTATCCTCATGGTTGTCAAAAAAGGTTCAATGGATTTTGATTTACTAATCAGTAATCTAATACTATGCATTGCTGTCTGTACTGATTGTTGTTATAATTTACCTTTCATTCCCCACTGTTCTTCTCTCGTTCTATCTCTCACACACTATCTATCTCTTCTACTTAATTAGTGATAAGCCTAAGGTATATAGGCTTTCATATCATATTAAATAACAAAAAAGGCGAAAACATTTCCTATTGTAATATAAATTTTGTGTAGCATACTGCAGGGGTCACTATCCCTAGATGTGTTTAAATCGCTCTGTCCCTCTCTCTATAAAGTTGAATATGTGAAGAATGAAATAAAAAAATATTAATAATAATTTAAATTTGCATAAGTGGAAAACGTGTTAAGTGCATTAAAATTAAATTTAATTCATCAAACACGCATTCGAACCCAAGCGAATCGTTGGTCGAATGAAGAAAGGAACTTGAACGCATACAGTGTGAGCTGTAGAGAGCAATGCGTCTATCCATTCATTCAATCATTTAAGTAACCGACCAACAGACCAACCATTCACTCATTCATTCACTCGTTCATTCACTCGTTCATTCACTCATTCATTCGTCCATCCATCCATCCATCCATCCATCCATCCAACCATTTGCCATATAACATTGAATAACGAAATGTCGCCTGAAAAATGTATAAAAATTAAACACTATACAAAAAAAAAGAAAAAAGGAAGAAAATTCTTTGAATGAATGCATATCCTTTGTCTGTATGTGTGTGTGTGCTTGTGTTTGTATGCGTGTGTGTCTGTGTAACAACATTGTATGCTGACCGAAAGGATTAATGCCACGATTTACATGTGAAATCAGCGCTTGGACTATGACAAGGTGGGGGTTAGGATGGGTTAGGGCGTGCCGCAAGGCAACGCGATGCATCTGAGGCAGGCAAATAATAACGACAAACGCAGAGGACAACAACGTCACATAGGACAGACAGAACAACACAACAAAGCAGAAGAGAATACAACGCACGACAATAATGACAAGGACAAGAGGACATTTACAATGTTGGACAAGAGCTTCTGGGCTTCAATCTCCGCTCGCGGCAAAATTAATATGGAAATCTATATAAGATTTTTTTTCTGTTTTCAGTCTTTCACATCTGTTTCTCCTTTTTTATTTTGTTGTTATCTTGATTCTCCTTTATATTAAACAAAAGCGTCAACATTAAAGCATCTCCATTTCCATATTCTTTTTATTGATGATGGTAGTGGTGGTGGTGGTGAGTAAGGTTTTATATTAAAGAGAACAACACAACACTCTCTTCTCTCTCTCCATCATTCTCGTCAATATTTGTGAAACTACTAAATCCGCCTCGTAATTGTCCAACTAACGCACATTAATGTCAACGCAATAACGTTCTTAGTCACATACAAGTGTTTCGTTTGGCCCAAGTGAGTGCCTGCTTGACAGACGACAGACAGAAGACAGTCACCCGACAGACAATGAGACACCAACACCAACACCAACGCCAAGGAAAAGTGTGGGCAAGAAAGATAGAAAGACAAGCGTGCCAACCAACTACTTCCTGCTTAGAAGCCAACAACGAAAACTATGATGATGATGATGATGATGACGGCGACGAGGACGACTTCACCCGCCTTTGTTCATGGATCTCATTGTTCTGGCAGCTGTTCACTGTCATATATACATGAACATAAAATACTATATACATACTCACATACATATGGTTGTGATTGTGAATGAGGACTGCAGTATGCGTGGGTCACCATAGACCAAGGCATGTCTTTTAAAACCTCTTTGCTTTTGTTATACAATTGTCTCTCTACTGTACGATTTACTGTTGTATGTGTATATCTCATGCCCACAAGACATCATCAGAATGCTTGCCGCCCTTTCATCAACAACATCAACGTCAACGTCATTATCGTCGTCATCATTTATACAATGAAGATGATCTTCATCATCAACACTTGCCCGACTATCATGATTTTCTTTTATGTCCTTTTTTATGTGCCGTCTCCATTCCATTCTACCACGCCCATTCGCCTTTTTATCTAAGAAACCCTACCGTTCTCATACTCATTTTCTGCTATTGTAAACAATAATGAATGCCAGAGTCGAGCAATAGCTTGGAAAAGTGGCGCACTTTAACTCGTAAATCAGTAAAAAGTACAGCTTCCGTTTTCTCCACACACGTTCATCACTACCAAGAGGGCCATCGTCAGCGCCACCACACCATCATCTTCGTCATCACAGTTGTTATACTTTGCAGTAAAGTGCGCGTGCCTAAATGAAGTAAACTGTAGTTTTACTTTAATTTATATTAAATAAAGGACAAATCCAAGGATCTTAAAGTTCATAGAGATCTGAAAGTAATGGAATAAGAGAAATGGAAAGAAATTCAAATCAATGAATGGTAAGCTTACTTTTAGGGCTTTCCATTATCATTATTGTGAGCAAAGAGCATAAAGGCTTAACTCAAAAAATCACAAAATCCGATTTCATATTCTTGGCTGCTCCACATAAAATTGAAAAGAAATCAGCTTGACCACAAACTTTTTAAAATGTCCTGGCTTTTAATCCACTGGATTTGCCAATAGAATTCGCTGAATATCGTCTACGATATAATTTAATAAAAAAAAAAAAAATAAAACAAAAAAAACTTCATAACTGAGATCTTGGAGGTTTGAAGATTCATACAAATTTGGAACTTGGGAAATCAGGCAGAGAGATACATGAGGCTGACTTTCCGTAACATATGTTAATTCCTGATCAATAAACAGTAAGGAACAGACTCAAAAGATTATATAACTTAATAAATAAGTTTCTCACAACCCCAACCCCAAGTGTTTAAATATCTCCAATGTCTCCAATGCAGGATTTTGTAAAGTTACATAGAGTCATCAGTATTTAAATGCTTGAAAGTAAGTGAACTGAGGCCACTCTAACTGAGCAGTTCATGTTGTGTGGCTGGCTATCATATGTTTCATTACTATTTCCTTGGAGTAAAATAAGAGGAATGATTTAGTTAAATGGATCATTTCTTAATATTTAGATAAGTAAACTTGTAATACATACAAGTATTTTAGTTAAAGTTCCTTAATATTTCCTCACTGTGTGAGTGTGTGTGTGACCCACACATGATTCCATTTGAGTGAGTGTCCCTTTTACATTGACCAAGCATGTTTCATTTGTCTGCTGGCGTTCCTGCCTACCCTCCCCTAACTGCCTGACAGACTGCTGTCCTAGCCTGCTTAGTACTTGCCGCATCATGTCCTTGTTGCTTTATAGTTTCCGTTTTGCGCACTTTAAGCTTTAGTTTCGTTTCGTTTAGTTTAGTTTAGTTTAGTTAACGTATTTTACTTGTTCACTGCCATGTTTGTTTCGTTTACATTGTGTGTGTGTGTGTGTGTGTGTGTGTGTGTGTGTGTGTGTTTGTGTTTATGTGTCTGTGTCCATGTTTCTTTCACTTCTTCTTCTCCTTCTCCTTCTCCTTCTTAATGGATCTATGCATCTGTGGGGATGTGTGTGGTGTATCTGTGTATCATTGTCTGTTGCTCATATCCTTGCATTGCGTTGTATTGTATTGTGTTGAGTTGCGCTGTGCCTGTATCCTTGTCATCGATGTCAGTAGCCGACCGCTGCCTGTTGTTTCTATTGCTAGCTTGCCTTTTCCCTGCCTACCCCCATATCTCGTCTATGTCATCATTCTTCCTTTGTCTATTGTTGTATTTGCTGCTTCTGCTGTTAATATTATTGTTGTTTTCTGCTCGTTGTTTTTGTTCGCTCGTCGCTGTTGTCACTTGTGTCTTGTTGTGGCATTTTTCTAGTTTGCGCCTTTCGCTGCTTGTCTCTTATTCACCCTCTTCCTTTCTTCTCTATGTTTTTCTTTCTCATAAAGACTAGGCTCCCCTCGACCGCTATACAAAACCAAAACTGAGCTTTCCTTCATGTATCGTACTGACAATGCCTTCGTTTGTCTATCTATCTGTCTGTCTGTCTGTATGTCTGCCTGTCTGACTGTTGGTCTGTCGGTTTGTCTGACTGCCTGCGGCATTCTTGTCACTGTCTACTGAGACTTCTCTACTTGGGCTTCTTCTTTGGTTTTGTTTGGTTTGGTTTGGTTAAGTTTCCTTTCCTCCCTCCCCCCATCCATTTCATTCCATTGATGTTGTCAACTCGTCCTTCCTTTAACTTCATCGCCTCTTACAGTTTTTGTGGCATCACAAAGTTGTCCCAGTTTCAACTGGTTTTCTTCGTCATCATCATCATTATCATCATCATAGTAGTTGACGACGTATCCTTTGCTGGCGTTTGCTTGTTTTTTAAGCGCCTGCAAAGCTGCAACGTCATAAACTGAAATTGTGCATATTTTTTGAGTACGTGTTTATTTGGAAATAAGTAAATTTTAATGTAGAAAAGCAACAACAACACCAGCAACAACACGACACAACACAAGTTACTATTATATTAAAGATGGTTGGCAAATTGAAAAAGAAAGTTCTAAGTGTGTTGTTTTTGTCGTTGTTTTTGGTTATTTTTTTTTTCTTTTTCTATGTTTTTTTTGTTTGTTTTGGGGGAAAAATGTCAAGCATACTTTTGGGGGTTTTAGCTGTGAAAATTTTCCAGACCATTTGCTTTAGTTTCTAGTTCTACATCATTCTTTTGGTCACCCCATGTCCCCATGCCTCCCTCTGCCTGTCATCTATCTATCTATCCTAGTGTGAATGAGGAGCAAATAACAAAAATACAAATGAAAAAAAAAAAAAAAAAACTTGTGGCGAAAATCTATTTTTGCATGTTTTACAAGCTTTAAATTTTTGCAATTGCAAGCAAAGCTCATGAGGATATATAGCTTAGACTGGGATTTGCGCATGGCATACTTTATGGCGCTTAACGAACTGGAACATGGTTTCGCTTTTGCGTTCGTTCCTTCCATCCATCCAACTAAAGCGACTCAAAGGAGAGTTAACAACTCCAGCAACAGCATCCAGAAGGAACAACAAGAACTCACAAACCGATAGCACGAATGAGTAAAAAAGCAACATTAGATAGAGAAGAGTTTTCCATTTACAAGACAAAATGACTAAGAACACCCACAATGTCTGCCTAAAAAAGTATGTTTTAATTAATGACATCATTGAGTCCTACAAGTTTAACAAGTTTTCTACTATACAACTTTGTGTTCTTGTTGCTTCTGATGTTGTTGCATCATTTAACAACATTGAAACAAATTAAACTACAAAAATTTATTATTATTTACACAGTCATCTTTCTAAGAAGTAGTACATACTCTCGCATCTTGACCAAGCCCCAAATGTTACGCCATCTTAATTAAAATTCAACTTCAATTTTGCAACACTGCTTTGGCTGCTCAAACTCACTTTCGCAACTAAGTAACATTGTAAATTAATTTTGAAGCTCCTAAAGAAATCCATTTTCCATTCTACTTATGTATAAGTAAACCAAGCAATTAACACAAATTATTAGCTTCATTAAGCTGATGACGCGAGAAAAAATGGCTTCAAAGAGATGGAGATTAATTGAGAGTGGGCGGAGGGAGTATGATTTAAAATTGGAGAAAATGGATTATAATGTAAGTACATATTTTCTTTTCTTTTTTTTTTTTTTATTTTATTATAAACCATTTTATGCCACTCAAAGATAACCTTGCCATAGAACAAAACAAAAAAAAAAAAAATCTGAAACCGCCCTTGACGCAACTCAACTAAACTCAACTCAACTCAATTCGACTGAACTCAACTGAACTGAACTGAACTGAACTGAACTAAACTCAACTGAGCTTAGTCAAGCTGTCAATGACTTTCATGATTTATTTAAGTTTAATGAACAACCAAAGAGCAACAACAATGGGAGTATGAGGAGCAGCAGCAACAGCAGCAGCAGCAGTTAAAACTAAACCAGCGGCAACATATAACAAACAACCCGCAGGAACAACAGCAGCCGGTGACATTTCTCTCAGGCCAGTGTCGTCCCCTAAAATGCTGCCACACTTTTATAGACTGCATTGACTACTATATGCGCGCATTAAAACACTCATTCCAAACCTAAGCTAAAAGTCACATGCCAGTCATTCGCTGTCAAATGAACAAGCAAACGGACGGAAGGACATGGAAAACAAATGGTCGTTCGTTCGGTCGTCCATTCTATCCTTAGTAGATTGGCCAATAATAATGGCTTCAAACTAAATGCAACCAGGTGCTGAACTTAACCTCAAACCTAATAAATAGCTTAATTAGTGTTTAGTGTTGCTTGCTTGCTTACTTGCTTGCTTCCTTCTTTCCTACCATTCAACATTTATTCAGACCATAATGCACTCTTAGTTATACTGACAGTAAAGTCATGATCCGAGCTTCCTTTTTACCTGAACAGCTGATGTTGCTCGTAACAAGCTCCTAATGAAATGAATGAAAAGATTGAAAGTAAAGAAGGGAAAAACATATGATGGCGCTCAATGCTTATTAGTATAAATGAGCTCATTGGCTTTTAGGTTTTATGTTCTATTTATTTTCATTGTTGCTTTTTCTTCATTTTATTACATTATTGTTGTATCAACATTATGTTAAAGATTATAAAAATACAATAGTCTACACACGCATAGGTTTAGTCAATGGCCAATGGAAACAGGTGCTAACAATTTAAAGATTTTTAGTTGTTAATTTTCTAAATTGTTTTATTGTCCACGAGGTTGGTGTGTAGAACAACATACATAAATGAATGAGACTTGAAATTTTCGTATCATTTGACCTGTTTGTATGGCGTTTTTTAATCAAAGCTAATAGCTTTCACTTAAGACCATGTTTGACATGAATGTTAGTAACATGAATTTTACTAAATTCAAAAGGAAGACCAACTTCTTCTCAATTGTTTAATCAACATAATTAATTTGCTGAAAGGAAGGGTTGCTTCTTGGAATCATGATTAATATCAAAATGTAGTATATTGTGGCTTCAAATATTTCATTTAACAAATCTTAAATACCCCATATTGTACATTCGAGTGAAACACATATATTGCTAAGGCAAATGGAAAGAATATTAACTTCCATCAATTGTAGTTTGCTGTAAATTTTTTTGTTTAAAAATCTTCTATAAATATGTAGTATGAAACATTACAAAATTTTGGTCTATAATTTCCGTTCTAACATGATTGTTAGTTACTCCTCAAAAGAAGGAGTTGGTTAGAATTAATGTAAGTGAAGGTGTTAATACTCTCTCATCAGTGGTGATGTTGTTGATGTTGGTTAGTAATATGAAAAGCAGAAGTTTGCAGGAGTTAGCTAAATACGTTCAGTCATTTGTTAAGTGTAAGTCCTTTGTGCGCTCTAAATTGTCCAATTATAGTCCACATTCATACACCTGAGCCATGTACTAAGTAGTAGTAAGTGCCCCCAACAAAATATGCTTTATTTCCTCTACTAGTCTTGTTTCGTCTCTTCTTATTTTTCAATTTTTCCCTTTCATTTGGTTTTTTTTTTCTGTCTTTCTTTTGTGGCCATAGAGACAATAGCTTTAGGTCAAGTTAAAACATTTTCCGCCAAAACATACATTAGCAACAACATAACATAAAACAGCGACAAGAGAAAATGCTTTAAATTGTTAAGTTGGCAGGATGAGATGAATACAGTAGAGTAGTGTAAAGGTATTGCATACTTTTAGGCAAGCGAAGCCATACATTGCCATGCCATGCCATGCCATACCATGCCTCACGCCTTGAGTGCAATAAATCACTTTTGAAAGACCGACCACAAAATGTGTGCTTATTAAATGCAAAGTATGCGCACACCGGATGTTCATCCACACTCTCAAAAACACAGATACTCACACTTGTATTTGTATAGAGATATATATTTAGTGAGGCCATTAGGAATGCATGCCACTAAATACCACACATATAGACAGACATATTTATAAACATGCAGTACTATACTATCTCTCTAGTTTTTTGTTTATTACGAAAATATGCCACTCTCACCCTACTCGTCCTTTTTTACTTTCCTGCTGTTTCAGTAGTCTCCTTAGACTCCCACCGTTATTCACTCATTCATTTTGACTCTCTCTATTATAGTTTATTTTTTTCCATGTTATATTTTTACTACTTAATTGTTTGTAGCATCAGTAAGATGGGAGTAGATGTCTCTCTTCTACTGTTTGCCCATACATAGGAACAACATTTAACGAGCGACAACACACCCGGAGATATACAGAAAGATTTAACAACTATGCCCTACACCCACAATATAACGATGCCGCTTCCCATTGATAACTGTATTTTATTTTTAGTGCGAGCGGCAAATAAATTTAAACTGAATTCACATTTGTGTCTGTCCAACCAAGCAACATCATCGTCAAACTCCTTTAACTCCTCTTCGCTCTAATGTCCATATGTTGTTCAATTGTCCATTTGGCGTTGGCAATGATGATGACGACGAAGGCGTATGGCGTATGGCTGTTTGACTCATTGGATGGTCAGTTGGTTGGTCGGATGGTTGATCCTGTCGTTTTTGGCGCGTGTACAATCATAAAATAATACTAAACAATGTTGCATATTTTAGTGCGCCGCCGAGTATGCGAAGCAACGGAAATGATGATAATCATGATGATGATGATAAGAGGAAATGAAACGCAGGGAAAATTTTAAATGTAACGAAGAGAATAGAACCTAACTGAATTGAATTGAATGGAATGGAATGGAATGAAATGAAATGAAATGAACGGAAAACGAATAAAAAAAGAAAGACCCAAAATGAAAAAAATAAAAAAAAACAGAAAAGAAAAATAGGCGCATGACCACAAAATTGCACAGTGGAGGCCTATATCCACAACAACACAAGCAATAACAACATAAACATTAAACAACAACAACAATAACCATAAATGCCAAGAACAACAATACAAAATGCTTACAAACAACAATAATAATAATGGCCTTTTCCAACAACAAAATACGAGTCTCTTCTCTTCCTCAGTTTGTGCTTTGCCCTTTCTTGATAATTATGTATGAAGCAATTATTTCACATGTCCACATTGTTGTTGTTGTTGTTGTTGATGTGGCTATGGTCCTTGCTTTTGTTGTTATTGTTGTTGTTAGCGGCATCAGCTACAAAAATATCAGCTAAAATAACAAAAACAACAAAACATCAGAGGAGCAGCAATAACTGTTTATATTTTCATGTATACATGCATTTGTCTACATCGTTGGGCCTCCATTTTGTTGTACATCCCTTCTCATCCATCAAGTCAGTCATCATTTCATCCTTTCCCCCTTCTATCTTACTTACCTAATGACCTGGCATAGAAGGTCAACATGTATGAACAATTTGCTAAACTAAAGTTTCGCCATACATGACAAACAAATTTGTTACACAGTATTTCCTTTTAAATGCGATATTAGTCCATAATCAAGTACCACAATATTTTCAGGTACCTTTTATTCTTCATAAGACAAAAATATTATGTTCTGTCGTTAGTTCACAATAAAAATCATATATTTCTGAATCAACAAGCGTCTTCGTTTAGTTTTATCGCTCGGCCCATCGAAAAGCTTGGTCTGCTAGTCTACCACTGGTCGAATGAAGATGATAGTATTATCGCTAAAGACAGTCAAATGAACAAAAACAATGCCATTGAAAATCACCAAAATTATGAACATGTTTGACTTTAATGATCATCATGCATGTTTGCCATCTATGACACACTTTGCTCACTTACTCAGGCACACCCTCACTCAGTGTGTGCGATTGTGTTGTATATGCTTGTATGGAGCCGTGAGTGTATTTAAATTGAAACTGGAAAGCAACAATTTCGTAGCTCGTTTAAAAATATATTTTCTTTTTATTTAATTTTTTGTTATTTTTTCGTACAGGTTTCACAGCAATAATAACAAACACCAACACCAAACAACAACAACAACACCGAAGTTGACTCGACTTGTCAGACCAAGTGAACGCCTGACTGACGTCTATAATTATAAAGTGGACAATAATAACAACAGTAACAACAGAAACAACATAAGCAGAGGCAGCAACAAAATAAAAAAAAGAACAACAACAATAATAATAATAATAACAGTTAAAATAACGGCAACAACAATTTTTTTCACTCATTTTTTACACGTGAACGTGAGTGTCGAGTCGAGACGCGACGAGACGACGACTCTCAAGTCAAGTTGAATTGAGTTGAGAGTCCACAATAATTAAGTAAACGCCTTAAGGTAGGCAACCGAAATAAAAATTTCAAAAAAAGGGGGCGACAATATGGACACACACTCACAGGGAACCATATGTATAAGGACTTAAAGTCCTACTACACTTTAAGATTCAAATTAAAGTTTAAGTTAAGTGAAGTGAAAGAATAAAGTAATCAAGTAAAGTATGAGACTCGCACATAGCATAGTAGGACAATACGAAGATACACTCGTGGTTAAAAATATAAGTGCAGGATGCTTCTCACATTAATTCAAGATCTAATTTTTTTATTTTTAAGCTGTGGAACGGCCAAGTCAATGACAATGGAATATAAATCCTAACTTAGGATTCCTAAGGAAATGTAACCGTTTGTGGACTTTGAATTGGTATATCTCTTCATATTTGTCTTAAAGTCTTGAGGACACCACACTTTCAACAACACTTTCCCGTTCAAGTTTCTTCGCCGTATTGTCATGTGCTCATGCCGAACTACAATATTTGAGGCCTTATTACGTTTACGATATCTGATAAACAATTTTTTGTTTTGGTTTGGCATCAACAGAAATTATTGTCTCTTTTCGACTAAATCCATAATCCCATCTAAATGTAGGAATCCACTATAAAAATATATGAAAAGAGAGAAAGCGTAAGCCATTTGTGTCATCGTTTGAGGGATTGTGCAAATGTTTGACGAAAATCAAAACGTTTTGATATTTCTTCAAATCTCCACTCTCATTTTTTATTTTGTTTTGTTTTTTGTGGATGATAAAATTTTTTCATTCCTGTGAATATTTTGATGTGAATAGATGCCGGTGTTCAACGGACACAACAAAGAAATGGTAATTGGTTTAAAAAAACTAAAGAAATTCGAAACTATGAGCGAATTATGATTAGAATAACAATAATTTGGGCAACGATACAAACTACAACAACAACTATTTGCGCATATATTTGTATAGTGGATTCCTACCTTTAGTAGAAATTCTGAGGTTAGTGTTTAAAAAAAATTGCGTAATAGTGTTTTGCAGTCTAATGGTGCCAGATCCGAACTATATGCTGACTGCATTAACTTGTCTAAGCTAAGTTTTCTCAATTTCTACCGAGTCATAAAAGTCTTGCTACTTGTTGACAAAAGAGTTTTGAATTTATCGTTTGCCTAGGTGAAAGCAGCTCATAGCAGCACTTTTGCAATCCCACCAAATGTACAGTAACAACTTCGTCCAAGATAAACTCGGCTTTGTGGTAGTTTGGGCAGGCTGACCTTGTCAGGACCATGACCTTTTTCGCACATTATTGTCTGATGGTTCTGATAAAGATTTTTATATTAGACGTCGCCGCACAATTAAATTTTTCTAAGAAAGTAAATTGTATCAAAATTTCTTTGTTTCGGTACTCATTTTTTTATGCGAAAACATCTGAGTTAATAAATACTTTTCAGCATGGTTTTGACAGAGTTGCCAGCTTTTCATTGTTGTATGTCATTCTTAAATCGAAGATATCGATTTATAAGCAAAATCGACGAAGGCTTCAGTTCAATAGTTCGGGTATATGAATAGTTTGTTGGTAACAGAGCATTAAAGTCATGACATTAAATGTGAACTTTTTATTTTGACCATGAGTGTACGATGTAGTCCTTGGACTTTAAAAAAATGTTGCCTCAGATTTGTCTTCATTTTTTCTTAATTCATTTTTGTGTTTATGCTCTAAATGTATGTGCGTGTATGTGAGTGTACATCAGTGTGATTTTTTGTCCCATGAATTTTCTTTTATTTAATTTATTATTTTTTTTTGTAATCTTATTTTTGGTTGGCAACAATTTTTACTGAATATTGCCAAGTGGGTTGCTTGAAAACTTTCTTTGTGATTTTATTATGAAATTATTAGTTTTCAGATTAGAAATGTTTCAAATTTTAAAAATGATAACAATTAAAGAGTTATTTTTTATGAGATTTTAATACATAAGTCATGAGAGCCAGGAAAATTTTAAGACAAAATCTACCAAGAAGGCACTAGATTGATAAGCGCCTATCACATACACAGATATTAGCTACTTCTAGCAAAGGTTAGTGGAATTAAAAAAAATTGATTCAATCAAAAATATTAGTATCTTCATAATATTAAATTTTGTTAAAACAGATTCTCTTAATAATGACTCGATCAGAGGAAATTTACATACAGCTGATACCTGTTGCTCATAAGAATCAATTGAACTGACAAAGATACAACTTTATGTCTTCGACTGAATTATTAAAACTGAGCTTCAACTCTTTCAGTTCACTTAGCCTCATGCAAAAAGTCTAGACATTCATTCATTGACCTTTAAATTTTTGTTAAAAAATTCATTAAAATAAAAAATAAAATAAAATTATTTTGATTTTTCTATTAAATTAAAGTTCATATAGTTCTTTAAACTTTCCCCCTTTCTATATATGTGTATCTTTATTATTTGTAATTTCTCTTAGAATTTAATCTCTGTTATGTTTAGGACAAATGCAATAACAACAAACAAAACAAAAAAAAAAAAAAAAACTTTTCATTCAACTCACGGCAATAGAAATAAAATGAAATAAATGAATGAACGAACGAATGATGGAATGACGGTGGAAGGAACGAAGGATGGAAGAAACGATGGAACGTAGCAAACGATGAGAAGAATTTCCGCGCTCGCGTTTTCTTTGCTCGCTCAACTTTTGCTTTGAATATTTCGCATGGATATGCAAATGTAATTAGTTGCATAGCAAATACGCCGCCAAGCGTGGTCAATCGCTACAACGGTAGATATATGTACATAGCAGCAAGCAGTGGCAACTTTGGTCGGTTGGTTGGTTGGTAGTATCTACTACCGGTGGTACAATGCGACAGATAGTAGACAACAAACCATACTATACCATGCCATACCATGGGATACCAAAGGATAGAATATTATAGTATAGGATAGAAAGACACTCTGATTGAGAGAGAGAGAGAGAGAGAGAAAGTGGAAACCACTAGCATGATGGCAGCAGCTGCATGCCTTACTAATACATACGACCGGACGACCGACAGACAGCTTTGACTATGACTACGATTATGGGCAATGAAGCTATGGAAGCTATGGGGGAAATATGGCTACTGTGTTACAATTGCCGAACCTTCTTTCGTTCGTTCGTTCCATAGGAATATGTATTGCAGATACCTTTACTTTTATTTCAGTTTCTTGGTTGTTCCTTCCCTACACCCGTCTTTGACCGTCATCCCCATGCATTTGTGTACTTGTGCGATTTTTCCACTTTCGTTGCGTTTCGTTCTTTTTCCATAGATTTCTACTTTTTAATTTTTATTTTCTTTTGCCAGTGCATATTTCTTTTATTTAAGATTTTTATTTTTATAGTTGGTTTTTATTTTTTTTTTTTTTTTTTTTGTTTTTATTTAGTCTTCTCAAAATTTTCCTATTTTCATTTTTTTTTTCCTTCTTGTTTTTATGGCCAAGCAGCAAGGAATTTTATGGCGGAAATAGCATTGAAGCCACAAAATAGAATAAGACATGGGCAATGAATAAAAAAAAAAAAAAAAAAAAATATGATACAAAAAAGAAGGAAGAACTAAGTTAAAATAAAGTTGCTGTTGCTTATACTGTTGCTGTTGTTGGAAGAGAATAGTTTTAGCAAATTTTGATAGTGGATTAGGAATGATGATGGGGAGATGTATTCGGTTGATATGATGATATGAAGGTACATACAATACTATTGTACAATAGTATCTGAGCTAAATAGGTAGGTTAGATGCAGATAAAATGCTAAAAATTGACCATTTCTTCATCTGACTATGGTGTTCTATTTCTACGAGTATGAGTGCTACGCAATGATTTGCATATTTAAATTGGTTTAGATTTGGTATTCGAATGAGTTTCATAGACGAACAAAACTTTTGGACTCATTTTTTGTGTATTTGGGCAGAAAGAAGGGTCTGTGTTTGTGAATAAGTTAAGTTTTTTTCTTGACAGATAATTTGACAACGATATTGTCAAAAAACGACCCAAATCAAATATTAAACAATTGAAAATTAGTTGTAATTTTTTGCTCTCATTTTACATTCCAAACATATGTTTGAATATTTTCGAATATATAATTTAATCATTGAATTCGTTTTGGAGTCTTTTTTAGGGTTCCCGACCCAAAGGGTACCAACGGGAAGTCTATTGCAGAGATTTCGTTGTCCGTCCACCCGCCCTCGGTTCATATCTCGTGAACTGTAATAGGTAGAGAGTTGAAATGTTACAGAATAGCAACAAATAATAAAACTAAAATATTTTCAAAAATTTAAAGGGGTTTCCATACAAGAAACCATTTGGTTTGTATGGCAGCTATACGATCCAATTATCTCACGATCTTGAAATTAAGATGGTTGATGGCTATATATCAGAGACTTGTAGTGTCGAAATTTCAGTTTGATCGGATTGCTAGAGAGGGTACCTCCCATACAAGCCCCCATTAAAATTCTGGTTCTTATTAGAAAAAATTCTTTCTTATTTGTTCTATCAAACTGAAATTTAGAAACTATGAGTTTCTGAAACAGGCCCGATACATTTGTTGAAATGAACCAAATCGGCTACCTAGGAAGGGTGCCTCCCATACAAACCCATCATTAAAACTCAGGTTCTTTTTATTTGAAAAACTTTTTTGTTTTTTGTCCTATCAAACTAAAATTTAGACACTATATGTTTCTGATATAGGCGTGGTACATTTGTAGGAATCAGTTAAATCGGACCACTCGGCGGGAGTACCACCCATACAAACCCCCATTCTGGTACGGAACCCTCCGAGAACGAGTCTGTCACACACTTGGCCCATTTTTTATATACTTATAACATACTAGTATTCAATGGAGATTTTAAAGAAATTCTTTACAATATTGTAATTCAATTATAGGACAACCCAAGCTGAAATGACATTGATTCGTATGCAAAGAGCTCAATCCAAAATGATAGAAAATTTATGGATAAAGACATCTTACAAGGATCTGATTGGATTGTAAGTGAAAGATGAGTACCCATGCAGAAAAACTTGTTCGACATTCTAATCCAGTGGTCACAGTCTTTGTCAAAACGATTGTTCATTGTTTTTAAATCAAAGGCTCATAGCAAGGGGTTCATGCAAGTAAGTAGCGGCTGAATAAGTTTTTTTTTTTTAAGAACTATATCAGAAATTTAATATAGAAAGGCGCCCCTTAAGGAGACTATATTCTGATTCAATACAAGACTCAGATATCATGGATAATTAGATGTTTATATGCCTTATGAACATGGGCCAGCTACATCCAATCATTTCTTAGCAAAAAGTAGCAAGATTGTATACCATTGAAGTAAGTATTGATCAAATACATTCCTTTGAAACAGACGAACAATGGGAAGTTATATTGAGAAGACTTTCAGGTACTTACCTACATACTGCTAAGGCCTGATGCTATGTGACATAGATGAGCAATGGGAAGTGAGACAGGAGAAACTGCAAGTTGATTTCAAATCGAACCTACAATACTTTAAACAAAAACAAAAAATAATTGAAGATACATTGCAATGCATGCCAGGCATTAGCTATTACAGTATAATAGAAAATATTTTATAAGATAATATTGTAGATGTTATCACGTACTAAGTATATACACTATGCCTGACGAATGCTTTGCAAGCTATACTTTGTCTGTAACTGTATTCAGAAAACTTTCACCTAAAGTCTAAGGAAACCTAAAAGAAAGTTCAGTAAAAAAATGCTAGAAAATTTGCAATTTGCATTTGTCTTCCTTTCTACTTCTTTTTTAAACGCAACCTTTAACCCATCCATAGATCCATCCGACCAAGCAACCACCAAAACCATCCAACTCTCTAGTGAAATATAAATGGAGATTTATGTTTGTCTGCTTTCGTCTGCATAATAGTCTAGTTAAAGCAATAGCGCCATGGTCCTGGTTTCCTGCAAGTTGCACAAAAAATTTAAAAAAAGCTGTTTTTATTTGTTCTTTTTTTTTCGCTATACCTTTTTTTTATTTCAGTTGTTCTTGGATTCGTCGTACACTGAACGCAATAAGAGAATTGATTTAAGCGTTTACTTTATGCTTATTCCAAGGTTTATAGGTTGGCGATGGAGGTGGTACCACTCCCGGATCTGCTGCTGCTGCTATTGCTTCTGCTGCTTTTGATTTCAAAACAGAAAATTGATTTGATTTCGATGCAAAGAAGCAAAAGATTTTTAGCTCACAGGTAATTTTACTGATTGATTGAATGAAAACTGAAAGAAAGAAAGAAATTGTGTGTAGGTGAGTGAGTGAGTGAGTGAGCGTGGAAGCGAATAAACGAACAAACGAACAAATGAGTGCACGCACCATTGATTGAATGAATGATAGTTTGATTGATTGAATGAACGAATGCGTATTGAATGAATGAACAATTGGCACTCACCATTATTGAAGCTACTCAAAATTGAAAGTGCTGCCAAAGCAACGTTGGTAATGATGATAATGATGATGATGTTGATGGCGATGTTGATGTTGATAGTGATGGTGATGATGATGAAAATGGAAATAGCGACGAGTCAGCAAAAGTAAAGCAAAGGCAAAACGCAGCATTCTATTATGCAAATAGCACCCTCATCTCAGCTGAACTCATCTCAATTCGTCTCATATCAAACCGAGCACAGCTCAGCTCAACTCATTGCACGTCAACAGATGCTCCAAAATGCAGCTGCAGCTCCTGGCTTAACTTCAATGCTCTTCCACTTCTGAATGTTTAACAAAACTGCACAGTGGAACAAAATACCTTAAACCAAGTACATTTACAAGTTTATAGATTTATTTTTATGTTCCCAAAAGTGTCTCTAATTCTGAACTACTGTGCAACGTGTCAGTTGCAGCAATGGCATCTATGTAGCTAGATTAAACCGTTTTGCTTTCTTCACATTTCTCTGTCGTTTTTCGTTTTCTTTTTTCATTTTCTCATTTTCCCTTTCGTATTCGTGGCACATTTATTAATTAAAAGTCTACTCTATGAAAAAAAAAAAACAAACGAGAAGTAAAAAACAAAAAAAAAAAAACTTGTCCATTGACGACACGACGAATTTAACGATGACAGAAAAGGCAGAAGAATTAACAGGAAATTTATATACAATAAAAAAGAAAAACCAAAAATGAAATCATTATACAATAATATGCACGGACGATAAAGCCGGAAGGTAGACACACGACACATAATATAAAATAAAGAAAAAAAATTCTGAAAAACAATATGAAAAAAATTGTGAGAAAAAACAAATACAAAAAAAAAAAAATTGTGTGTGTAATAAAAATTATAAAAGAGAAAATCAACAAAAAGAAATGAGCTTGTTGGCACAATTAATTAATTGCATGTAGTACATCGTTCGTTTAAGAGAAACAGAACTGCGCCTATGAGTAGGCAATGAAAAATGTCTAAAGTAGCTCCCTGAAGAACAACTGACTGCATTCAACATTGCATTGCTAACGATGTGTTTGTTGTTGTTGCTGTTGTTGTTGTTTTTATTGCTGTTTACTTCAGCAGAAGCCCAAGTGCTTGAGGTCTACCGATATCCGGTATCAATATCTTGATGATGGTGAAGATGGCTAGCGATCAATAACCAACGACAAGGAATCAACTCTTGACTTAACTCAACTACTCGAAGGAGTTTATGCCTTCAACTTCCGGTTCATTCTTATTGTTCTTCTTGTAGTTGCGTATAGTTTTGATGACTGCTTTTCCCGGTTTTTATTTTTTCTCCTTTTTTCTTTGGTGTTTTTCTTTTGATTTCATTTGATTTTTACTACTTTTCGTTTGCAATTTAATTTCTCAATATATGCAACTGTGGCACGAGCAGCAAATTGAGCCAGATAAGCATTTTCTTTTACATTCTTACAATTTTACCTAGGCAGCAGTCAAAGAAAGAATTGCAAAGTGGAGAAGACAATAAAAAATGCAATGTAACGCCCTATAGTATGCAATGGAAAATGCTCGTATATACACATAAGAAGAAAATATAATAATAATAGTAAAGTGTAGCACAAACCGAGTGCAGTAGTAGTCGCAACAACGACAACAACAGATGCGAACAATTTCGCTGTCTGTACGGCAGTTTATTCTGTCGTCTGCTCTGCTTGGTATCTCTCTTTTTATTAATGCCAACCAATTCCCACCCAATAGTAGTGCTGCGCGTCTGCATGCCACTAATATTGAGTGCATCACGTTGGCTTGGCTGGCTTGGCTTGACTTGACTTGGTCTGGTCTGGTCTTGTCTGGTTTGGTGTGGATTGGCTGTAAGTCGACATTGCTGTCCTTACCACTACGAGTACTACGACTGCTGCTTCGACAATTCTTACTACTCCTATTACTCGCATTGAATCTCCTAGCAGTTGTTGCTGCTTCATGCAATTAAAAAAATCTCTCAACTGCACATTAAAGGCAATTGCGGTTGCTATTGAAAATTTTTATTCAACTTCCAGAATCTCAACTCAACAGCTCCTATTGAAGCCAAACCAAACCAAACCACACCACACCAAGCCAAGTCAAATGAATTTAAGCCACCCTTCAACCCACATTGATTTTTTTTAATAAGTATTTGCTCTCTGCATACTCTGGGGTATGGCAAAAATTGAAGATGATGGCAAGCATCTAGAGTGAGTTGAGATGAGGTGTGGCAATGTAGTTCAATTGACATCGCCATAGCCATCACCATCACCATCACCATCACCATCACCATCGAAGACGAAGCCAATATTTACACTTAAAGTTTTTCGTGTTAAGTGGATAAATTAATTGGTTGGAATTGTTTCAATGCGTTCAAAGTAAAATAAAAAGCAAACGAGTAAAACAAGATTTGAGCAAGTGAAAACAAGCAATTATGGTTTTTGCATTTAAAGTTCATTCTATGTGGCATACTTTGCGGTAGCTTCAATGGCTGCCAATCTTTCCCTCTGAACCCAAATGAATTTCTTCTTGTATTCTTTTGTCTGGCACATTTCTTTTGCTTACATTAAAGTGTGCACTTTATGGGCATTTAATAGAAGATAACTACACTAAAAAGCACTGAACTTTTATGGCAAAAATGTATTGTATAAGTGTTAGTAGTAGAAATCTATGTACATACATGCAGGAAGCAATTTAAAGCATACTTTCGGGCTACTGCTGCTGAGCAAGAGAGTTTTGGCATAGCAACGCAAATAAGTCACTCGAACTTAACGACTTCCAGCTGCAGTTCTTCTCTAAAAAGGATATGTGCACACACACACATTCAGCTTTGGACAAACATAATCACAAGCTAAACTGGCAAAAATGAATTTTCTTTCGTTCCTTCGTTTGTCGGACATTGGTCAGCTGCAGCAGCAACACAAAAGTATGCAACAATTTATGCATGTTTACAAAGGCAATTTTTCCTATGAAATTGCGAACAAAGCACCACCACAGATGGACTTTCATCGTCATCCTCATCTCGTCGTCGTCATCATCATAGTCATAGTCATCCTAGTCATCGTCATCATTGCGAGCGAAAATTGGTAGAAGCAACTACAATAGAAATACAGTGATAAAGATAGCATAAAGGTAGAATAAAGATAGCAATAGAAAAAGAACATACAGAGAGAGAGAGAAAGGGAGAGAGCGAAACAGAGTGGTATAAGTGTCTTGTTGTCGAGCATTTATAGACGTTCAGGTTGACTGCATGGCTACTACTGTCTGCTCCCGTACATGTGAAAATATGGCAGACCGCAAAGCATAGCGCCAGGATATGGCCAGCCAACCAGCCAGGCAGCCTCACTAGCTCGTTCATTTATTCATACAGACAAACATTGATCACTTACAGGAAGTCAGTGTGTGTATTGCCTGGTCGGACCTTGGTCTAGGCCAGTGCAGCCCGGCCAAAACAAGATACTTCTACTACTGCTGGTTTCACAGAAATAGGTACATACACTTGCACATACGAGTGTGTATGCATATGAACTCATAAAGTTTAAGAGTATAGGTTTTTAGGCTTAAAACCAACTAACACAAAAACAAAAAAAATGTGGCATCAAGAGTTCGGGTGGTGGTGGTGGTGGTGGTGGTGGCGGTGTTGGTGCTCTGAACCGGACGGATGACTACGGAAACAGCCAACTACCGCTGACGTACGTTGTTAATATGTGTGGCGTTTAAAGTCAAACGAAACGAAACGAAATGAAATGAAAGTCAACTCAAATGCTGCGAAGGCAACGAAAGTCAGATTTGGTTAGATAAAGTTGATTTAAGCAAAGCGAACAAAATTATGAAAAAACGAAAAATGAACCAAACCGATTCAACTGTCATGTACGCAGGGTGTCCGACAAAAAAAAAAAAAAACCTGAGTTCCTTGCCAAAAGGTTGGATTCGCCTCTGTGGGGTACAAGTGCAACCAGTGACACCCAGCATGGCGTGTATTCCAAATTATGATCAAAGGACATCGGATATAAAGACAATTGAAAAGAATGTGATTGACTTCCACACTTGCTCGAAGTTGTGGAAGCATCGATGGGTTTGTGATGTTTAGTCAATTAAGGATTACATCGGAAGATGTCATGGGCCTGAAAAGAAGATATAATACTCGTACAACGCGAATTGAATACTTTTGGGGCTCATCTCGTACGTTCATGTCTTATAAACTATGAGCTTTGTCAGTATCCTCGTTAGGTTCGACAATTCAGGTTTGTCCTCATCATCATCATCGTTGTCGCTGGTTTCGTCATCACCGTAGGCACTGCAGCTAAAAACATTTTTGCGTTAAAAAGTTATAAGCCGACGACAACTACGAAACTGAGAAGAGACTAACACCCATTTTTCCCTCAATGGTTTCGTCATCATTCTTTAAAGTCACCTTTTTTTTTGTCCCCTTTTGAAGTTCTTATGTAAGTGTATGTTGCCTAAAACTATGCAATGCAGCAGTCGTTAAAGCAATGTGCGCACTATAGTTTGGGCAAACATGGCGAGACATTCACACATTCATAATGTACACAAAGAGGAAAAGGGTCCTTTTGTATACGAAGAGCAAGAGATTGCAAAAAAATTGCAACACAGACAGGATTTGCTTGAACGCCTCGCATTTCCTTGGACGCGGTGTCGTCGCCCTCATTCAACTTACCTTACTAACACACAACACTTTTATTCATTATTATTATTATTATTATTATGACGCTTGCACCATTATTTTTTCTTGTAAAATTTATGTTGTTGTTTAAATTTTATTTATTTAGAATTTTTAATTATTTTTGCGCATAAATTTGTTTCATTCTTGACGTTTGTCATATGTTGCGTATGTGCAATATTTTCCATACACAATATGGTTTCATATCGAAAACAAAAACAAAAACAAATTCTTATGCAATAATTTATTCCAATGGCGTTCATAAAAATCGGGACATATTCTACTATATATGCATCATAGATTCATTTTATGTTTATATGACCAAAGCATGCCCGCCTAGAGGCCTCAGGATGCTTCTGCCTTGCATTTGAAGTTCATTAAAAGCTTTGTTGTGTTCAATGTCAGCCATGATAATAACTCACTCACTCACCTACTCACTCACTTCTTTCCCTTTAGGTTGGCCCATTGTCTAGGTGTATTCACATACCCACATGGTTGAGTATATTGAGTTATGATTTAGTTGTTGTTGCTAGTGTTGTTTTTATTATTATGGATTTTATAGTAAAAATATTTTTAACAGGCATAAAAGTTGATAACAAAGAAGCAACAATACCGGAGTTTTGTACATTTTCAAAGAGTATGGGATATTAAATTTGTGCACAAGTTCGTCTCTTGATAAAGAAAAACTTGGAAATACTATGAAGCTAACTTATATATGTGTACATGGAATATTTCTAATTTTTCTTTAAACTATTCTCATGTATAAATTGAACGTCTATTGAAATGATAAAGAACAAACAACTGCAGCATAAAAGCATAGAGATGTCATATGAAATTTGTTTTGATTATTTCCTTGGCCTAAAGTTATTTGAATATTTATAAATCAATTTTTAATTTATACATATACAATACAAGAAAAATATAAAGATATTCTTGAAAATAGGAATACCAAATTAAATAAAAAGCGATCTGCATGATTTTAAAACAATTCTGAAAGAAAATTATTATGTCAAACAATACGAGAAGATATAAGAAAACCAATATCTAATCATCTTCACTTAGTGAGTCTTACTAAAGGACGTAGAACATTACTTGAATGAAAATGAATTAAAAATAGAGCAAAAGGTTTTACCATGAATCATTCAAGCGTTTCTCTTACATTTCTTTGGCCTCAAAATAGTCGTTTGTTTCGGCAATCACCTCGAATTCGAATTCGAATTGTAATTCGTGCAAATTTGCCATCATATCCAAAGACTTGTGATACTTGGTGCATTGTCTTGGTGAAAGATATATTTAGAGAGTCAGTTATCTCCTAGATCTTCTTTTTAGGGGTTGTCAAAATGATTTTATGGTCTTTTTTTTTGATATTTTCGCATCTACGCCTCGTACAACCAAACCTGTGACGCCATTTGTATGCCAAACTGGGAACTTACCAGTCGCTTAGCAACTTAGTTTCCGCCATTTACTAGGGCCTGCCAGAATGAGGTCCGTTTTTGAAGTTAAAGTCATAAGTAATAATAAATTGAAAGTAATGCGGACCCTTGCGTCTTTTTGTTTTTAAACAAGGTCATAAGGCTTCAAATGCTGGCGATTTACAAGCACTTTTGCAAAGTAAACGAGACTTTTCCAAACACAACACAATTTTTTTCTTTCTTTTTAAATCATCTTTTTATTCAAAATAGACTCCGTACGTATCGATACAACGTTTTCTATGATCAATAAACATGTCGAATGATATGTAGGAATGCCCTTCAGAATTGCGGTTTTTCGTATAGTCACATAGTTTGTATACTCACAACATCGGCATATCACTTTCCTTTCAGTGTCAAATGTAGCTGTCCGAAGAGGTAAAAGTCGCAAGATTCCAAATTTGGAGAATATGGTGATGAATGATGAGGCAGCTGCCATTTTGCAACCTCACACGGCGTATACAAATGCTCCAATAAACCAAGATAGTACAGTCCATTCATTAATCATTTGACCTTGTGGCATGAATTTCTTGCGGATTATTCCCTTGGCATCGTAGAAACAAATCAAATATGTCTTGGATTTTAACTTCACGCGACGGCTTTTTTTTCGTATCTGGTTCACTTGGGTGCCTCCATTCGGTACTTTAACACTTTGTTTTGGGATCATATTGATAACATCACATCTCGTCACCAGTACCAATTATTTACTTGATGTTTAGGTCATGTTTGGACTCTTTAGTCAAGTCCTTGCAATGTTGAATTCGAAGGAATTTTTGGTCATCAGTTACACTGCGGTGAAATGAATCCTTTGATATGTTCAATTCCATTACCAGGTAATGCAACGATGATTTTGTCTAATTTTTTATAAATTCACGCACAATTTCAATTTTACTTGGTGGAATCATGATACTTTTCTGACCAAGGCGTTCGTCGTCCTTGATGTCCTCACGACCATCATCATCACTCATGGACTCTGCCACGGGATAAACAATTAATTCAATTAATTAATTCAAACGTCTCAGTAAAAGTTTTTCCAAGTTTAAAACAAAAACTTAATATTCGCTCTTTTTTCGAAGTTCATTTTTGGATCGATGCTATAAATACACTGTCACGTATGTATAAAGCAATAAATCGGCTTCTGATTGTCCGTTGATCATGAAATTTTGACAGAACATCAGTCAAGGAAGTGCCTTTCAAACTCAAAACCGGCAAAAGATAGCATCACTACAAATAGAGATTTTGAAAAAGTCTCGTTTAATTTGCGAGAGACCTCGTATGTACATAATTTATGGGTTCTCCGATGTCTCATTCTGCATGTTACAAACTTCATAATAAACTTATAATGCTAAGTATTATACTGCGTGAAGAGAATGATAATCGTTTATTGTAAAAAAATACAATTTTTGGTGCAACCAAAATCCTCATTTTCCCATTTCTTTTTTCTTTTTTTTTTTTAATGCTACAAAGCAAGTAAATTTTAATATGAAAACCATAATCTTTAGCCCCAACTATTATGTAGCATGTGATGTGTGTCCATAGAAAACTTTTGATAATTTTTCACCACATTTTTCCGAATTTTTTTTCTCAACACTTTTATGTTAATTAATCTTTTTTCCCCATTTTTTTTTTTTCTTTTATTGTATCCAACTTCAACTACTCTTTCATTTAAATAGTACGAGTATCACAAATAAAAATACTTTAACGTTTTCCGTTTCCGTTTCATTTTATGCATTTTATTTCGTTTTAAATAATGAAAAAATGGTAAAAAAATTATATTAAAGTTTGACAAAAATATGGCTTTATGTTGGCTGGTAGTTGGTGTTGTTTTTATTCATCCTGTACAGATATTTGTTCCTCTGCTTTAAACCATGTTATTATATTTAATAATTAAAAATTTGTATTTTCTTTTTTCCTCCTTTTGTGTTTTTTGTTTTTTTTATGAGTTTGTAAACATTTGTAATGGTAGTGTGTGTGTGTGTGTGTGTGTGTGTGTGTATTTGTATATGGCACCTCAATGATTACATTTTCAATAAAATCCTCGTGCAAACAAAATAAAAATGTTTACACGCGTCATGCACGATGAAGCGCCACAATGTATGCTTCATTCTGTATTTATTTAAATTATTTTGTTTTATTTAAATAAACACAAACAGACGCATACACTTACACTTACACATACAGACACGCACACACATGGATGGATGGATAGATAGATACATTGACATCTACTTATTTTGAGTTACCCTTGTGTGTGTGTTTATTTTATGTATAAAATATTTTATTTTTCATGCGCGTTTTAATTAATGTGAACAGCATACAAAGTTCATTTTTTCCTGTGTCCTTTTTTGCTGGAATTGTCCTTGTTGCTGCTCTTTGCATCATTTATATTTAACATTATTTGCCACATGCATTGCAATCTTTTTTGTTTCCTTCACCCTTTTATCCATCCCGTGTCCCTTGCGCTGCTATTGCAGTTGCAATTCTTTGCAATTTGCAATGCTGTGACAAACCGCGTGTGTAGGCAGTAAATGAACTTTGAACAAAATATGCCACATTTCGTCAAGGAGAAATTGGAAGTAGGATTAGGATAGATGAGGGAGGGTAAGGGTGAATTGCATAGCAATGCATTGCGATATAATGTAGTTAGTAGTTAGAAATGTTGTTTGTACAATACTATGCAGTAAATATGTATGCAGGAAGCCGCGTGCGCGCTCAAAAGTATGCAATAGTGAAATTAGAAAGCATACGAATGGCCGCAGAGCCTCCTTAGTTCAAATGAAGCAAAATGAGAAAAAGTATAGAAAAGGCGACAACTCAAACGCACACAGAAGCACGCCCACAAAACATGTTTCACGCGTAGGTAGTGGTAACAACAACAACAACAACAGAAAAAACAACACCAACAATACAATAAAACCATGTCGTTCAGCACACCCCTTACTAGAATTCGTTCTATGATCCACGATGTGTGTGTGTGGTGGCGCATTTGCATTTTACCAACGTCGAAGTGAAAGTCATCCAAAATAGCAGTAACACCTCAACGCATATGCAAAAGTTTGTTAGACTATCCGTTCATTTGACTGTCTTTCTGGCTGGCTGGCTGTCTGTCTGTCTGTCTGTCCATCAGACTGTCAGTCTGTTAGTCTTAAACAGGCAACAACGACTAAAGGCAGCCACTACTTCACCGCATGCATTTCAATTAACAGCGGCAAAGCGCTAAAGCACTTCAAGCGTTGCCAGCAAAAAACACACATATAGAGAACTGCCCACATGCAGACGTACACATACATACATGTTTGTATGTTTGTATGTATCTATTAATGTGAGCCTACATATGCACTCATACAATTCTACAACAAGGACATTGTTTATGTTGCGTGGCTGCCTCAACTGCACTTTATCAAACGACAACGGCAACAGGAGCAAAAACAAAAAACAAAAAAGGGAAAACCTATTGGAAAGATCCAACAGGACGACGAACGGGCGACGCCATCTTTTTGCTGTTAAAGCCATTGGCTTTTTGTACTTCTCCTTCCTCCACCAGCACATCTAATTCTCTGTCTATCGTCTCTGACATTCTCTTCTTTTTAACGCTTTTGTTTATTGGGTTTACTCTTTCCGTCTTTTACCCCTTTAAAAGCCATAGGAATGCTATTCTTAAATGTTGCTGTAGTTGTTTTAGCTGCACGCACTGTAAACTTCCGGTTGCTGTTCACTCACTTTGTTCACTTCACTAACTCACTCCTGCGATCGCTAGTCTGCGTGTCCAATGTAACCACGTTGCACGTTTCTATGCTAAAGTGGAAAAAAGAACTTTCGTTGGCATGTTTTACGCCTCTCGGGGCTGCCTTTAGTATTTATGAAAGCTAACAGCACCACCACCACCAACAACAACAACAACAACAACAACAACAACAACAACAAAAACAAAAACAATAAGAACAGCAATATCAGGAACCAGGAACTCAGGCTCTGAAGCCAAGCCAAGCCAAGCCAAGTGAAGCCAAACTATGCCAAGCCAAGCGAGCAATGCCAATGCAGTCTCGCGACCAAAATGCGTATGTCCTTTTGCGCTTGTTCCTTTCAATCTCCTATCGCCCATACTCATTTCATTTCAACCTCTTCATCATTCATTTGTACATTCATTTTGTTTTTGTATAGAATGTAGGTGCAGATGTAGGTGTAGGAGGGACTGACTGCCTGTGTATTTGTTGGGGCAACCTACCGCAAAACATGTTGCGTGCCTGTGTATATGAGTTTGAGCACTTTTCATGGAGGACAGTTTTACTGGAGCACCAGCAACAACAATTACCGCACAAAATAAAAGGTAAACAAAATTACTTACGAGCAATTTCGCCTTCAAAAACATATACAAAGGACATACAATCACACACAGTCATGCATCGACATTTGTTTATATCACCGCGTGTGTGTGTGTGTGTTGTGTATGAATGGAAACATAAGGCAATTTTGCTGGCAACGTCAAACTACGTGTTTGTCTCTGTTGTATGACTATGTGAGTGGGTGAGTGAGTATGTGAATGTTGTACCCATGGGAATATGCAACGTTATGAGCAAAAATGAAAGCCAAGTTATTGGCATTATTGATTGGAATGAGCAGAAAACATGTAGGATGGATGGAGAGATGGAAAGAATATATGTATATGAATGAAGGACAATATCAGAAAGTTATGACGGTGCTGCTTTAATTGAATTCCAGTGAAAGACACATGAAGAAAAAGAAAAATTGCTGCTTGCAATACACTGATAAAGGTAAGCAACTATTAAGCGAGTGAATCTCATCATCGGCGAAAACCCAACGAAATATTATCATTTACACATTTGGAGTCTGAGTTGAAGAGTGGAAGGATCTGCTGGTCCTCATTGTTGGTCTTTGAAACAAAAGTCTACCAACTTGTGCAATCGGTTTAAATGTCATGTGACGATGGAGCATACAAGTATACCATGTATATACAGTATATATTCGTAAATAAAAAAAAAAGAAATAAAAAACATAAAACAATTTCAAGAATCGAGCGACATAGGCCTCCTCATATGTTGTACATGGAACATATGTTGTTGTACTCGTAGGTGCCTCTGTCACCATCTTTTTTGACACCGCTGACATTTTTCGTTATTATTTCCTTATATTTTTTTTTCATTTTCGGAAACGAACGCATAAAGTCAATTCTAAAGTGACAGAGTTGATCTAAAGACGATGACGATGACGAGGACGACGCCAGTTAAAGCAATCTACAATGTGTATTTTCTGGTGTTTTTTGTTTTCTCATCCATCCATCCATCCTCATTCTTAAAGGTTTAAATGGCACATATTAAAAATGCATAAAGTTGAATACTATTCAAAGCTCAAAAGAACTCAAGAAGACATTAACGAAAAATGAAAAAATATTCGAGATACAAAATACATAATACGACAAAAAGAAAAAAAAAAAAAAGAAAGAAAAGAGTTTACCATAAAAGTAGATTCGAACAACGCTAAATAATGCAAAACTCAAAGATGAATTTGTAAGAAGTTTGCTTGCCTTCGTCTCAATTTTTTTTTTTTTTTTGTCTTTCATTTTTCTTACTTTTCTTTTCCAACATCTTTAAAATGAAAATGTTATGTTGCATAGTTGAAGTGTTGAATGCCTTTAGAAACAAAGTGTAAAAAGGGATGGTTCATACTTTTTTCTTTAGAATACTTCAGAAGTTGAATGAGTATGGAAAGTTAAGATTTGAATGGGCAACATAAATGGATAGACATGTATACCAAGTTATTATTGTCAATAATGTCTGGACGTTAGGTAAGAACTTTTTGTAAATGACTGAAATGTTGATTTTAAGGTATTCATTTTAAGGAGTTTTAAGAAATTTCTTAAAAAAATTTAGAAAGAAAATAAGTGATGATAATGATAATTGTAAAGGATGAGATGGAACTTCAATAAGATTATTAGTTGTACAGAAATCTTTTGAGAAAGAAAACTCCACAATGATGTTAAATCCTTTACAGTCTTTATCATTTCCAACAGAGTTTATCATATTCAACTGAGTTTATCATTTCCAACTGAGTTTATCATTTCCAACTGAGTTTCTGTAAGTAAAAAATATTAAGTTTTCTCAAGGTCCTCAAAATAAGCGTTTGTTTCAGTGATGATCTATTCATTCTAAATCAAAATCTCTTCATGTCAAGCGATTTCTTCAAGTTTGAAAACAGAAAATAGTTGAATAGTTGAATATGATGGATCAGGTAGCAGTTTGTAGCTTACTTTATGGATTTTTTCCATGGAAACTAAACACATGGAGGAAAAGCACTTGTTTCTTCACCAAATGCGGTCGTTTTTGTTTCAAATTAATGACTAATCTGTCCAACAGCTCTGATAATATTTGTCGCTTATTATTTTAACTTTTTTAATGTATATGACACTGCGTGCATACCACAAAAATTCCGCCATAGCCTTGTTGACCGACAGTCCCACCTTAGCCTACTTTGGTACACGTTCACCTGGAGAAAGAAGTCCACTGCTTTGACTTTTCCTTGGTCTGTAGTATACTGTCGTGGATCAAAGTTTCATCCACGGCACAAAAACTTGTTCAAATTGCGGTTTGTTCAATCGTCGAACACTCCTTTGTTGTGGCCACACATTTGCACTTATGGTCGAGGGTGAGCAATCGCGGCAACCATCGCGAGGATAGCGTTTTCATGTCGAAATATTCTTGTAAAATGTGATGTAGCTACTTAATTGAGACGACTACATGCTTCTCAGTCACTTACCTTACGCGCTTTCAATTTCAAATCGTCCAATATCATTTCATGGATTTAATCGACGTTTCCTGGATTGACCATCTCTTTTTACAAAGAATTCAGTAAACCTCTTCTTAAACATTACAATTGTTGGTTCACAGTCCCCATAGTATTTATCAAGCCTTTCCTTAGTTTTGGTGATGGTTTTCTTACGTAAAAAAAAAAATTGCTGTACTCATGTACATGAAAATCAATTATTCCATTTTTTAAATACACAAAAGTTTGTTTTTTAAATTGACAATAGAAATGAAGTCATCTGGTCTTGTAGAACCATCTCTAGAATTTTCCAAGGACCTTATATTTTAGAAATGAGTACGAAGATAACAATTACAACAAAAATCAAAGTCAATATGCATATTCAGTAATTCAATATATTCAGTCAGATAGGAGCGATGAAACAAATTGTGATTTTTCACATCCTAAATCATCATAATCATATTAACAAGACACAACTTACTAGTTACTAGTGGCTCATGTCTTTAAGGAAGGAATTCAAAATAACAATGGTTGTGATATATGCAGGGACCATGAACAACAGATACCACTGACCATCTCCTATGCTCGTATCTTATTCTCATGCTTGAAATATATTGTGGCTTCTGTTTTTAAGAAACCAGATGATATCTCAATAGTATAGTTTAGTAACTTACAGCTGCTCATCATCTGGAGCCTCTCTAACTGAACAGACCAAAATAACCAAATAAACTTATCTTACCCTAAAGGAAAGTATTTCTAATTAATATCACCCATTGATATTGTTCAAATCAATCTGCCTCAAACAAAATCAATATCGATTTAAAAAAAAAAAACCACCTTGACCTTGCATTACATACATTATAATTTTAGAGAAACAAATTCTTAAACAAACAAAATAATGTTATTTAATCAAAACTCATACCCACTACAAACAGATATAAATATTCATGATAAAATTATTAACTGTTTTTGTGTATGAGAATTGTTTCCTCTCTTTTAAATAATGTAATAGAAATATCACAATGAGAAATTGCTTCAATTGGTTTGTATAAGCGATGTAAGATACGAAAAGAAGTGAAGAGAAATGAAAAGAAAGATGTAAAGTAAAGCAAATCTATGAAAAGAATAGAAAAATAAATAAAATCAAGTAAAAAGCAAAACATATTCAAGCCTTTTTCCTTATAATTTGACTTACATTGTCAATACAAATTTTTGAGTCGTGAACAAATAACAAAGTCATTCTACATACACATCCTTACCATTCTGCACTCTTTACCTTTATCTCTTTCAGACAGCAGCCATTCTCACTCAGCTATACACTTACAGATTTATTTATCTATGTGTATAGATAGATATGAATGTGTATATGGTATTACCTATGCTTTGCGTAATCCCAAACGCTTTGGCACTGTACTTTGCGCATATATTGATTGTACAATACTTGTATGTATATATATTGTAAGTACGCCCAAATGTATGCAATGTTTTCTTTTATACTTTTCTCTATATTTTCAATTCTTTTTTAAGTTCAATTTTCAAAAGCACAAATTGATAAAATTCAATAAAATAACAAACAGGTTCTTTCCTTCATTCTTGGTTGGCTTTGCCTCTTGGATACAATCAGTTGTCGACAATACAACACTCACACACATACACTCGTACTGTACTATTACACTCTTACTATTACACAATATATTCATATTCATTGACATACGCACGCCCATAAAAAGACATATACTTTTCATTTTAAATTCTCTAAACAAATTCCCTTTGGCACACAATATTTTCTCAATACTCAACTTAGTCAGTCCGTCTGTTGGTCGTTGGTTGTTCAAGGCATGTTGGGGGTTCTGTTCTGTTTCAGGGTTCTTCTTCCTGTTTTAGCTAGCGGCAAGTTTTATGTTCCTTCTTATAGTCATCCTCCTTCATTTACTCCTTATTCCATATATATTTATATGTTTTTTTCATTTTCTTTAGGTTCCACACTCACTAATATATGTATGTAGATTTTTTTGCCATTATAACGCAGTATAGTTAAAGTTTCCTTTTATATTGTGAAAAAAAAAAAAAAAAATGGCAAGATGAGAAGAGAAAGGCTTGTATAAGTGGTTTCACTGTATGGTGTGTGTGTGTGTGTGTGTTCGTATGTGTGTTGGACTACATTATTGCGTGTATGCTGATTTTTCTTTCTCTATATTCTGTTTTTCCTCTTTTTCTTATGCTTTTTATATTTATTTTTGTTGTTGGCATATTCACTTCTTCTCTTCATTTATTGTTTTTTTTTTTTTTTTTTTTTTGCAAGTTCTAAAACATAAATAACTTGCAAACGCCTTGAAAGCGGCAGTAGAAAACTCAATTGCAACACTTGCTCAGTTAACATACAATCACATACACAAACTTACACACACAAATATGCATATAAATATACGCAGCAGATGAAGTAACAGCAGGCAATGTTCAATAGACAGGCAAGTTGATGGAGGAAACAAAGGGGGATAGAGCATAAAACATTTGCGCCTACGAGTAGGCAATAGATTTACATCACTAGGCGTGTTTGAGTGTTTGTGTTAGCGCGCTCTTCCATGTTCCCATCTATGTGTGATTGTGTGTGTGTGTGTGCAAGAGTGTGTTTGCACACATGTTTATTTTCACTCAATGCGTTTGTATTGAAGTTGTTGTTTATGCTTGTTTTTGTTGGCGTATCTGCAATTTGTTGTATTCTCTGTTTGAAAATATGCCCGTTGGCAATTTTCCCTCTTCCCTTCCCTTCTCTCCTCTTCTCTTTACACATCTCTAGTAGATTCGTATTTGTATAAATGTGCATACGAAGCAAAGTAAACACAACACGGAACAATTATGATGATGATCGTAATGATGTTGTTCCTGCTGCTGCTGCTGCTGATGATGATGATGATGATGATGATAATGATGATGATGACAGCAACAACAAGTATAAAAAACAAAACAATATAAATGCCATATACAGTTTACTATAGTCGCATAGCTCATAGGTGTGTTCATCATGCCTCAGGTTCCATTTCCGGTTTGAGGGGAGCAGACACTGCCTCTCTCTCTCTCTTTCTATCTCTGTTGTTGTTTTATAGATAGACAATATACTCATATACTCCACATTGTACATCACTCACACGCATAATGCTAATGATATTTACTTTAGAGGGCAGCGCATGTAGCTATGCAGCTGGGATCAGCACCAACGCCAAGATCCGGCGTCAATTCAACGCTTTAACGCCAACAACGCTATTTCTGTTGAAAGCCTGGGAGCTATACTATACTACTGTGTTACATTGAGGGAGTGAGTCAGTGAGTGAATGAGTGAATGAATTAAGGAGCATGTGAATCGACGGTAAGTGGGTGAGTGGCTTGAGTGATTTACTTTGTTTTTAACTTGATGAAAAAATAAGTATAAACTTCTACTTCAAGTATTTTTTAGTGGTCGTGTTTTGTGTTGTGTTGGCATTGCCTTCAAGCTACTGACTCTACTACTACTAGTTCCACGATACAGAACAAAGTGGGAGAAAAGGAAGAAGGACTAAGAGGTGTTTGTTCACTGGTCAAACTTCATGTGTTCTTTACTTCCTTTTCGTTGCATCCCTCTGGCAGTTTCTTTGGCGTTAGTGTTAGTTCATTTTATCAACGCTTTTGCAACTTTTCCTCGCTTTACTTGCTTTGACTTGTAGTATCTTGTATCTTGTTGCTGTTGCTGTTGCTGTTTTTGCCGTTGCGGAAAAGTGCATGTTTTATTAGTTAGATGAGTCCAACTTGACTCGAGTTGTTTGAGTTAAGTGAAGTGGCTTGGATTGGTTTGGAGTCGTGTGATGTAGTGGTGTGGAATTACTTTGATGTGCGCGTTCCTGGCGTGCGCACTTTGCTTGTGTAATTCATTAGTTGGTTACGCCCCGATTTTCCTTTGCAACGCTGACTTAACGACATACAAACCGACCATCACAGATTGACCAAACCGGACTGAAATGTTAGCAATTTAAGCGTATATATCACGACATTACTATGTAATGTAGGTTGTGGATATGGATATGGATATGGATATGGAGGATATGGATGAGCATAGGCAGTCACTAAAAGGCGTTGGCAGGTTGGTACTGCGATTTTTATAATGACTTTGTCATTAAACATATTTTATAGTGGAACGAAGAGTAACAGAAAGTTCACTTATTTATTTATTTACTTTATATGGCATATGCAAGAACTTTAAAATAAACAAAATGTTAACTTTGGGTGGAACCCTTTGCTTATCAAATAAAATAATTAAAAAGAAATTAATATAAATGCTTTTTCTATAAGTATAATTTTAGTAGCAGAATATTGTTTGTGTGATATCTCATCCAATAATCAGAGAACACCCTTATAATCACAATTTGAAATGAAACTTCTTTAGCGAAGGGAGGTAAAACCAAAAATTAGAAAATGAAATGTGACGAAAATCAAAATGCGATGATGCTTCAGAGACATAATGGGGAGAGGCACAAAACAATGCACATTGTCTTGGTGCGGACTCGTCTGTAGCGTAGAGACTGAATGCTTATGCATGAGTAAGAGAGAACATCTAATTTAGAAGTTTCACTTCCATATTATATTTGCTTAAATAGCTCCAATATAATAATAATATCGTCCAGTTTTGATTTTCATCACATTTAATTTTCATATTTTTTTGGATTTACTCCTCTTCGCTAAAGAATTTTCACTTCAAAAATAAAAAAATATTTCCAGTGCAGGACTCGAACCCTACGTCCTCGGCTTGCAAGTCCTACTCTCTAACCACTACGCTACTCAGACATTTCAATTGTATTTGCCTAAATAGCTCCAATGCAATAATAACATTGACAAATTTTGATTATCATCACATATCATTTTCATATTTTTTGGATTTACTCCCCTTCGCTAAGGAAGTTTCATTTCAAAAATATAACAAACTGATATCTAAATTAGCTCGAGAACTCAAAATCTGAACGATTAGCATTCACATGAAAAGGATAGGATAAGGTTTAATCAAATCTCTTCCATCGAGTAGATCATTTCCATATATAGTTTATGAGGTCTCTAACTCTTGCATCTATGCGTTAGCAACATGAAGGCAAACTGTTATAATCTGTTTAAATCACAATAGTGTATAGTGTCAAAGGTATATAAAAATAAAAAATAATCACTTTTAATTCATATAATGACACACATTTTGCTGCTTTTAATTCGTAAAGTGATCCAGTTTCTGCTGTTTTAATCCTTAAATAACTTTTGAACACAGTTCAGATATCAATTTCATTTATTGAGTAAAATCTCATTCACTTATTACACACAATGCATACACTTTTTCAATTGTGCATCAAAGTATCTTTATCTACACAATGGATCTGTGATATGCAGATATACTCATGTGTAAGGTATCTGTGATATTTTCCAGTTAAATACACCTGCGATTATTCGCTCAATGCTTAAATCATGTCAATGATAACGTTGTTCTCTGTATTGAGTGTACTCAGGTACGCAAAAGTATGTTTGCAATATGATGTTGATTGATTTTAATCTATTTAGTTCTTCATCTAGAAAATCAATGTAAATAAGTGCAAAAACATGCTGGCACAGCACAATGATTGAACCACAAGTTGGCAATCAGTGGCAATCATAGAGTCATTGTAATCATCATCATATTTGTGATTTAAAAATGAATTCCGATTCTCATATTTCACTCAGGGTTGAAATAATCGCAAATAATTCGCATTAATGTATGCGTCATAAAGTCGCATTAAATTGTGCGCACTTATATCAATAAGGAATCACGGTATCATGGCATCAACAGAATTATTTTATATCACAGAAACATGAAAACGAATAAATAATAAACACATCCACCACATCATCATCATCATTCAGAACATTGTTTTACAAAAATACACGATTTGTTATAGAGGTGAGAATGAAGTGAAATTATTATGTGTGAATCAAAACGGAAAATAAGGACAATTAAACGTATTAACGCTTTTAATGTCGAAACGATTTCAGTGATTAATTGTTACACAAAGTCACAACGTAAACGAAAATGAGAATCCCTGAATGAAACTTGAACCATTTGGCAAACGAAGAGCAGAAACGGAAGTTAGTTAGTAAGAAGCACGTATGACATTTTGTCACCGCTCGCTGTGGCCATGACTCAAAATACCATCATCTACTACCAACTACCAATACAAATTCCCACTCAGAAACGCACTCAGAACATTCAGAGTACTTGGAAAACACTTGAAGCTTGTAATTAAATCATTATTAAACGTAACAATCATCATGAGGGATATAACATTAAGTAAGGGATGGATAAGCAATTGCAAAGGACAATTGATGATGATAATGATGATGATGATGATGATGATGATAATGAGAAGCAGTGATAGTTACTGTCGTCAATACTTGGTTGGCATGATCCTTACCATCATACAACAATTCTATGCTTTGTGAGAAAATGTAATCAAATCGAATGAAGATTGTGTGGGCGTGTGTTCTTACGATAGAGTAAGTATACTCAATGACCCAGTAACCAAACCCAGAGATGCTTGTGACACAATTACATCGTTATCGATAAGGAAAACCCAAAGGCTATGAATGAATAACTCACTAAAGGAACAAGTGGACGAAAGAATGAATGAATGAATGGACGGATGAACTGAAATAAATGAATGAATGAATGAGTACGAGTATAGTTTGAAATGAAGACTAAGTAGGCGAATGTGGAGTATGGAATACTTCAAGAATTGGTGATAAAATTCTGTTGCCTAGTGTACTTAATAGTGTTGTCAACGATAATGCGCAATGATTATTTTCATGAAGTGTTTAGGCTGCCATAGTCACGGTATCATGATTTCACGACAACAATGAACCATTAAAAAAAGACTAAAACGAATAGTTGTGACAGCGTTTCAGTGTTGTCTGTTCGCATGATTGATATCATTTCAATTTCACGGTTTTGCTCCGATAAAGCCAGAGGTTATTTTGCGTTAAATTTATCTCAGTATAACAACAACATCAACGACAACAATGACGACATTAAAGACAAATAAAAAACAAAAGTTTAACAAAAGTTTGATTAGGAAAATACAATACCGAAACCAACAAAAATCGAAGACAAGTCAATATAAAAATGAAAACAATTTCCTAGTATTGAAATAAAGAGCAAACGTTTTGGATTAATATTATTGTAGTACTTAGTATTGTGGTTGATAAGAAAGTAAAAAAAAAAAAATGTCACATATTGATAAACTTTTAATAAAACAACAATTGAAGGGTAAAAAGTTATTAACCAATATCAATAACTACAAGAAGACACCTTGCCAAGGCAAAACTTCAGTTCATATAGAAAGAATATGGCATATAGTTCATCAACTTTGGTTGGAATTCAAATTATTGGATAAACGTATACAGAAATATCATCAAGAGATACCAGAACATTATTACTTTCAACAGGAATTATTTGAATTGTTTCATGGAAAATATCTAAATTTCCGAAGTCCCCTCAATGATGATAGGATGAATGTGTTTCGTACTAATAACAAGGACACAAATGTTCAAACACCCATGCATGATAAAAAGAATGTGATTCTGGAACATAATCACAATTATAAGACTATAAAAATCCAACAAACTTTCAAAATCAAGAAATCAAAATCAAAAAAACCAACATAAAAAATAGTTGATAACTAAAATAAAACTGAGTACAAGCAGTTTACAATCTGCAATGGAATTTCATACCCAATGACTCACTTAGATTTTCATTCATATTGTTTTGTCAATGATAAAGACAAGTGTTTTTTGTTGGACTGCAAAAAACAAGTATCTATGAAAACGAAAAAAAAAAAAAAAAAAAATACCAGATAAGATGTTATCATGATTAAAGTATGTGTACGAGTTTTGACTCATTGAGGAAAGTGTGATAAGTTGCTGCTGCAGCTACTTCTGCCATATAGTACATTACATTGCATTACGTCATGTTACGTTACGTTACGTTAAGTAAAGTTATGTTTAAGTGTATTTAAGTTTAATAAAGGCAAGTGGAGTGTTTACACTTGAGATTAGATTAGAAGTGTATGGCGGTTTATTTTGTTGTGATGTGGCACTTTTGTGTTGTGATATGGTGTAAGCTGGTAAAGAAGGAGTAAAAGATTGGCTAGTATTTATAGCGATATTCTATTTCGTTGTTATTCTATTTCTTGAGTGTGTCATTAACAGAAGCACCAAAAATGAATCTTATCAATTAGATTTTCTCACTACTTCAAACTATGTAAGTACCACATCGCATGACCTGATGGGTTGAAAGGGAGGCTATATTACGTCAAGTGTGTGTTTGCTGCTGCTCCATTAGAGGCAATATGAACGCAATTAATGACGTGCAAGTGATTAGACACGCATTATATTTCTACGCTAACATTCTTCTTTTGTTTGTATGGAAAGGAAAACAACTAACAACAATTTGACCAAATATTTACTTTTCTGGCTATTAAATAGACAATTAATTATTTGCTTTTGTTATAGTAGCCTTGTGGTATGTGTCCTTTGGCTTGGTTATGTAGTCATTCATTTAGTTTGGTTCTTCGTTTGTTCTTTGTTTTCTTGGCTTTTGTGGCCGATCGAACAAACAATTGTCCAAAAACCGAAATAAATTGGTCTAAACAGCTAATAAAAACTGGCCACAATACTGAATTGAAGCTAATTCGATAATTTGCTTTTACTTTCGTTTTTTTTTTTTGCTTTGTTCTTTATTTCTTTATTTGGTTGTTGATGCGGACAATGTCCTTCGGCTTAGTGCTAATTTTCGAGACGATTATTTTTGCTTTCAGTATTTTCTATTCGCACACAAGTTACTTCCTTTTGTTTTTATTCCTTCTTATATATATTTTTTTTTGTTTCAACATCATTGCCAGAATCAAATGGGGAATGAAGGCAATGGTAGGCAGTCAGCCAGGCGAAAGGAAGTGGCAGCGTTGAAGGAATAAAGACACTAAACTGAATTAAGACCACAAATTTATGTGCAGCAGACTCAGAGTAAAATAAAAAAAAAAAAAAAAAAAAGAAAGAAATACACAAACACACACATTAGGGGGAAATATAAATAAAGAAATAAAAAATGCCAGCTCAAAGAAAATTGGCGTGAAAACAACAACAAATAATACAAGATGAACACAAAAAAGTAAAGTAACGTAACAAAAAAAAAAAAAAAACAAAAAAACAAACGCAAACGAAACGATACAATACTAAAGACAGCAGCGTGAAACTTTTGCTGTTGATAGAACAAAACAAACAAGACAAGGCAAGTTGGACAGAGGAACAAATGAACAGACAGACATACAGACAGACGGACGGACAAATAGATGAACGAAGGAATGAACGAATGAAAGCACGACGGTAGAAACGGATGACTGAGTAATGGTCTAGCCAGGAGAGAAGAGCCTTGGGAAACCGCACCGTGCCCAAAAGTAGGCAATACAAATGGAGACAATGGAAAGAAAATTTGTATTCAGTAACAACGAACTCTTTTCAATGCTTCCGAAGTTATAAGATGTTTCCATCAATTCATGCAATTTATATTGATTTGAATATAAAAAAAAAAATAAAATATAAAACTGAAATCTTCATGGGTATCTTATATAAAGATTAAAGAATATAACCAGGATTTTTTTTATTAGATTTTAGAGATTTGGGTATATGTCCACAAAATCTGTTGAGTGATTTCATTATGCATTCCATTGAATTCATAGTTTATAGTTATTTATGGATTGATTGGACAATTTCTTTAATAAGTATGATTGAGAATTGTTCACAAAATACTTTATATTGATTGGAATAGTCATTCATTATAAGTTTGTAGTTTTTTAGAAAAGGGGGAGGAATTTAGGATAGTTGATGGTATGGTAGAAGAATCAACTAGCAAAGCCTGAACCCCAGTGACGATTTTATAAAGCTGCTCAAATCATAGAAAAAAGCTTTCCCGAGAAGACGGGTCCGTCTTTGAAAAAGAGCAAGGCAGGCACATAGAAGGTATTGAAAACTTTCTGATTCTTTCTCAAATCCATAGCAGCCACAGAAGTCTTGATATTGGACATGCAGCCATTAATCTAAAATCGCAGTGCCCCGTCTCCTTCTGACTCCAGTTACCATTCGAATCCTATTCTTGTTAAAGTGTAGAAGCTTCGTTTCGCATGACAATACATCCTGATTTATTTACCCACAGCAAGTCTGCTAGCTCTCTGGTTTTCATTTTCAAGGCTAAAGGAATGTCTCGTAGATGTCTGCGATTATGAATAACCGCTAAGGAAACTGTCAATGACGATTCCTTTCTAGCACATTAATCCGCAATCTTTTTACCTAAAATATCATAATGACCAGGTAGCCAGCTTACCGTAATTGTTAAGAAAATAATTAATTATTATTCTGACGCTAAGAATGTTTGTATTGAAATTACTAGGAACAAGTTCATTCCACAAATGTTCAACTTTAACACGAAAAATAAAATATCCAAAACAAAGAAATTCTATTCTACTTATTCTATTCTACTTATTCGAAATAAGAACAATGAAAACATTTATTGTGAAATAAGGACCAGGTTAACTTTGATTTTCTTATCGTTTAAAAGAGAAAAATATTATTGTTTTTCGTATTAAATTTATTTCTTTTCCTTCAAATTCTACGAAATCATGCTGTTACAAGTTTCTTATGGAAGTCTTTATGTCTTTCTCATTGCATGAATGTTCAAATAAAACAAGAAAAATGTGTACACAAGTAATAAATATAAGCCAAAAGGTAGACAAAAACAAGCACAACAACTTCTACATAGACCATCCTGCTGCGTTGTATCTTCTTTTTACTACTCCTCAACCACCTTGCTCAGCTCGACGTGCTATCATTCCTTCTTGCCAATGTCGTCTTCATAATATGGTGATGGCAATGGCGATGGCGATGGCGTTGGCGTAGCGTAAATAAAGCGTGTAGCATAAATTCAAACGCAAAGCAAACGACCGTTGCGATAAAGACAGAAAGGCGGTTAGATGAAAGGAGGAGAGGCTGTAGGACGGACGAAGTAAATAAAAATAAAATTGTATATTTTACAGCCGTTCGCTTTGCGCACTTTAATAAGATTTATTAAGTCGCGCGAGCGCGAATCTTCTTATTGCATACTTTTCGGCCATACGCAAAATACTAGCAAACGACCTATGCACGTTAAAAATGAATGGCGTAAACCCTTACTGTAATAAAAAAAAAAGTAAGTAACCAACATCGCCATAACCAAACCTCTAAACCATATAGTATTATGTTCTCTATCTAACCAACCATATGCCAGCAGACATTGACTTAGTCTTAGACTCAGTCACCGTCTCATAGACATCGTTGTTGTCGTCGCCGTACTCTTTGTTCATGGCATCTTTCCGGAATGTATGCCTTGTCGTTTGCCATAACAACAACCGCGTTGTAAATATTTGTTAACTTAACTCTTGCCGTTTTTCTTCTAGACCCACATCCTTCTTTTTTGTACTCAAACCCGAAAAAATAAAGAAATCCCAATCTCATACCCTTGGCAGAGACCCCGATAAAAAGTCAAAAAATGTGAAGAAAAGAAATGAGTAGAATAAGCCCGGCAATGCCAACTCACTTACACAGTCGCTTTCATCTTATGCTTCTTGTTGTGTGTTGTTTCTGTTATTCTGTTTCTGTTTCAGTTTCTGTTTATTTTTTAGCTAATAAAAAGTTGATGTTCTTCTGTTGTTCTTCGCGATTTCCCTTCAAACTTGCCTACGAATCCTCTTAACTCATTCATTCATTCACTCACTGACTCACGAACACGCCAGTCAGCCAGCCACTTTTACTTACTTACTTACTTACTTAGTGCCGTGTGCGAGTGAGTCTTTTTAGCTTTTTTACTACTACTATATATTTTGGTTGTTCATTTTTTTTTCTCCTTCCTTCTTTCTCCTGCTTCCTGTTTTTATTTTTATTTATTTTTTTTTTTGCAATGTTTCAATTTTTTCCGCCTTCCTTCTTCACTTTGTTGTGTTGTCCATTTGAGTGCGTCAAGGAGAAAGTGAAGCCGAACTTATGCTGCTGGTAACGCCTAAAAGCTGGCAATGAACTTTTACTCTTGCTTGCTTGATGCTTCTTGCTTGCGTGTGCGTGCGTGTTATTAAGCGGCAACATTGCTTGATGCTTCTTTCTACTCATAGTATCTTTTAATGCGAGGGTTGTTTCAATTATTGAGGTCAAGCACAAGCACAAGCACAAACATAGAAGCACCCATGCACACTACTTAGTGGACTTGTCTCTATGTTATTATATACTCATGCTATTAAGTATTCTATCTAGTAGTAGTTGCTGTTGTCTGTTTTTATTAATAGAAATATATATATATATATATTTTGTTAGCAAATATTCAGTAAAAGAGTGCGTGCTTCTATTCAGAAGATGAGTGTTTGATGAGTTGGGTAGGGTTGGACGTCTTGGACTAACTGCTTGCCTGCCTGGTTATGACTTTGTCGAGTAATAGTCCATGCTTCGTTATTGTCTAAGGTAATTTGTATAATGGAACATAAAGAACTACTAGTGTAGTAGGTAAGCATATTTATTACTATACTGAATTGTATGGCATAAAAAGTTGATTTGTTTATTTAGATTAGTAAAAATGCTCTAAAGGAATAGAGGACAAATTAAGGACAAAATATATAATAAAATAAAAATCAACAGAACAGAAAAAGACACATGAAAATAGAGTATTCTTCTGTTCTTTAAATTTCATTTATCTTGAGGATTTCATAAAGCTGAAGATGAAGAGAAAACTCTTTAAAATTCTGATTATGATATACGAGAGTATCAATGCCAAGGCAATCTGTTGTCATTTTATGGAAATCTTTAGTCAATAGAAGGTGCATATTTTATATATTCAACTTTCACTTCGATAATGATGACGGTGATTTATCCAGACAATATTTTATATGAGACAACAACACAAATGTACTGAAAACGGAAATCAACGAGTTAACCCCAAAATACTAAATGTTAATAAACAAATAAAGCAATTGAGCTTTTAACCTCGCAATCATATCTAAACACACACATACACACGCATAAACTGAGAAACATTTATGCCCATAAATTCTACATTTCATACTTTATAGACCATAAAGATTGTTTATGAAGTTAAGAGTTCTTTGGGGACACGACAAAGACAACAAACACACAGCTGTCAATGCAATGCTTTGTCATAAAATCTCTAATGATTTGGATTGAAAACACAACACAAGACAACACAACACAGCATAGCACATTTTTCTAAAGACAAAAAGGAGCAACAGAGGAATTACAAGAGAATTTTACAAAATAGAGGAGTGCAAGCATGAAGCAACCCTCGCTTTTAAGTTTAAAGTGATTCAGATCGTAAAATTTTGTCATTCATAAACAGCTTAAATTGTTTTTTGAAATATTTATAATATAATTTAGAGAGCTTTAAAAGTAAAAAGCATTCACAATATACGAGAGGAGGAGGAGGAGGAAAGTTATTACAAATCAAAAGGAGTGATGGACCAATGGACAAGCGAATATGCCCTCATATATGCAGAGATACTCGTACATGGTCAGATCGTAAAAAAGTATATTATTAAATAATAGTATAACGATAACTTATTTAATATACTTACATTGTGTGTGTGTGTGTGTGTGTATGATTATGTATTTGAATAGAATAAGTATGTGGTGTTTGTGTGAGTGTTTGTATATACATATAATTTCGAATACATTGTTATATTATTTAATAAATTTCTGTAATGTACACTTGAACGTGTGGTAGCAGCGGCTTCTCTATCGACTGAGGCAACAGCAACAATATTTCCCAATTGAATATAGACAGTGATGATGATGAGCAGCAAGAAGCAGGCAGGCAGGCAGGCAGTGCTGACTGGAGGAGAAAACGTTGGCTACAGTTGCTGCCTATTAACCACATTTTAAGCATAATTGAATTTCGTGCATAAATTTGGTTTATGTGGCATACTTTTGGGAGCGCCAGGGGACATGGCAACGAACGAATAACGCAAACCAAACCAATCCGAACCAAACCAAACGAAGCCAAACCATATTATGGTATGGCAAGCCATGCCAAGCCAAGCACCAGTACCAGTACCAGCACCAGAACCAGAACCAAGGCAGATTATTACATTATTTACTGTGCGAGACGCCATGGGAGCTATGGGAATGTACTAGGTACTCATAGTAGTACCTAAAAGGTAGAGAAGCAAAGTTAAGTATGAGTAAGAAGGTTACAAAGCAAAAACAATAAGAAGATGATGATGATGATGATGATGGCAACGTCAACGTATCCAGGCGACATGAAACAGGTGGTTCTGACTCAGAATAAGCCTGACAGAATTGCGCTAGCCTAGCGTGATATCGCCTGGCCTTGCTTGCCGTTGCCAGGCACAACATGATGGCATTGCGAAATATTGTATATAAAAACCGAAAATATTTATTAAATTTGGCTTTTATTACCCGAAGAGTGCGTTCGACAAGCACCGTAAAGTCTACTACGTTTTTCATGTAACATCCCATCCATCCATCCTAGTCCAACCACTTAATTCTTATATTATTATGCCCTCTTCAAAGTCCCTCATACTCGTGTGCGTGTGCGTGTGCGGTTCATTAAGAAGAAGCAAGCAACAATTTCTGTTTTATGAATATTAAAACAATTTATTAAAAGCGAAAATATTTAATTTTTTATGCACGTCTCTTTATTTTATTCATTCATTCTTCTTTACATTCTCTTTGCAACTTCTATCTACTCATCCAATGTTTCTTCTTTCAGGTCAGTTTTCATTACTTACTGTTACTCATTATGAATTCTGTTGCGGTCTTTGGCACACAATCTTTAACCTGAGGGCACATCATCATAGACATAAGTTGACCTTTGGAAAAAAGCTTAAATACTTCAATGCAATATAAAATATTTAGCCGACAGTGATCTTTTTTAAAAAGGCCAAGTAGTTTCCCATACATTCCAACTAAAATTTATCTGCAGGGTAAATAATATTCTGTTATGGCCACATTTTTATTGACAATATTTTATACTATAAGCACTTGAACTTCACATACTCGTACTAACATTAAATAGAATAGAAGAGAATAGAAGAGAAGAGAAGTACTAAGTATTATAAATTAATGAGGTGCTTAAGATATTTCTGATTTGTTATCAATTAACTTAAATGTTGTTATTTAGAATGTGTTAAATTTATTTTATGATATTAACCAATTAATTTGTGATCTACTAAATAATTTGGAATTTTAATGGATTCCATTAAATCTTAATTTATGGTGAAATATTTTGAATATCAGATTATTATACCTTTGATACTAGTTAGCACATTGAGCCACGCATCGAGGACCCTTAAAGATTATGTGGAATGATCAGTGTGACAAAAAAAATTAGAAACAGAAAAAGGAGTCGTGGGATACCCGTGTAGAGCGCAGCTCCATTCAGAACAAAATTTTCAATTATTATTATTTTTATTTATTGAAAAATTTATGTGTTAATTTTCTTCTTTTTGATTCATTTTTATTATTATTTGATTTATTATTTTAAATTTTATGTACCGTATTGTATCATAGACACGATCGGTTTATGATAACTAAAGTAAGAAATGAATATTGTGATGCGATGTTATTCAAAAACCGGGAAAAAATGCATCAATTGTCGTGTGATATCTTGTAGTAGATTGTGAAGGACTATTGCTCATTGTAAGATTAAACTTTTTCTTCAGCAAAATTTACATTGAAATCACGAGTTAAAATAAGTGGAAATTTGTGGTAATTTTGTCCGAGTGGAGCAGAACATCCTTCACTAAACTCCAAAAGTGATATATGGATGAACAACGTTATGTCTTCAACTGAACTAGCCAGCGATTTGTAAATAACTGCCATTATTATTTGAATACCATTTTCCATCTTGCATGTTGCGGAACAAATGTCGCCAATACTTGATCTTCGTATCATTAATTCCGTTATTATATGCATACTTGGTGTGAAAATCCTGATTGCATTACTGTGATTTTTATAAATTGCTATTCCTCCAGCATGAACATCTGGTGTTTTGTAATTTACGATGTAATCGAAATTCAGAATATGAAATTCTTTATGGTTACCCATCCACGTCTCACCGAGTAGTAAAATATTGTATTTTTGTTGTTTATGCAAACTCGTGAGAACTTTTGAAGTTTTCGCTCATGACTGCAGTAATGAGAGAATGAGAGTTCTATTAAGACAGAATTAAGTAAAAGTTAAAAAAATAAAAATTCCCAATGCAGGATTCGAACCCCATTGCTCTCGGTTTCCCAGTCCTACTTTTTAACCACTATACCACGCAGACATTTTAATTCTTTTTGCATAAATAGCTGTTTATTAAAAAAAAAAAAAAACAAAATCTTTTTCAATATAAAAATAAAAATATATTTCCAAAGAAGAATTCGAACCCTATGCCATCGGGTTGTCAGCCCGATACTCTAACCCATAGAAAATAAATCTGACGATTCTATTTTTAGAATCATTTTTTGAAATTTCACTCATGCCGTAAAGCACATAAAAGAGCTACTATCTAATAAAGCTATGTCTTGCATAATTTGCTCTTAATTTTTGTGTCAAAATTTGAATTCTCAGTTTACCGGAAGATTCAAAATTCAATTTGTAGCCATATTATTCTATGCAAAATCAGCTTGTGTGATATATAATTATGTATATGTAACAACTTGTCATATTGCACAAAATTTCCAAAAATCATTCATTTGTGAAAGGAAAACATTTGCATATTTTCAGGTATTCAAACGAAATTCCACAAAACATTTTGTAATGTCAATTACCTCATGAAAGGAAAGATATGTAAGATTCATGTTATAGTACTTCAATGTTTTTTCGCTTGTGTCACAAGATCCATATTTCCTTTGTAAATGTAAGTGAATTCTTTCAAAGGTCTTGAACTACACAAAAAAAAAAAAAAAATACCCAACAAAAATATAAAAGAATCACACTTTTGACACTCACAAGTCATCCCATTTATGTTAATCATTAAATGGGTGGCTTTTATATTAATAGGAAACTTCTGTTAGTCCAAATTAAAAAGACCACAAGAAGGAACGCCACTTGTTAACTCATGAAAAGTGATATGTAGGAATGTATGATATGGGAGTGTAGAAGTGTATGAGTGGGAGTGTATGCGACACTTTACCCATGTTATTAGGAAACCAACGAAAGACAGATTACAGCCTAGAGCCATTACCTTACTCATTTTTCAAAATATTAATAACAAGTCAAAGCATAAAAACTAGACAAAGTGCAGTCAGTCAGCAGTTGCGCCTTATTCTCGCTCATCCCCATTCTCCTTCATGTTGCCCTTCTTCTCAGCTTGAGTCTTCGAGGAGGAGAAAATAGAATATAAAGAATCCAAATGAAACGAAATGAAATGAACAAAACCATGTTGACTGTGCGCACAGCGAAGCAGTACAGTGCAGCACAGCAGAAAAAATGAAGGAAAATGTTGGGAGGAGAAGAACCTGAAAAGCCAAGACGATGAGAAGAACGACATGAAGGACATCACTGAATGAAGCGAACAAAGGACACAAAAACACACACACAGAGAAAAACAGACAGACAGATAGATAGTTAGATAAAGAGAGAATAGCATAAGAAATCGTCGGCATATGTAAACCCATGTCGTGCCGTTATTATTACTTCTCGTAATGCTCCTTGGAACTCATTCTTTTTATTGAAAGGCTCAAGCGATACGCGTTTGTCACAACACTAACCTAACCTTTCTTGGGTAAATTTTGCATCCTTCAACTACATATGTATTACTATACTGTTAAGTGAGAACCTTATTGTTTGGTCTTAACATCTGTTGTTGTACATAAAATTGAATATTCATGGTCGTGTCCATGTCCAACCTCTTTCCCATATAGGTATGTTTGTTATGATGACTTTATAAGATTGAAAATTCAATAAAGTTATTTAGAGATATTGTAAGTATGTTCTCCTTTGTTGTTGTTGTTGCAAAGATTTGAGGTAGATGTTAGCACAACATCTTGTGAGTGCTTTGTACTCTGACAATTTCCCGTTTTTTTTTCCATTTTTTAATCTACTCACAGACATTTTTCTTTCAATGCGATTTTCTTTTATACTATATGCAAGATGTACTATATGTATTATTCTTGTTTTATTTCCATTCTTCTGTTTTGTTTTGTTTTTTTCTTTTTTTTTTTTTCTTATTTTTTCTCTTCTTGCTATTGCTGCCGCTGATGTTGTTGTTCGCTATTTTTTCTATTTGTCACTAAGATAAGTGTTTGTAGTTTTCTTTGATATCCAACAAAAAGCAGTAAGCAGCAAGCAAAGTACAGCAAAACAGGGGAGAGGGGTTTAATGGCGAAAAGGCTAAGGCGCATAGTATCAAGAAACAGGAGACTGTGGAGGATAAGATGAAGGGTAAAAGTACGAATACGAGTACGAGTGATATATATAACCAAATCTAACTCTTAACTGAGATGACGATAAGAAGGACTACCTCCCTTCTACTTCGTGCAATCGTCAATTGTGAAACGTGCTTTGTGCGCCCATCATCATCAAACATGCATGCAACCAACCCAGGAAGCTGAAAATATCTATGAGCATCGTGTATCTTTCAGTGAAGGCGTGGAATAGGATGTGGCAAAGACAGCAAACGAGCTAAAGTCTTCAAGAAATCCTAGTCAAGTTGATTCACATTGAGTTTGAGTTGAGCTTCTCTTTCTCTCTCTCTGTGCGGATAAGAAGAATAGTCAACTGTCATGTCATGTGTGATTGTGTGTGTATCTTAGTATCTGAGGAAAGGAGTCGTGGCCAAGTCGGGTACTGACTGCATAAAGTATGGCGAAAGATTTCAAGCACAAAAAACGTACTTTCGTTTCCATTTCTTTATTTTTTTTATTTTTTTGCCAAAATGTTATATAGCGTTGCGCTAGTTTATTGAAGGTTTACAGTTGTTGCCCCAAATAGTTTCTCCTGCCTTTGTCTGTAACGATCTTATGGTATGTTTATGTCTTTGGTTGAGGAGGATAAAAAAAAGAAGGAAAATCTCTGTACTTGTAGCAAGTCGCCATAGTAATGGATATCAACAAGATATTTCGTCTCGGTTTCGGATTCGGTTTCTAGTCTGTTAGAAAAGAAATCACCCGGACATTGGATGGAACCCATCTTCAGTCCGTCGTCCATCTCTCTGTCTGTTTGTCTATCTATTTGTTGGTTTGACTATTTGTTTGTTTGTCTGTATGTACGACTGTATCTGTATTTGTATCTGTCAGTTCAGTTCACTACAGTTCAGTTGGCTAAAAAGTCATAGCGGTTGCTGTCAATGCTGAGTTAGTCAGACACTGTGCCACTAAATTAAAAATGAGTTCGCTGTCTGCTGTTTGCAAGGTAAAATATCTAGGACTTTTAACTTTCAAGTCATGGCATATGTACATACTCGTCTGTTAGTATCTTGATTTTGTATTTCTTTGAGAAGGGACTGGAATTATGATTGACATATGTAGTTGAATTCTGCTGATCAGATATGGGTTATGTACTTATGAAACTACTCCGACATAGAAATAGATTTATTTTAAATTTTATTACGGAGACATGTTGACGTAACTCAAATTTAGATAAGTGAAAATATGTAAAGTGAATTATGTTTCAAATGTAATAGTAATAATAAAAAGAAAAGCTTGAGTCTTACCCTAATGTTCCAGATGTTACAAGAAGAAAGGAACTATGGTCAACTCCAGATTACATTGGACATTACATTCCTCAATAACATCAAGTAGTCAATAAAAACATTAAAGGTGAAAATTGATCATTGGCACAGCCAATATAATATGCATGAGAAAATTGTCCGATATTCAACTAATAAAATAATTAACTAAAGCATTTACCACGAGTACTTCACAATCTTTAATTTATTAAACAGATATTTATTGAATTAAAAATATTGACAATACTATCGTCGTTTCTGAAATAAATAATCAAAAACGGGGAACAAGAAACTCTTTAAATTATTTTTGGAAAACCCTTATGTTGATAAACGAAAATGACTCGTGCTACTGAAAAGATAAAAAAAATCTATTTGAATCATGTCATCGGACAATATTATTGTAAGTTTAAATGACAACAAAATAGATAGATAGATAGATTAGATAAGGTAATTTAATGGACTTGAAAATGCTTGCAAATATTAGTATTAGTTTGCCTTTGTTGATAATCATTGATATGAATAGTCACAATGTCAAATTTCTTATAAAGATTTATTGAGTTACTATTGAAAAATGTGTATGTTTAATGTTACTATACATTAGATTGGTCAATAGTTTCAATATATAAATAAAAACTTATAGTCAGTTAATGCGGCTGCCACAAAGATTTACCATCCTTTTCCATCGAAGTCTAGCACATGTTAGTGGACTATACCTATATAAAACCCCTGTGGTAAATCAAAGAGTTCTCAGTTTTCTACCAACCTCAAAATGTCTCACTACCAGATAAGCGCCGCGTTTGTCGCATTTATTTTATTAAGTTCTGTTAGCTCTACGCCGAACGGTTATGAGTTTCCTTATGGACGCATCGTAGGCGGTGAGAGTACTACAATTGAAGCCCATCCCTATCAGGTGTCTGTACAGACGCATGAGGGCCGACACTTTTGTGGTGGCAGTATCATTGATTCCAGAACGGTAGTGACAGCTGCTCACTGCATGCAAACCTATAAGGCAAGCGAGCTCAAGGTGCGTCTCGGCACTTCTCATTATGGTATAGGCGGTGAAGAAGTCTCAGTGCGCGCATTCAAATATCATGAAAACTACAATAAAAGCTCATTCGAATTCGATGTTGCAGTCATCAAACTAAGCACTCCCGTACGTCAGACATCCAAATTGCGCTTTATTCAATTAGCGGAGGAGACTCCCAAAACAGGCACACCTGCTGTGGTGACTGTCAGCACTTGCTCCTTCTGTGCCGTACAAAGGAACTGTATCAGATTGAGGTTGACATTGTGCAATGGCGTGATTGTGCTTCATCGCAATTTAAGTATGGTGCTTCGATACTTGACACCATGGTCTGTGCTTACAATCCTGGCAAGGATGCATGCCAAGGCGATTCGGGCGGTCCACTTGTGGCCAATAATAGACTAGTCGGCATTGTTTCCTGGGGCAATGGTTGTGCCTTTGCTGGCTATCCGGGCGTCTATTGCGATGTAGCTTCAGTGCGTAAATGGATTCTTGACACAGCGGCGACATTGTAAATATACTATATATATTATATAAACCAAGCGGAGCGAAGTGAAGCAAGACATTAATGTACAAAAGTTTTCTAATGAAGAAGAAATTGTAAATAATTTTCCAGAGTTTCAGTTTTTCCTTTGGCTTACTTGGTTGGTTGGTTGGTTGGTTATTTTGTTTAGTTTAGTTGGTTTTGGTTTTAAAATATATGTATGTAGGTATATATAGTTGCTTGTTTGGTGGATGTAGGAAAAGTTAAGCAAATTTTGGTGCATGACATGGGCGTGGACATGGTACATGGTACATAGAACATAGAACATAGAATATGCCTCTACTGCCAACTACTATTCTGGCTTAGTATTATCGCTTCTTGTTCTCATTCTTATTCTGGGTCTTTTGGTGTTTACTTTAAAAATTAAACACTCGCATACGCCTTACTGCCGTTGGCGACGTGCCGCGCAACGTGACGTGGGCTAGGAATAGTATGTGGATACTAAAGTGAGTGAGGTGTAGCATGTGGTAACGTTCTTTGTCGTCTTACGAAGGATTTTCTTCTTCTGTACTATTATACTTGATTCGGTTTGGTTTGGTTCAATTTGGTCTGGCTGCTCCTACTTTTTGCTATCCTTGGTATAGATACCAACCAAGTTGCGTGGCGTCACGTTTTTGCTTTACACTTGCAACACCAGTTTCGACTACTGCTAAGTGTTGTAGCTCTGGAGCAGCTTGAGTTAGACACCGACGACGGCAGCCAGTGTCGCTGGATACTAAAATATATTTAAGTATTTTGTATCCACAAAAAAAAAATAAAAAATAGGAAATAAAAATAAATAAAGAAGGTACCACACCCACCGTTTATTTTATGCGATGCCTCATTGCTTTAGTTAGTTTTTGTTGTTCTCCATGTTGCCATGTCTTTACGGAATTTTGATTAAAAATGTTTTTAGATATTAGATAATGTTCGTTTTTTCTAGTGCACACACACATGCATAAGTGGATAAGTAAAGAGATAGGGTAGGTAGATCGATATGGATGCGGAGCACTAAGTAAAAGAAATTTGACTAAAAATGAGTCAATACGTAAACATATGTAGGTGTGTTTGTGTATCTATCTATCTATCTATCTATCTATCTATCCATATTCGTATTCCGTTCTTCTAACATCTAACAATCTTTTGACTTTGCTTACCGCCTAAAAGGCTGCTAAACGTTTTCGTTCATATGTTTTTTGTTCGCTTATTTTATTTTACTTTAGTTTATTGCAAAGTAGGCGAGACTCGCCTACTTTAAATAAAGCTGTTAAATACTTAAATGTGATTTATGGCATGCGATATGCAGGCAACAACTACAACAGCACTCGATTTTAGTTAAAGTTCCATGTTTATTCTGGAAAACAAAAGTAAAACAAAACATAATAAAACTTTGCATATTCTTAATGCCATTGGGACTACAACAAAAGCAACAGAAACAACAGAATTTCAGGACATTCAGGACATTAACAGTAACAACAATAACACCAACAATAACATGCCAGACAAATGGTGTAGAAAATAGTTTAACTTGAGTTCAGTTCAGCTCAACTCAGTTCAGTTCACTTACATTCTGGTCTAGTGTCATCATCATCATCATCATCATGATAATCCTGCTTACGGAAGAAGAGGTAAATCCTTACTATGTGATATGTCCTCCTGTTGTTTATGTAAGGCGCGACAGTCACGCTTGGCATGTCTCCCAGTTTTATTTCGTTTATTTTCATTTTGAGTGTTCAACTGAAGGTCGTGCTTGGAATTTTTCTTATCTTATTCTTTTCGTTTCGATATATATATATATATATTTTGTTTTGTCTTTTTTTTTGTATTTGTTTTTGTTTTACTTTATGTTAACTCAAAAAGCTGTTGATTGCTCTTGAAATTTTTATCATATTTTTGTTGTTGTGGATTTATTTGTTGTTTACACGAATCTGATATTTCAAAATAAACTAAAGAAAGACACCAAACTGAACTGAACGGAAGTTAATGATGATGATGATGATGATGATGCCATGAAAGACGTATAAGTTATAAGTAAGGTAAATGTCAAGGCTTTAAGACTGTTAAATTATAGCTAAAGATTCCTTAGATTTTGTACACAATTTTTTCTTTTGTTTTTATATTGAAAATGTTTTTAGTTCAAGTTTTTTAAGAAATTATGAGCTTAGAGTAACAGCTATGTTAAGTTGATCTGATTGGTCATAGTAGCCCAGAATAGAGTGAATATTTTCTTAATGATCCTAGATGGAGTTCAATGTTCATGCTGAGACGTAAAAGGCATCCAATATATATTTTTTAAGAGAACTTTAGGAATTATTTCATCCAATCTTCTGGCTTCGCTCAAGTGGCTCTGCATTTTTAAACATATCAGTACCAATTAATTCCATTTTGAATACAAGCGTTGCTATTAAGCTGTGTTCTGTTAGGTATACATACAACTGTCCTTGATCAGTAGTAACTATCATTATCTTCATTGAGCTGACGTATGATTTTAGCCATTTTTACAGGAGGCTAAGTCTGAGCCTCTGGTTTTCTGCTCATGAGAAGGAGCTCCTAGTAAACCAGAAGCAATTCATAACTCATTCTTCCATTATACATGTATAATACTTTCTTTTCTCTACCTACTCGTTTTATGCTCTTATCTTAGTCATTGGAGAACAAAGTATATATTATTAGTAACTCGAAATAGAAAACTTATGATGTTTTTCCCAATGCAAACTCATAATTAGTTAAATTAATTATTAACGAATATGTCAAAGATTCTTTTTTGACTTATTGTTCTTGAATACTGTTATTGATATTTACCATTATTTTTTTTCCCCGAATTTCATTTGTCCAGCTTTTTTTACTAATTAAGTAATGGTTTGTTGTGTTAAAATAAAATCAATTAATATGATAATTCTATTAGAAGGAAGGAATACCAAATTTTGAATATTAGTTCCTGTTCTTATTGACTTAATTTTATTGTGCATAATTTCATTAAACTACAATAAAACAGGAGTTCATATTGTAAAATACACAACGATCTTCATGAGTATATAAGTATATTCGATTATCTTTCCACGACACTTGGGTTCCGGTGGAGCAAAGCAAACAGCTTTAATAAAATGTACGATTTTTTTTTCTGTTCAAAATAAGGGAACTTACCATTTATTTTTTGAATTCTTTTTGGTTCTAGTTTTTCCTTTGTTGGTTCCATTTTAGGACTACTGTCGTTAGTGTAATAGTTATTTTTGTCAATAATATAGTTGTAGATTTATTTATTGTACATTCAGTAATAGATGTTATCTCATCTCGTCTTTGTCTAAAATGTCTGAAAATCTCTCAATTTAAAATCAAAGTAATTGATTCATTTGATTTTTTTAAAAGTTTTTCAAGTGCTGCTCAGTGTAGTACAATTTGTTTTGAATGCATTGAAACAGTCAATAATACTTAATACTGAGAGCAAGGCCAGGTATTGTTGTTCATGTGTTAAGGTTGTGGAACTTTTCCTGTGTATGTCAGTTTATCCAAAATAAAGGGCAGAGGGAAGAAAGAATGAAATATCAGAATTTTATTATTCGATGAAGCATTAAAAATTCCAATAAATGATTTATTTTATTTTAATAAATACTGAAACAGACATATTCAAGAAAAGATTCATTTGGCCAGAATATATGGCTTTTAGTATGTAGTTAGTTACTAAGTGTAAAGTATCCTTGCTGAAGAACTATATTGAAGTAATATGTGGCTTTAAGTAGTGTACAGTCATTGGAAGATCTCCTTCTAGTAGAACTGGATTGTAGTAAATTAATAAATTAGTTGAAATGAACAGACTTAGAAACTTGTCCAGCAAAACCTAAAAAAAAATTTAAATAAATTAATAATAAAAACATTTTTTTAAAAGCAACCTTTTATTTAAATGCTCTGAAAAGAAGAAAGTAAAATTTGTAGGTATTCAAGCTTGTGAGAATAAATGAAATAAATTGTGTGATATATTTATTGGAAATTAAAATACATTGAAGTGACTTCATCTGCTTGTTTGGCAGTCCTTGAGCAATTGTAACTATCAATTTCATTCACTGTCATTAAACTTACATATGATTGTAGCAATTTTTCAGGAGCCTAAGTTCGACTCACTTGTTTTCTGCTATTCTCATGCTCTCGGAGAGTCTATAGATGAACAAAGTATATATTGTATTAACTTAAAAAGAAAAAAGTATGTCTGCTTTTTCCAATTCCATACTCATAATTAGTTCAATTAATTAGTATGAATATGTCAAAGATTATTTTATGAATGCTTATTACTTTCTCTTTGAATGCTTTTATTATTATTATTACCATCATTGTTTACATTAAACCCTTTTGTGTACCTTTCTTTTCTTCTTACCCCGATTTTCATTTGTCTAAGCAGTGAGTGATTGATAGGCAGCTTTTTCACTAATTACTTAATGGTTTATTTTGTGAAGATAAAATCAATTGACATAATTATTCAACCATAAGCTAAGAAGAAAGGAATACCAAAATAATTGAATAGCCTCATTTTCTTAGTTCTTATTCGCATTTAATTTAATTTTATTGTGAATAATTTCAACTTTAACTACCATACACAGAGTTCTTCACATTCTTCTTTGGTTAAGAAATTATTTTGACTAGTTGAACAAAAAATTTTCCAACCAGAGTTCATATTGAATTCAACGCAACGATTGAATAACCATGAATAGAATACCTTGGTTGTGGCGTTTTATCCACAGGGTCAGGACACTTGGGAAACCATAGACTGAAGCAATCTATAATAAAAAGTGTAAAAATACATATGTATATTGTACATAGTTTTTAAATTATAAGAATTTTTATATTCAAAATGAAGGAACTTACCAGTTTTATTTCTTTTTGGATTTGGCTCTGTTTTTGTTTTTGGTATCGTAGTAGTTGTTGTTGTTGTTATAGATTCAGTAGTAGAATTTTCATTATACCTTTACCATTGAATACATATACTTCGTCAAAGTGCTGAACAGCGAATCTGCACATTTTATAAAGCTAATTTGAATGATTTCAATTATAAGTAAAATAATCAAGAAACTCTTCATTTCACATTGGTTTTAGATAAACTGCAGGCCAATATTATAGATCTAAGGCGTATAAACTAAAATAACTCATTTAATGGGTTTATCAGGCCACATTATGAATATTTTCTCTTTGAAAAATTATAATATTTAAATTCCAACAATTTGATGTAATGTAAATCTTTCACTACTACTGAAATTGAATTCGTTCCATATAAATCAATTGTTAAATTAACTTAATTTTTTTAACTGATTTTAAATCGGTCGAATCTTTACTTGGATGGTAAATTAAGGTGAAGGAAATATATTTGTATTTAATAAAAAGAATAGCTAGGGCTTTTTCGTGAGCAATACTTTTTTAAAGCCAGTGATTGACAATATTTGCTTTGATAGCAGTCTCCTACGAGAGTCAGTAGCATACATAATTCAAAGAAGGAAAGGAAAGTAAGTAGCATTCGATCGTTTCGATGCTCGTAAGAGCTTGCAATATTGGCAGAACTCTCTGTGCAACTGATTAGTCAAGGATTTGAAGTCAAAAATATTTATCAGAACAGAAAGTATAAATTGAATCAAACAAATGTATAATTAAACAAGAATCAGGAGAAAGGAGGTTAACTTCGTATTCGTTTTTGCGAATGCTCCTGTGATTGACCATAGAGAAATATTGTATTTCATTATTGTTTTCATTTATGGTTTGGGTAGAGTCAGTAAAGGTATATACAGCATTTCAATTTCTTGTTTTTTTTTTAGGGTACCTGACCCAAAGGGTCCAAGGAATCCTATTGCAGAGAATTCGTTGTCCGTCCGTCCGTCCATCCTCGGGTCTTATCCATAATCCACAATAGCTAGAGAGTTGAAACTTTTTTATAATATGTAGTTCTATCCGGGCATCTGCATCAAATAGTAAAACTAAAATATTTTCAAAAACTACAAGAAACATTTTGGTTTGTTTAGCAGCTATACGATCTAGTAATCCCACGATCTTCAAATTTGGGTGGTTGGTGGCTATACATCAGAAACTTGTATTGTCGAAATTTCGGTTTGATCGGATCACTGGGGGTACCTCCCATACAAATGTCCAATAAAATTCAGGTTCTTATTAGAAAAACTTTTTTGGTTTTTGTTCTATCGAACTGAAATTTAGAAACTATAAGTTTTTGATATAGGCGATTTATATTTATTGGAATCAGGCAAATCGGCCTACTAGGTGGGGTACCTCCCATACAAACCCACCATTGAAATTCAGGTTCTTTTCGAAAAACTTTTTTGTTTTTTGGACTATTGAACTGAAATTTAGACACTATAAGTTTCTGATATAGGCGCGGTATATTTGTTGGAATCAGCCAAATCGGCCAACTAGGAGGAGTACCTCCTTTACAAACTTCAATCTGCTACGGAACCCTCCTCGTAGAAGTCTGACTCGCACTTTGCACATTTATTAAATATTGTTTACAATTCGAAAACGGGTACTGTTATCAATTGGAATCTTTGCATTGGAACTCACATAAATATAAATATCAAAATAATTGGTTTAACTCGATGAACTTGGTTAGGTCAAAGGGGATTACATCGAATATTATTATTATGTCATATAGTTTCGAAACGATTGAATCTTGGGAAAACTAATGGTACTTACTTCTATGCATTATATTGCGTTCTTCCTTTCTATGTTTCAATTTTTCTTAAATTATAAACAATATAGATTTGGCAAGACTCAAAACAAAATTGTTTTTGGCGTCTTATGAATATGGGACGCTGTGTAGTACGATGACCATGATATGGTTGATTTGATATGAAAGAAGGCATGATAATTGCATTTGTTATCATTAAATGCTTTGAGGGTATTATGTAATACTTTATACAAGTTTATACATAGTACGCTATACTATACTATACAATAGTCGTACACGTTAGTTGAGCTCAATTTTATTTATTTGATTGACATCGAATGGCACCTTACGTGCAACGCAAACCAAGTTTTAAGCTTAAATTCAAACGGATTTATAACTGTCAATTTTCAAAAATATATATCACAGTTAAATTGAATTTACGGATTAAACCTCACATATATATATATATATATATACACATACACACACACACACACACAATATACACTGACATCGTAGAACAGACACTGAAACTTAAAAGACGAACCAAGAATATGAGGGGGGGTTCATATTAAATAGGAAACGAAATAGGAAAAAGAAAAATATATACTTGTACTCGTATAACAAGGGAGCAAGTATTTGATTCTGTCTGTTTATCTATTGCTATCTGTCTGTCCATCCGACCTCCTTTCAATTTAATTCCATACCACAAAATGTTGTTGCAAGTTCATCGCTGTATCGAATCATGGTATAGTTATAGTTAACTATTGCGTATTATATTACAAACCGAAAAATAGACAAATACTATATTTGTATAGATAGATTCTGTACGAGTATTTTGTACTGTAGTATCAAAATTTGAGAGTCATGTAGGTCGAAGGTAAGCTCCGCGTTTTTCTGAAAATCCAAAGCGAGCAAATAAGCGAGCAAACGAGAAACTCTTCAATTTCAAAAGATAACAATTTTAATTACAAAAATTTTTCCGCAATATTGGTAACCGCAAAAATATTTTATAAATAAATGGAACTGCACAAACACACACAGAGTTAAGTATAACTGTGTGCGTGTGTGAGTGCATTTGGATCATGATATGTGAATGAATATGTCGGATGGTGTCGGCATCATTGGCATCGGATTCGGAATCGGCGTCAGTGTCTGCCTCCGTGTCCGTGTCCGTGTCCGCGTCCTTTAGTTTCGATGTATTTCTGGCGGATGCGAATTTAAATTTAAGTACATTTACCAGTCAAGCATTAAAATGAAATTGAAATGAAAAGCATAAAAGCTACAACTCCAGCATCACCATCAGCATCAGCATCAGAAAGAATAATATCAGGAAACTCATAGTGCAACACCATGGACAGATAATCTATAAATGCAATATAAATAAATTTTTATAAAGAATATATATAGAATATATATGTATATACACACTTACCTACGTGTATTATATCTACAGATTCGATATAATACTTATAAAAGTCTAAAAACATAGAAGTAGATGGGATCAGAATCAGTGATATGAAATCTCAAAGTAAAAGGCTTTTTAGTTATTCGGATGTTAATTAGATTTCCTTCTATAAATAAAAAAATATTTCTTTCTCCTCTTCTGAATATTAATTCAAAGCAGCATTTTTCTGTTTTCTATGTAGAGGACATGCAACACGATATCTTACGCCTTTCTTTTTAGAACATCTTTACCAAAAAAAAAAAAAAGTAACACAAATTTAATTATTCACATCATCAAAATCTGCCATGGAAACCTTGGCTTGGAAAAGAGCAGTTATCTTGAAACCCATATAATTGAGTTGAATATATTTTAAATACTTCGAAAGTTTAGTAATAATGAATAAACTATGATCAAGAGCATTTAACAACTGTATGGGGATATTGACCGGAATGTCAATCTCATAAATGTAAATAGAATCAGAAAGCATTTCCCACAAATAGTTAAATATTTTATTTATAATTTATAAATTTATTATGCAAAAATATATGTAATGACCATTTAAAGAGAATAAGATTTCGTTTCTAACTTTATGAGTTTAAAACTTAGTCTCAAAACTTAGTCACCTCTACGCCTCTGTTGCATTACAATTTAGTGATATTGGCGAAACAGAGCAATCGGAAAGGGCGTGAGGGTGAACGCTGAATTATGATGACAGTGACAGTGTACATCGAAGGGAATAATGATGAGAGTGTGGGAAAATCAGCAAGCAAGTTGAACAAGTATATGAACGTTATTATGAGCCCGCATTTTAAGCATAAATATCTCATATGTTTATGACATAATGACAGCCAGCTTTTCCGGTAACACATATTCTTGCCGCCAAAGAGCCACCGGAGAGTGGAGCCAACTAGAGCAGAGTGGCAGTGGCAAGCGAGCGATTGCGACTGTTGTAGACTGCCGTGAGACAGACGTGCCTCACAAGTTTATATGTGTTAACATTTGAGCGACTGTCTGACAGTTATGACTGGGATTCAAATGTAATCAGCAATTTTTGCACGGCTCAGCTTCGAGCACAGCATCCTTGTTGCTGATGCCTGTTAAATTTACCTTCTTTTTCTTTTTTTTTTTTTTTCTTTCTTTCATAATTTCTTTTCTTCACCTGTTTTGTTTGTTGTTGTTTTTTTTTACAGTTTATTCCCGGTTACGAGCTTTAAAAGTAAAATATTAAGTCGCTTCGCCTTCAGTTGTATCATAAGCCGTGATGCCAAGAACAAATAAACAAGCAAAACAACAACCAAATAAGCAAACAAACAGACAGATGGATGAATGAATGAATGGACAGACAAACAAGAGGACAAAAAGACAGTTACTGCTGGCACCGTTCAAGATGACAGGTGGGTGGTATGTATGCCTATCCTCATCCCCAGTTCTTATACAAATGTAGTCATACCTCATATCGCATGTATGTATGAAAAAGAGCTGCCACAAAATAAAACTCATTTTGTGGTTTTTGCGTGATTTTCTTTGAAGTGAATGTGTGTTTGTAACAATGAGCAATGAGTGGGTGACGGTGTGTGTGTAAGTATAAGTGAAATGGTTACAATCAGCTAAAGAATACAAATACACTCGACTTAAGTTCATCAATCATATTTAAATCAATTAAGTGGCTTCATATGCCAAGTTGTTGTCCTTCTTCTACCCTAAACCCTCTTTCTACTATTAAAGCACCAGGTACTTCTTTGTTATTACAATACAACCAACCACTATTCGGTTAACTTTAGGTAGTTTATACAAGTATGAAAGCCGCTTATTAGGTATAGGTATACTTAGTATATAATAAAACTTTCAACTCAACAAGTATGAAGTATTCTTTATTCATAAGTCAATCATTTATTCACTTATTTACTCACTGAGTCGGTTATGTTATGTTATGTTTGTATACTATATACTAATTAATTAAATCGAAATAAATTAACGCTACTTTGCGTTTTACATCATGCTAATGATGTTGATGTTCCATCTCTCTTAATGATAAAATAAATGTACTTAATCATAATAATTATAGTTTATATATATTGTAGTAAATATATGCATGTCATAATGATGATGATCTTCATTGCAAATATTGTTCAACTGCAACTTTTGCCTGAAAAACTTTTCGCATGGCACAATTAATGCTCAAGTGCAAGTAATTAAATTATTAAAGGCTCGAACATTATGTTCCAAAGATACATAAGATGTAGTGCATACCCTCAACTGCAGGAAGTGCAGGAATTTGTATTGACATTCATCATGATATTAATAGGAAACATAATAACCAATATGGCATTGATACTAAGATGCCTTCATACTTGGCCTAGACTAAATTTTTAAATTGATTTCTTTTGTAATTTGGAAATATTGATTATGGTTCTATCTAGCCACATTTTTGACATTTCTTCAATAGACTTGAACTGCATGGAATGTTAGGTGTCTTATGTGCTTCGGCATGGATCTTTATGAAATAGTATTTACAATGTCAAGTTCTAAGTGATCTAGCTTACATTTAAGTACCTTCTCATCAAGTTTCGGTTTCTTTATTGACTTCTTGCAAGTTTTTGTAGGTTTTCAGTTTAATGATGGGATCTGTTCATTGCTGCCTGGATTAAAGATATGGAACTGTCATCAACATACTCTGACTTTAGCTTACCTTTCAAACGTGAGAAATTTGATTTGGTTGTTTAATTGCCTTCAACTCATGCATATAAGTTATTACGCCGGTCCGGTGAGTCACATCATATTGTCTTTAAATTGTAGAAACATTAACCATTGCATTCTATACTTTATTGCCATACATTCACACCCACAATGAATCCTTACAGTTTCTAAAGAAAATAGATTTATAAAATTTAAATAAGTTTATCTAACAAATTCATTGATTAAATGAGTTTTAGTTCTTAAACTACAATATTTTGAGTTCACTCACTATAATGATACTTAATTGAACTTTTAGATGTTTACACAACTTGTAACAGCATTGAACTTTATCATGTTTTCCATTCTGATCCTTTTGATGTTTCTTCTGTTGCTTCTCTTCCTGCTGCTGCTGCTGTTGCTGTTGTTGCTGCTCCTGCTGATACTTTTATTGTCGTTCTTGTTACTGCTGCACACATCCACTTAAAATGTAGAGGAAAAGTATGTCATAATTTATTAATAATTTTTATTACAGGCCAATGTTTGAAAAATGACTCAAAAACTACAAATAGAAAAATAAAGAAGAAAAAGGAAAAAAAACAGAAAACCAGGAAAAACTCTCACGCCAAATAGAAGAAGAAGAAGAAGAGAGAAAAATAACATGAACGTTAACTTAACCAAGCGATGTTGTACATCATAAAGCCTCAAACTATATTTTTGTTAAAAGTCATTTGAGTGCAAAACTCGTAAAACTTTTGCCACAGCCAAACCAAACCAAACAGTACAAAACTGAACTGAACAGAACAGAACAGAATAGCATAGCTTAGTATAGGAATAGGAAAGTATAGTCTAGTATAGTATAGTATAGGAAGGGATAAGGATAGGATAGAATAGAACATAAGCAAACCAAGTTAAGTCAAGCCAGGACAAACCAATTCAAGGCGCTTTAAGGACAGCAAACGACAGAAGTACCACCAGCAAATAACACGAGTAGCAGTGAAAGCAGCAGCCTCAGCTCCACTCATTACTCATTTGCCATAACTTTTCGTTGACTTTTCATATTTGTAAGCGTCTCTAGTCTTTACCTCTACCTCTACCATACCCTAGCATATCCTTTTATCAAATACCAAATGCCAGCTCGCACCCTGCGTGCATATAAACTCATTATACACTCATATTGATTTTGCTAACCATTAAATACATGGCGCAAAAAAAAAAAAACAGAAGAAGAATTACACACACACACACACACACACACACACACACACACACATACTATAAGGGTGAGAGGATAAAATAGAAAATAACAGGAGATTGAGTTGAAGTTGGAAATGTAGATGTGGAGAGATGAAGAAAAAAATCAACAATCCGAGAACAGAAAAAACAACTTGTGGCCACTTATACAAACTTGCACACACAGACAAATCGCATGCTATAAATTCTGCACTTAAAAAGTTTGCGTTTTTGGATTTTCATCGTTGTCGTCATCATAATCATCATCATCATCATAGTCCTTGTCGTCGTTCCTCACATCTTTAGTGTTCCATCTTATTGTTGTCGTATGTAGTTTATACTTCGTCGGCAATGTTAAAGCGACAACGACAACGACAACGACGACATCGGCACTAGGACGAGACCTCAACGTATTTTATTTTATTTCATTTTTTGTGATTCTTCGTTTTTTTTTTTTTGTTATTGTTGTTTTTGTGTTATTATTGTTGTTTTTCTTTTATTTTATTCTTATTTTCATGTTTTTTTTTTTTTTTTTTGTGTTATATTTTTTGTAATTTTCGTAGGCTTTTCATAATCCGCCCGAAAAGTTGAACTTTTGTGTTTTGTTGCCATTGTCTAGGCTGGTTGGAGTTTGTTAGAATTTGTTTATTCCTTCATTCGTTTACTGGTCTGTCGCGCTGTGCTGCCATGCCTACTGCTCGTACTCCTACTCCTTCTGCTTTTCTGGGATTTTGTAACTTTGGCAACTGTAATATATTTCATAAATCGCCCCCTTCCCCTATACACGAGCAGGGATTTTTGGCTCCTGTGCAGCCACCCTATTATTACTGTTTCTTCTTCATATTTCCTCACTCACTTGCATGCCTTTCCGTTCAACAAATTCATGCATTCAGTGACATAGATTCCTCTGAAGATGTAGGCGTTACGCATATGTATGTTGCTACATGTGTTTTATTGCCTAAAAGTCGGGCAACAACACAAATATTCGTTCGTGTTATGCTCACTACACACGTTCCTCTATTCATTTATTCGTTCAATGCTTTGTTTCCCCTATCAACCCGGCCTCCCAACACTCAGATCATATACCATAGCACATTCCTTCATTGGGCCACTCATCTAATATCCCTTGAATGTGCCTAATGATTGTGAAAGTTATTTTGGCCAAGACTTGAATTTTCTTGTATATCATCCCATCTTGATTTCAAAAGTACAAAATAGTACACATAATATGACTTAGGGTTTGGATTCGACGTTGGAGGGATTTCTTCGAATTAGTACTTAGTGTACTTTAAAGTATAAAAACAAATTTACCATTTACCAGATGAAGTGGAAATCTTTCATTTTCTTTTTTGGTTTTTTTTTTTTTTTTTTTGCTGTATACGAGTATGATAGTCCCTTGTGTTCCGTGCTTTACTTAACGGTTGCTTTAATCAAAATTAAACTCGTTGAAAGTGCTTAAGGAGTTATTTTCTTTCTTCATTCTTTTCTATTCTTATTTTCTTTTTTTTGTATATTTTGGTAAGGGGATTGAAAGGCAACAGCTTGTTATGTGTTTTGATTTAGCTACTGTTTTCGGTCGTTTTCCCTCAATTACTTTAAGCCTTTTTGAAAACACTGGCCAAGCACCTTAAAGTATGCGGCACGTTTGTGCCTACTTTTCATTTAACTTCGACCACTTCATACATATTGATTCTGAGAACACAAAAGTGGCACTACCAACACCAGTAGCATAATGAACATTTCTTTTTCTTTTTCTTTTTTCTCTTTTTTTTTTATTTTTTTTTTTGTGCTTCAGGGGGTCCGGAGGTTATCTGCTCTTTAAGGAACTTCGGCCAAGCAGAAGAAGTCTCTTTAAACTTTTACATTACGGCGTTTATATTGTATTTTGTTATTACAATTCACAGCATGAACTAACTAGGTTGGTCCTCAGTTATACTTATGTTCATAGATACAATATACTTAGATACAATTCACAGCTGGAGATATACACATTATTGTTGTATTGTATATTGCCTGTGTTCATTTTGTTATTCTTATTGTTGCTGTTGCTGTTGGTGCTGCTGCTCTTATTCTACTTATTCCTATTTTGCTTATTTGGTCTTTTATTGCCAAAAGTGTGAATGTTTTGTTAAGTTGTGAGTTCTTGAAGCACTTTTCTGACTTCTCCTACTTTTGCCATGAGTGTACTTCTTTTTGTTGTTGGATATGAAGTTTGTTTTGATTTCGGCTTAACCTCTTCGTTGTAGTGGATTTCATTTAATTTTTGTTCCAAAAGAAGACAATAAACATTTAAGTTTATGTGAAAAGCATGTTGGGGCAACTTTTTTTCCTCTATTCTCTGCTTTATGAATTAAGACAACATTATACATACCTTATCTATAATCTTCTTCTTCTTAAGATAGGATCATAGGATAGATGGGCAGGCCACTTAACTCAAGTATGAGTTTAGAATTAACGCCTCATAGTGATGGTTGAAAGGGAACAAGGCGCTTTAAATAGAGTCAATAAAAAGATTCAGTGTTGAGTTTACCAGACTGCGAAATTCTTCAAAGAAAAATTTCCAGTAGAAGTGTGTAAATTTTCCAAAATATATCCAAATAATTGTTATTAAAAGCGGGACTAATAAACATTTGGAAGCCTGGATGCCAACATAGATTGCTACGTTCCTTGTGATTGCTTCCATGATTGAACTTTGACTTTCCTCTTTTGTCTTGCAGTTGTTGGGTCTACTATCTAGACGATTTCTTCTTCTCTTTATCATTGGTTTTTCCCAATTTTGATTTGGGAATCGTTTAAGAACTTAAATCGTTTCCTTTCGTTTTATTTTTTCAAATAATCACTTCACAAATACCAAAACTATGCAAAGAAATATTCATTTGACTTTGTCAACATAAAACTACTGTCACTAAAAGAAATACCTACACAAATACACTTATACCACTGGAAAGATTTCGAATGCCATAATGATTGTTAAACGTCAATTCCATCCATCCTTCACTAACTTGTTTAAAGTCTCTTCTTTCGTCTTCTTCATCTTCTTCATCTTCTTCATCTTGTTTTTAGTTTGTAGTTTGCAATCAGTATTCACATCTCCAAATTCACCTTTACGGGTTTTACTAAGCTCAAAAGTATGCAACAGAAATTACTTTTTTCAGTAAAATCTACGCACAAATAAACTAAGACCAAATTGAAGTCCCTTCTGCTGTTTATTTTTAATAGCTTTTGCTTTTGCTTCCATTTGGTTTTTCCATTTGGTATGTTGTTGCTGCTTCTTCGTCTGCTTTTACTTTCTATTTTTGTTATTATTATAATTTTTTTTTTTTTTCTTTACTCTTCTATCTTTTGCCCATCTTCAACAACCCTCAGCGTCCTTTAAATGCCCAATCCCATTCCCAATCCCAATCCCAATCCCAATCCCAGTCCCTTTCCCATTCCATTTCATTCCTTTAAAGGCTTTTCGTTCACCTTCGTTGCTTTTGATATGCAATGCTTACTTTATTTCATCATCATGAACATCATCACCATCATCTCTTTAGTATGTCTTAATCTCACTTTGTGTTATCTATCGTACTTCTTTTATCTTATGTAACATGATCTGATCCCTGAAATTATGTTAGAGAAATGTATCTCTTTCGTAATTCGAAGTGATGGCATAAAACGATGTTTATCGAAATTGAATGTTTATTACAATTACTTTTCCTTGATGTTTCGAAAGTTTGATTCTCTTTCAATTCCATTCGATTTGATTTTATACACAATTTTATTCAATAGTTTTTCTTGATGAATAATTTTTTCCTTGCTTTGTAGAATTTTCTCTCTTTAATATGAAAAATATCTCAATTTTAAATTCTTTGTTCCTTTAATAAACTTTGTTGAACAAACAATACGTTTGTCCTTTCTTCAAATTTCTTATCTGATAGCTTTTGACAAACTTTCAACACTACTACCATCTTTCTCAACTTGTTGACCTTTGCCTGCAATAGTGTTGACCAAAGACAGTCTAAAGACTTAGACTACGTAATTTAAGATCCTATGTGTGTGCATAATGTATGTATGTATTTATGTATTGTATATATTTGTCTCTCTTTACGCTTTACTAACTTTGTTTGTAAAAATCATAAAACGCCGCAAAATATACTACAAAATATTGCATAGAGTTGCTAAAGCAAATACACAAACACATCTTTGTCTGAGTCATAAAAACAAAAGCAATTATTCAATATATAAAAGTTTATTTGGAAAATTTTCTCTGCATTAAAAATTAAATAAAAACAAAAATATTTGCTTAAGAACTTCTCACTTTTCACATGCGAATAAAATGTATGAGGATGTGTGTGTGTGCGTGTGTGTGTATGCAACTTCACTACTTTTCACTACAAAACTCTTCCCTGCCACTCGACAAGGCCACAAATTGCAATTTGCAAACATCAACAGACCCCTAGAAAAAAGTCCAAAGGGGTTGGAAAATGAAGAGAAGCAGCAGCAATGGAATCATCGTCATCAAAAGAGGAACAAGTTCAAGCAGCAGTGAAAATGTCGGAAAAAAGTGAGAACTGTTCAGCAAAAAGGAAACATTTTACGAAAACGAAAAACTATTAACTTATTTTGTTGTTGTCGTATGTGTGTCTCCTTGCTTCTCTTCTCCTTACTTCCGCCTTTATAACTATCTCTTCATCTTGTCTCTCTTTTATAATACTTTCTCGATCTCATACACATGTTATCATAATTGCAGCATACTTGCGGGCGTTTAAGAAAAAAAAAACAAACACACACACATAACTTACGCAAACAGAGCTGTGTTCAGTGCAGTACAAGGAAGAAACAAGTTAGCAAAAGAAAGAGTAAGACAAACCGACAGACCGACCGACAGACAGACAGACGCCAAATGCAATATGTGAAAAACGTCGACATTAATGTTCATGCTTTCTGCCTTTCATCTTTTGCTGAGATTCTTTGCATCATCATTTGAGCACAAGCAGGAACAAGAGTTTCAAAAAACATTCCCGAAAAAACAGACTCTGTCTTAGACTGAGACTCAGTTTCTGTCAGAAGAGTCCATGTCAGTCTGGATGCTAGTCAGGCAATCAGTTAGTCCAGACTGACATAGCTTACCTTTCCCATTCCTTACTATCGTCTGCCAGTCTCCCAGTTTGCCTTGACACGCATAAGTTTTACAACAATTTCTTTAGCCGTCACTTCCTCAACTACCTTAACTTAACTTTACTTCACTTCATTCCCTTACTGATCCTGATGCCATTGGATTCTAGCCCAGCATCTTCCATTGGTTTTGAGGTACACCGTCTAAGAAGTTAAAAAAAAAAAAACAAACAAAAGAAAAGAAAAGGTAACCCACATGTTACAAGTTCCGTTTGTACCTCATCAAAGCATATGTACACAAACAGCTATGGCCTAAGTGGGCGGGTGACAGTTTGTTTTGGTTGTTCTGTAGTATGATGAGGACGTTTTATTTGTGTTGGGTATTATAAAGATGGGCCGGGGGGGAGGTGATTGCTGTTACCAGTAGTGGCTGCACTATGGAACTTTGCAATTGTTGAAATTTTTACGCTTAAGTGATTTTTTGTGTAGCATACTTTCGGGTGCACTTGCTACTGCTACAGATCCTTTTGGCATACAATGCGAATTTGTGTGTGTTTTCAGTATTCTTCTTCTTCATTTTCTTCGCCTTGGTCGTGGTCTTCATTCATTCATTCTTTGAAGTAGTTTTTCGTTTCAATTTTTCTTACATTTTAAAGTAGCTACACCCACTTTTGACTATTCTGTTTAACAACAACAACCACAATAGCAATAACAATAAAAAGTATCACTAACGAAGAATGAGCAGAAAATATAAGAAAAAAAAAGACCAAAAAAAAAAAAAAAAATAGAAGATGATTTGTTGTATGTAAGAGAGGGAGAGAGAGATACTTGAAAGGCGCCTTCATCTTGGTACTTCGTCTAGAGACACGCTGCCTAAATGCTTTTTTGAAATTCATAAAAAATGCATAGCTATATTTTCTAAGTTACTTTTCTAAGGATTTTTCTCATTTTTATCATACATATATTTTTTGTTTTTTTTATTTTTTTTTTTATTTTGTTATCGTTCTTTCTATTTTCCTGCAGTTGTTGTTATTGTTGTTTTTGTTCTCGCGCACTTCATCTTCATTTTTTTCGCGATGAGGCAACGTAATTGCGTCTTTTCGTCCTTGGTCCTTGACTAAATTGCGTTATTATTTTTCGGAATTTTCCATTTTTTTGTCTTAACAATTTTGTACATTTACTGCTTATTATATATATTGTCCTTTTAAAATATTTATAGATCAACTAGCAAATGTCTGTTATGGTTTGTTCATAATTCTGAATTCAAACCTTTTTTGTTATTTAATTTTTAAATTTTCCAGTTTTTCTTCCAATTGCTAGTCTATTTTGAAATCAGAAAATATTGAGATATGGTGATCCAATGGTGCCGGCACTGCTTGCAATTCTATCAAATTTCACTCTTCCATGAGCACAACACATTGCTAGAAATTCAATTTTAATATGCCAGTATTGCTTTTCATTGTTCATCGATTTAAAAGAACATGAATGAAAATTCTTCTAAGTATCATGGAACAAAATTATGGAAAATGGCTTGTCTTGTCATGTTATGTTACCCAATAATGTTTATAGTTATAAGTAAGTAGATCGGTCGATTGAGAGAACTTGGAGAAATAACACTCAAGTGATTAATTCAATTTTGGTCTATCATTTATTTCTCTTAAGAGTAGAATAACAGAAAACATTATCTAAGTGGTTTTTTTAGTCATAACAGAAATATACTGTTTGTTGATGAAAGCAGTAAAATAGAGAACAAAATTGACAGTCTACAAATGTGGATCTTTTTGTGGATTCCATTTGCAGATCACAAGGATTAACAGCTCCATTTCGAGATGTTTTTATGAAACTAATTTTTCTTTTTGTTCTAATATGGCGATTATTGGAACTGCTTCTTTTTTTAAAGTGAAAAATAAAGATATTTAAACAGAATTAAAATAATTTTCTTGTTTTATCTTTTGGTTCCAATTTAACCACAAAACTATCAAAATTTGTAGTTACATTTATTTGATCTTGGCTTTGATGTAAACACAAGCTTTTTGTTTTAATATACTAAACACGTCAAATGCAATGCATATTGCAAACCTTAATATTAGATGTTAAGACATAATTTTCTATACTTTATTTTTTTTTTTTTTTATATTCTTGTATTTTAGAATTTTCTTTTATTCATTGCTTTGTCATTGTTGGCTTTACTAAAGAAGTAAATGTCTTCAATTTCGTTTGAGGTTCAAAGCATCTCTCATCTTATATCATTTCATTTCTCTCATTTCATTTCATCTCATCTCATCTCATCTCATCTTATTTCATTTCATCTCATATATCGTTTTGGTACAATTTCAGTTCGTTTGTTATGCTTTCTTTGTAGTACAACATGGGTTCGTCGTTTGTCTATCTTTATCTTTATCTTCATCGCATATATCTTAGAATTATATCTTTGCTAAGTCTTAGTCGACTTCTTGTCGTTGTCGTTGTCGTTGTCGTTGTCTTTATTGTCTATCATAATTTGACTGACATGCTTAATCTGAGTGTCATATTTTGTTATTTCTTTTGTTTATTTTTTTCTGATTCTCCCATCTTCCTTCTCTCTATCATCCATTGGTGTACGGTGATGCCTCTTGCATTTGTTACCATGAGATTCTTCTATACACTTCACGTTTATTAAACATTTATTGTGTTTTTTTAAGCTTCCGGTACAATTTGTTTAAGACTTCCTGCCTGGCGGCGGCCATGGCTTGTTGTTCTAGGCTGCCGTTGCCTAGAGCCAGGTTTCTCAAAAAAACCAACCAAAGGAGGAAATAAAAATGGGAAAACGAATAACGGAAAATAAACAACAAATACGAAATACAAACAAGCTTCGTCACGACATACCCAGCTCAAGTTAAATCTGAAACCGTTTACACATCAACAACTTGATACACACACACACACACACACTTTTAACGCGGCGGCCTCTCAATGCCTTTGCCTTAGATAAAACTGCCTGCCTGCCAGCCTGCCTACCTCCAGTATATTTCCTGATACCCTGAACAGCTTCCATTCTTTCATTCATTCATTCTTTCATTTGTTGGTTCATTCATTCACTTACTCAGATTCCATCTTATCGTTGGTGTTACTGTGCCTGTTCCTGTTCTTGTTCCTGAGTTGTTGGTTGTTGTCGGCATCAGCTTACAAAAGGCTCAAGTGTATAGCATTGAATTATCTTTCACTTTGTTGCTTTTCATGTTGTTTTTGTCACAGCAACACAAAGCAAACACCAAAATGAAAGTAAAAAAGAATGTGCGAATGACTGAATGAATGAGAAACACACACACACAATATAAGGAAACATGCTTTTAGACGACACACTTCCGTTTTCTTCACAAATTCTATTTGTTTTATGTTGCGTGTGAAGATTTTCCACTTTCTACGCACAACATTACTTTTAAGACTTAACTCTCTTTCCTTTCCATTCTCTGTGTTTGTAGGCGGTGCGTTATTACTACTATATTATGTTCATTTGACGTTGATAATGCCTGCCTACGACTTTTTGGATTCGTCACGGTGTCCTGGTGTCCTGGTGTCCTCGGCGGTATAGTGAATTGGCCTGGGCGAATACTAAAGGCGAGTTGTAAATTTGTTATCAACACCTGCGTACCGGAAAATTGCGTTTGGCACGCGGCAATGCTCTTACTACTTTGTTCTTTTTTTTGTTTTTTTTTTTTTGTTTTTGTTTTTTGTTTGTTGCTGCGCTTTAACAACAAAGTTACTCAAGTCACTTTATAAATTATGATTTGCGTCAAATAATAACACTAAAAACAAATATGCCACTTTTCTTGAAAGATATGTAGGAGTTGTCTGTGGAGAGAGTCTATTGACTAAACCCAACAAGTTGTTTCCGTTTACAAAGTGAGCAAAAGAGCCAGTGCAGTGAGTCAGTGAGTCAGTGGGTGGGTAGAAGATACGATAGCTTTACTGTTACACACGCGGGCATATCTTGCGAAAATATCAATTACAATTAAATAGATTAAACCTTATCATGCAACAACTGTCGCACAAGTGCCTTGACAACAACAGCAACATTACCAAGAACATTGCTACAATAACGGCGAATGACATAAGCAACAACAGCAACAGCAACAACAAGAATAACAGCAAGGAAGGCGAAGACGATGACGATGATGATGATGATGAGAACGAGAGTGAGGACGACGAGGATATCAGGCAACAGTAAAAGCAACAAGACCAAGAAACGACAGCAAATAATATCAACTCCGACAAGGACAACAGACGACAACAAGGATAACAACAAGCATGAATACAAACACACATTCGTTCATGCACTCACTCATTTACCAACATACACAAACACTTGCAAGAAACAAGGAATGACTGACATGCTACACAGAAGATAGACACAGAGAAAGTAAGACACAAACAAACGAGCGAATATAAATACAAATAGACAAAACGACAGACTCAGCGGCTTTTGTAGGCGACAATCAGGGCAAACAGAACAGAGAGAGAGAGAGAGAGAGGATGAGAGAAAATGGAAAAGCTGGATGGAAAATCATGCCAGCGAGCGAGCAACAGCGGTGGCAACAGTAAAAACGCTTTACAAGATTAATGAACGTACAAAAGTTTAGAGACAACAATGACTAAGACTAAGGCTAAGACTACGACAAGAACCAAGACCAGGACCAGGACCAGGACAAAGAGAAGACGATAAATGCAGGTATCAAATGTTCCATGAACCGCTCGCAATACGAAAATAAGTATATAATATACAGACATACATTGCGCTTGGTGACTCCTTTACTCTCAGACTAAACCGTATAGTCTTCGCTATAAGTTGGAAAATTTATTTTGTTGTCAATTTCATTTCACTAATCGAATCGATTCACATTCTTATTTCGATTCTTATTTTTTTTTTTTCGCTCTTATTATCGTTTTTCATTATGCCTTTCTTTGTTGTTTTCTTTTTCTTTTGCTAACTTTTATTTTATTTTTTGGGTATTTTGTTTTTAGATTTCTTAGAGTTAGCAAAAGTAGTTGTCAACCTCAACTTGAGTTGGCAAAGCCAACCAACAAAACATCAACTAAATCATTATAGCGCCTCTAATGGTCGTTAATAGACAGACTAATGTGTGTATGTGTGTGTGCCGGTTTGTGTGTATGGCTCTGTGTGGCTTTTTTGTATCCTTCGATGTGTGATATTCTAGGATCGTTATAGTAAATTCATCTATATCGTAAAGTTATGTAAACGACAGCAGAAGTGACATTTTAACTTCTTCTAAATTCCTATTTTTTTTTTCTTTCTTTCTTTCTTTCACAAATACATACTTAATATTGTATGGTATGGTATATACACGTAGTATATAATTATAGTTTACTTTCCCTTGGGTTTGTAGTACTTGTATGTCTAATGAATGCTTCTCAATTTGATTGGTTAGTAAATCTAAGGGGGTCTCTCTCTGTAGATTATAATCAAGTGCTTTTACTATGGATTTTCCTGTATCCCGTGACTAGACTTAATTGCATGCGTGTTGCTGATGGACAATGGATTTGCAATGTCAATGCTTCAGCATATGCCGCTCGTTATACAATTCAACTGAACAGGTATCTTGATATCGCATCTAGATACTATAATGTGAACAATGACCATGAACAAATGTATCTTGTCGTTAGCATTGAATCGATTCCACTCAACACAAAAAGCTTAACAATTGTCAACACATTTTTATGTGTTTGGACTTAACCTATTCATTGGACTTAACTATCGGTTATAAACAAGGCCAAATATCAAAAGGTGGAGGAAGGAAGATACAAAAGGTTGTTTTCATTGTATGGAAAAATCTTTTAACGTCATGCAGACCAGACAAAAGCCTTGCCTTTGACATATTAAGAGTTAGAACGCGTGATAAGCGCTTTAATATTGTATATTTTCCCCATATGATGCAATATTATCCTGTATTCCTTCGTATTACGTATAACATGGGAATTACAAAGAAAATTGTTATACATTTGCAAAGAAGAGAAAAAGCTTAAAGCATTTTAAGCGCATTTAACTAAAAGACGAAAAAAAAATGTATATAAAACATAATAGAAATTTAATAGCTTCAGCTTCATTTAAAATTTTATACTCTTTACATGAGATTTACATAATAAATCCTTAAGTAGAATGGAACAATTTATGTTCATTTGCAAAAAGGCAAAAGTCTTGTTTTAGAAGTAGCAAGCAGATGCGAGCAGATGCGAACATCATCAAACAATAGCGGGCACAACTCAGCAGGAGTAAGTAAAAGTGAGCAAGAGGAAATACTTCTATTTAATATATATAATAGACAGAATAGAATAGAGGGAAAAAGAAGATAGCATAGATAGAATAGAATAGAAGAGCGATTAGAATCGAGCAAGGAAGCAATGGTGAGCAAAATTTACGCAAGCGAGCAGTAGCGAGCATGAAGCATCAAGAGCGAGCAGGCAAGAGAAATTATACTCTACATTTTAAATTATATGTATATGTATAAATATAAAAAAAACAAAGATTTAATCCTATCATGATCTATTCTTTCCATACATGTCTGTAATTATAATCCTAACCATAATAGTTCTTATATGCTAATCCCAACTGTATCCTTCAAAGTGTTTCACAGTTTATAATAAAGTCTCAAACGAATAGTGAAGGGTATAAATAAATAATATAATGGAAAAAAAAACTGTACAAATAGCAAAGTGAGTTGATGGAGAGGATGGGTGAAAAAGAACCTTTTTCTGTTAATTTTCTGCTTATTGCTTCATTGTTGAGCTTAACGCTTGCTTAACAAAATTCGTTTCACACATACAAACGTTTGTTGGACTCCAATCATTTGGTGGTGACAAGGACACAAGGATAACACATAAAAAAAAAGGGAGGCATGTTACACATACACAAACATACAAATGTAGTACAAAACATATTGGTTTCTGTGTTGTTTTTATTATTGGTTTCTTGGTTTCACTGTATTGTGTCGTTTGTATTGTAATTGTTGCTTGTTGATTTCAGTTCAGTTTCGATTATGGCGCATTTTCGCCTTCAAAACAAGCTCAGATCCATGCACAGGCACAGGCACAGGGCACGGGCTTAGGATCCCAGTCACTCAAGCGTTTTACAATTCATTCGCTTGTTCATTTATTATAGAACATTTTATATTAAGCATTTTGCATTTTCCTATATTCATTCAATATACTCGTCGTACACACAAGTCAAATACATAAAATTTTGTTTGTTTGCCTTTTTTAGGTTTTAGCTATTTTCTCTCTCATGATGATCGTCATGATGATGTTGGCTGAAGAAAAGGAAAAAACAAAATAATATAATGGCTAGACATTCACAGCAGGCCATATAATAATAATAACAACAATAACAGCAACAGCAGCAGCAGCAGCAGTAATAGCAACAAACAACCAACTACAATTTGATTTTTGGCCAAAGGACTAAGTCAACGTTGAGTCGAAAACTAGTCAGTGTCGTTCGTTATTGTTGCCATTGGTTGTTTTTGTTGTTCTTGCTGATGGTTATATATTGCATTTTATTTTTTTTTTTTTTTTATACATTTTATGTTTTTTGGAATTTTTTTTTTTTATTCGTTTTCTCCTTTACTTGGCTTCATATCATTGCTTCATTCGCTTTGCTTTGCTATGCTGCGGACTCGATTCAACTTAACTCGACATTGGCAACAACTTCCGCCCGAAAGCACAAGCACATTAAACAACAACAACAACAAGGACATCAGCAACAAAAAAAAAAAAACAAGAAAAAATCAAGAAAATGGATGAAAAGCAACAACCAACAATCAACAACAATAACAACAACAACAACAACAATAACAGCAATAACAGGACAACTAAAATAGTTCATTCATTTGCCGACGCCGCCATTTTTCGTGCCATTTTTGCTTTTTAATTGACATTTGTTTGTTTATGTGTCAATGTATGTACCATATGTATGCTTGTGTTTACACACACACACACACACATACATATATATAATATATATATATGTATTGTATATATGTATGTATATATGTATATATTTTAAGTTTGAATGTGTGTGTATATCTTTCTATCTATGTGCATCTGGTTTTATACTCCACCATCACTCACTCATTCTCATTCTACTATATACGAGAATCTCTTGCATTTTCTCATTTTCTTCTCTTCTATCTTTCATTTATTTATCAAGTTTTTACATTTTTTTGTCCGTTTTTTTTTTTTTTTAATTTTTTTGTAGACTCTTTTCCCCAATTATAGGAACAAAATTGATTTGATTTTTTTGGGATTTTAATAAGTATTGACAGTATTTTAATGAAGTAGTGAACGTTTCTAAGTGCTTTGCAAAGTGCAAAGATACTTTCACACACACTCACACCCACACACACACACACACACAAACACGAAGGAAGGAAGGATTGATAAATGCATAAAATATAATAAAAATAAAAAAAAAGGAAGACAAAAAAATAGAGAAAATAAAATAAAAAATGATATACAAATTTAAAGAATGATGGAGAAATATATTGTAATTAAAATCTTCAGTACAGTGCTCTCAACAATTGATTTGTATATGAACACATAAATATTGTACACAAACTGAAACCAATTGGTCCGTGTGACCTCAATCGAATTGTATCTGCATGGAATTTAAGTTCATATGAAGTCTTTACAGGGTTCACTAGCATGCAGAAGATATCAAATCCTCGTAGTTCTGGAAATTCCGCTTGGAAAAGAGATTTACAAAGCAAGAATTAATTCTCAAAGACAGTGAACAATACATTTCAACTGAAATTGTGCGGATACATTGGCTTATCCCACTACGTTAATTGAATTTCGAATGAACAAGGATTAGTGCTTGCCCAATCCAAGATTTTGGCATACTGGACTTATTACTAACTTAATGCTGAGTTCACACCGGGCCTGATTGGAATCAATCATGATTCGAACAATGATTTGAATCAATCATGATTCAACCTTTGATTCGAATCAGATTCGACAAAAACCACAAAGAAAATGATGTCATTCAGGGGTTGTTGTTATATAATGTGATTCGATTCACAGTCGAATCATGAATTGATTCACTATGATTCGAATTTTAAAAAATAGTCACTCTCGATGAGTGTTCCTATTATTGGACAATGTTTTTAAAATAGTTGACAGCTTTTTGGTAATTTTGTTACTCGCCAACATATGTAAAAACAGCAAATTTGAGATACATGACAACAAAGGGTTTTCACTGATTAGGCAACCGAATTTTAAAAGCAGACCTAAATTATAATCTTCTTGTCTAGTATCTTTTAAAGATTTTTCTCCTCTTTAACCTCTTTAAACACTGTTTTCTTCTTCACATGTCCAACATAGTAAGTCATTGTATACATATTTATTTTATTCTCATAGCAACTTCATGCATATGTGAGTGAGTCCGAGTATATCCTTTATTTTACAATAACATATAACATCCAACAAATTTAATTGAATATGGAAAAGCTTTAAAACGAAGAAAACTACACATTTCTATACTATATACAATGACAGCAACAGTAATGATAACAAAACCGGAAAGAACACGAGCTTCGTTTCATCGAAGTTTTCATACCTTTCACACCATAATTTTTTGTATATATGATAAGAGTATTGAGTCACTTGTCAATTCCAATTGAGCTAAGTAATAGAATATGAGCGGTTTTAAAGTGCATTTTGTATGGAGATTGTAACATTATAAAATTCCGAATTAAATTTTATCTAAATCTAAGATCTGTCAGACATGATTTAAATTCTCTCTCTCTATCATGCTAATCATTTCTATATAGGTCCCAATTTTCGGTTCTATGGACTGTAAACACCAAACCAAAGTCATAATAACTATTCACACTATTGTGTATGGCATAACAAAAACAATAAAAACAATAACTACAGTAAAGCACAATCTGTTTTTTTGTTTGAAGCACTTTGCTGTCTTGTTTTTGTTGTTTGTATCTGCTTGAATCGTGCTTGGAAGCATTCAATCAGCACGCCAGCTTGTCTTCAATACATATTTCATGTGATTTTATTTAATTTCATTTAAGTAAACATTTTGCTTACTTCATCCTATTGTACATACATACAAACATCTATGGATGTCCTATCTGCCTGCCTGAGTGCCAGAATGCCTGCCTGCACTTGACTGACTACTGACTACCGGCCGATCGACTGACTGGCCAGCTGGCCATATAAACAATATAGAATGGAGTAGAACGGAAACTAACGAAGGGACAAGACACAGCCTAAATTTATGCAACACACACACAGTACAACGGAGATATATGTAGATACACGGATATACATATACTGACACATACCACACGCACACGTTCATATTGCACGCTTTAAGGCCTTTTTGTTATAAACCAATATAACAAATAGACAGACAGATACCCAGTAGGACAGAAGGCAGACAGATGGACAGCGAGTCAGTACAACAAAATATTGTACTAGACGTTATGTATGTATGCATGCATGTATGTATCTGTCAGAGTATAGTATGTTAAGATATATGGCATACATAAATTTACAAATCGACAAATATGTCATACTCAATACAAAGCAAAATACATATAAATTTATGTAGGTGGTTTGTATCTATGTGATTTAGTGTGTGTGTGTGTGTGTGCGTGTATAGGTGTAGGTGTGCGTTTGATGGACAATGTTTGCTTATCGCATAAAACTGGACTTGGTTGGACTCGGACTAGGACTCAGTGTTTCGCTTCGTTTCAGTTGAGTTGCTCTAGTTGCTCGTTTGTGTACGTTTTGACAGTAGACAAACTCGCCTCAATAACCAACTAAACGACAAACGTCGAACAGACACAAAGACAATTGAACTTAAACTGACCGATCGAACGACACACACACAGACAGACAGACAGACAAAATGAAAGGCTCAAAGACTCGTTATAGCTCCATATAGGTAGCTTGCTGTTGTATTGTCCTTGCTTATCCTGGTTTTGCTTGGCCTGGTCTGGCCTGGCCTAGAATGGCCTTTGTGTGCGCCTAAACGTATGCAAGATAGCATCTGTTTTCATCTTCCGCCAGCGCGTACACCACGTTGTTAGCATCCATATCCTTCAATTGCTTGGAATGCTTCATATATTTACATATATGTGCATGTATTGTATGAGTGAGTGTCTGTGTAAATACATATAGCATATAGGTATATGCGTATTAGGCGCAAATATTGAGGCTTTACTTAAACAGCATTAACTTGAAATTAACATGTCGGTGAAAGGTATGTGTATGTGCATGGTATATGTCAAGGATGTTCAGCTTCAACTCAGGCAACATGTGTTCGAAATTTGCCATAATCATCAACATTTTACCCATTCAAACACACACAGAGCAAGAATTGCTCCTTTTGCTGCTTTTGCTTTTCCACATGTCCTCGATATCCTCGTAATGCCAATTTAGCTGTGTGAATTACTTTCCGGTTATATAAATATATGGAATTATTGGCAATTCAACTTGATTCATCTGATCGAAGGGTAACTGAAAGACACACTCCTATACATTTAATAATGACAAAGCATTATTCGTTTTCATAACTTAAGTGCCAAGTGCCCCCAAAAAGGAAGTGGAGGAGAAAAGTGTTGGATGATAAGTTTTTAAAATGGAATGAGGAGGGTAGAAAGTCAAACTAAGTAAGTAAGTAAGTCAGTCAGCCAACCAATCAACCAACAAGTTCAAGGCTTACTTCACTCTCACTCTTGGTATTTACGCTTTTGGCTTTTAGGACAACTACAATTTCTTGACTACTCAATGATGACTTGCGTGCCTCCTTACTGCTATATTGACTTTCACAAAGCAAGGAACAAAGTAACAAAAAACAAAAATGGGTACGGCAAAAATGGGGAAAAAAACCAACAATAACAAACTTAGATGCGAAAGGAAACCAAACCTAAGTATCCAACATACAGCCACCGCAAATCCTTCCGCCCTTTGCTGTTTAAAGGCCACATCACAAACACACATAGATACCATACACACAGAAGATACAAAGATACAACAAACACAAAAACTACCTTCAGCAATTTTCTTAAAAAATTCAATCTATCAAAAAATACGAGCCAAGTTGAAAAATGAAGCAAATTCATGTAAGATGAACGCGTCTCGTAAGGTATGCCAGGACAGGATTTGATAGGACAGCAAGAGCAGCAGGATAGAGTGTAGAGTAAAGCTGTGAGTAGAGTAGAACAATGTAAGTTAAGGAAGAAAGAAAGTAAGAAAGCTGAAACGATGAACCAAATAACGAAAGAACAAACAAACTAACAAACGAACAAGTGAAGTGAAACGAATGAAGGAACGAACGAAAGTAAGCATGAATTGATGGTTGGATGCATGGATAGATGGATGGGATATACTTTGGTTGTTTCGTTCGTTGGTTTGTTGGATGAATAGATGGATAGATAGTCTATCTATCTTTATAAATAAATAAATTTCACGTGCCACACGGCAAGTCGGAAATTTTAGTACTAAAATGTGTTGAAAAATTCTCACTGAACGATGAGGACAATACCAAAACCGAAACCGAGAACGAGAACGAAAAACGATGGCAACGGCAACAAACCACGAATGAACAGTTCGGCGAGTTTAGTAACGAAGTCATTGAACAACAAACAAACAAACAAAAATGGTTTCTCTTAAATCGTGGTGAAAGCTTACAAATGGCCTAAAAATCTATGAGAACAAGAGTCAGTAACTCTCTGGGAGAGGAAGTCAGTCAACGATTGTTAGAATTTTCTCTTAGAACTCTTTTTGGGTTATAAAATTTCTACTTTACAGATTTTTGTACTAAAGAGTATAAAAATTTTAAGAATGTAATTTCAAATAGTTAAAACTCTCTTGAGTGAAGGTGAATATTTTGTATTTTGAAAGTTAAAAGTTGGGGAAACTATTTTTGTTGTCCAAAAATGAATGAACGACAAATATCTCAAATCTTTGACCTCTAAAAAAACAATTTTTTATAACTTTTCATCAAACAAATGTAAATTTCGAATGGAAATGAAAATACATCCATCAATCAAATGTTAAATGCCATTGATGGAAAGTCTATCTGCATTTCTTTATATTCAAAATAATTTCGATATTTGAAAGTCCCAACTTTGACTTCAAACTTTTCCGTAAAACATCTGAGGTTCAACACAAAACTCTTTACTCAATTACTAATCAAATTGAAAGGAAAGGAAATATAGCACTTCAATCAAATTCAATCCATAAAATTGTTTGCAAACTTCATCTGCTTCTAGGAATTCAAAGATAATTCAATAAACATAAAGAAAAACTAAAAACTACTGAAAAGAAGAACAATAGGTCAAACTAAATATAATTTTGATAACAAAAATTCAATTTCCCATAAAATTAATCAAATAAAAATTGCCATCCACTTCAATCGAATATCTTATTTCATCCAAACCAAAAAAATAAAATTAAAATGAGTTATTCAATTTCGAAGTTAACTTTAACAAATTTAATAAGATCATGATAAAAAAAAATAAAAAATACTATAACATAATAAAATCAATGATTATAAAACACACAATCAAACTCACTTCAAAATTGAAGTCCTCTCCAATTTCATGCCATTCTCACTTATCCCTCGTAATATTATTATTTTATAAACCACAGAATCAAAAAAAAAAAAAATAATAAAATAACAAAATTGTCATTTATACGAAAATGTTTAGAAATTGATATTTTACCAAAAGCAATTGTCATCTTCTGTCTCTCTGCCATGTTGTCATGTAAGCGGATATCATGGCTTAAATGAAATATTGAAAATAAATCAAGAATATTTTTACCATAAAACAATTTAAAAAATTCTAATGAAATCCAATAACAATTTTCACCCAAACAAATACAGAATATAAAAGGAAATAAAATAAAAGAAAATAAAAGATACAAAAGTAGAAAATACACTAAATTAAATTAAACTTAAGAACAACAATAAAAAGAGCAAAAGAAGTTCAAGATGTTGTTAGGGCAAAGATTAAATATTTGAAATATACCTACATACGTACATATATCTATATCAATTTGAATATTAAAGAATATTGACAGCAGTTTTAAAAATCATGCAAACACTTCATCATACCACATATATATTTATTATACTATTATACTATCAAAGACCAATTAAGGAAAATAAATAAAATATATTTCCCTGAAATTGTTACAACAAGAAAAAGCACTCACATCGATTTTACCGAAAATTGCATACCTTTCACAGTAAATAGAATTTTCACTAAATATCTTTTAAAAAGTCAATTTCACATATGAAAACTATAAGTTCAGTTCAGTTCAGTTCAGTTCAGTTCAGTTGTGTATTGTGTATGCAATAAATATTTATGAAATGTATCATATTACCAAAAATTTTTTGTTACAAGAAATTTATTTACAACTCAACAATTCAATAAATGTGAAATATAAAAGTTAAATCTTTAATGCACAATAGAAAATTGCTTAGTAGATCCTTGTAGTTAGAATTTTTTAAATGTCTTATGTTCTTTTTGACATTTTAAAGTTTTTTATTTAATTATTCTTAACTTAATTCGACATTGAAGTCATATGACAAATTTTACATTGTATCTTAAAAACCAGGGAATTGCATTGCATTGCATTAAATAAAGAAATAATGAAAGACAAAGACAAAGTAAGCCCACATAGATCTGTGATTCAATTACAATATTTATTTGTCTGTCAAAACTACATATGAGCCAGAATCATTTACCTCAAGCACCACAAAGAGAAACTAAACAAAAGCAGCCCAGTTTTAGAGATATCGGTTTAATATCTATCAACCTTGTGCATCCAGCTATTTATCTAAGATTTGGTGTATAGACTCTATTGGTATTAAAGAACATTATTACTACAACTACTACTCACGCTTTGCATAGTTTTTTTTTTTTTTTTAGGAAAATCTAAGTTGGAAAGTATAGAACATAACCGAATTGACGGGTTACCTGGATCCAATAGTCAATAAATTTTTAAAAATTTCTATGTCTTAAAAGTGGGAGGTACTATACCTAAAGGCTCAGGCTCTTCTCAATATAATTCGCCGAGAATGCAGATCAAAAGTTTTGGTTTTGTACCATCACTTCATACAGCAGAAGCACCGCATTGCAGATAAATGAAATGAATAATAGCAAACAGAACTCATGCCTAATGAAGGATCTTTTAGCAGCACCAAGAATGACCCATAACCCATATCTCTAACAGTGTGACGCCTTCTTGTGTTTGAAAGATTATTGAATTCGCTTTGTGTGATTACAATTGAATAAAAATGTACCATATCCCTTCTTCAGTTTAATGTTTATACTATTGATGATGATCACAGATTTTGAAGAGAAGTGACCAATATATTGATTTAAAAAACTCCCTCCCGGCTCTTTTATAGAAACTCCTTCTGTAGTAGAAAATTTCTTGCATTAAAATTCTTTCATTTCAAATGCAATTAATTTTTCCAATTCAATGCATTTTATTAATAAAAAAAATTGTCACATAAATATTTGCATTGTATCACATTTTCTCTAATATAGAACAAATATAATTTACTTAACTTTAAATCCAATTTACACAAATATTTAAACTAAAATCCATAAATGCTCACATATTCACTCACACATACACACAATCTCTTATACATTTAACATATTAAATATATTTATAAGCACTCAAATCAATCAATTGAATATCGATTATAGAGTGCAATTGCATACATATGCTTGTATCTATGCATATATGTTTGTATGCATATGTGTGTGTATGTGTATGAGTATTTATACAAAATAATAGAAAATATCAAAAGGCAAAAGCTAGAAATGCCATGCCACAAATTCTTAAAATTTTTGCGGTTGCCTGTTTCTTTCTCTCTATATCTGTCTCACTCTCTCTCCCTCTTCACTTAACATCAATTGAACATCCATCCGCACAACGCCATATTTTATTATCGCACTACACTACAAGTTACTTGGGTAATTCATCCTTCCTTCCTAACTTGTCTACTTGTCTTGGTCCTACAACAATATTACGTTTTGTTGTTTTACTTTTCGTTCTGTTCTGTTCTGTTCTGTTGCGTTGCGTGGCGTTGTCTTATTTCATGTTGCTTTACATCATGCCAAGACTCAACCGCATTGATAAATTGATATAGATAATAAATATTGGGTAAAACTCTTCAATACGAATAAAGTATCTCTACATCTGAGTGAGTCAGTGAGAGAGTATGCGTATGCGTATGTGTATGTGTAGCATCAAATATGCAAAAGTCATTAATAATTCATAAAATAAATTTTACAATAAAATTCAATTGATTGTGTAAATATTTTCTTTACCACAAAACATGAGCATGAGCAAACCAAACCAAACCGAATCGAACTCGAGGAATCTTCGAAACGCTTATAGCACTGAAGATGAGTTCAGTCAAAGTGGTAATCATGATGCTGATACTGATGATTATGGTGGTGGTGATGATGGTGATGACGATGAGCTGAGGAGGTTATACCCTTTATAGATCGTTATAAAGTTGGCCTTTGGCATATTGGCCTCTCTGTGTGTCTGTCAGTTTGATAAGTTTGCAAAAAATTATAATAAACAAAAAAAAAAAACAACAACAATCATTATGTCACACACACACACACAGTTAAATATACAAATACTCGATACACTTGTACTCATATTACTTGCCTTTGGATCCTTTGTTTTATTTGTCGAGAATAAATGCAATAAAAAAATTGAAATGAATTAATTATTCAAACTCATACGAGTCGGTGGCAGCAACCATGAGTACCATTACCACTTCCTTGCTTCTTCCTCTTAGTCAATCTATACATACCATATACACATACATATTGTATATATTATGTGTGTGTGTTGAGTGAGTGTTTGTGTCTGAACTCAATTATGCAATATTAATTAACTACAAAAGGTATTTTTCAGTTGAAATGTAAATGTGTTTATGTTCAAAAAGGTAGAAAAATCAACAAAATATTGTATTGCAGACGAAAGAAACAAAGCCGACAACATAAACACCGACGATGCTTTTATCGAAAGTTTCAAGCCTAAAGTATGCAAATCAAAAAAGGCACGAGTTAAAAGCCGTCAGCATTTAGCATGTCTTAGGCAGAACATTTATATACTACATATTATTGTAAGTGACGCGATGTAATCCTTTCAGAAATTTTAATGAAAAAAAATAAATAAATTTATGCGGCATAAGAAAAAATTTTGAAAAAAGGAAAATATGTAGAAATCTGAGAAGTTAAATGAATGAAAGGCAATATGATTTCAATGGGTTTTTTGGTATTGAAACTTATTATTTAAATAGATTATTTTGCAACTCAATCTGGCTTTATAAATTTTCCAGAAAATTTTCATTTGTCAAGATACCGTTCGACTTCCCGTCTTCTGGGTTAAACAATTGGAAATTTTTTAAAATAATTTGCCAGGGGCAACTTATAGTAAAGTTCTTTAAATCCCATAGAATGGGTATTCTAGAAGATTTGAAGAAGATGAGGAGCGTTTGCCGTAATAGTATTGCCCTACCATTTCCAACTTATAAATTTAACAAAAAGTCACATTGAAGAAAATCGAGTAGATTTGGTTCATATCATGTCAGCGTTTGATTTGCAAATGAAGTCACAACGTGACATCAATGTATTTTTTTATGCTATGTAGGACGCCCTCAAATGCTAACACAACTGCAAAACATGGGTCGTAAATGTAACATTACCTAATAAAGTACAACTAGACACAAAATTGATCAGGCATGGAATTAGTTTATTTGAAATCTGCATAATGGCCTAAACATTTTCTTTATTACTCTTTATCAGGTGCAGAAGTCATGACCTCGATGTAAAGACTGAACCTAAGCCACGAAAACTTGAACTCTGAAAATAGTAGACATCAACAAGCTTAAGTCATTTGAGTTATGCGAGGGTGGATTGTGGTACCAGTTTTAAATAGAATAAGCTGTGACCGAGAACTCTTAACAAACGTAAAGAGAAGAAAAACAGCCTACTTGGGAATTGTTCTAAGAAATACCAATTACCTATTGGTAAACGAGATATAGAAGGCAAAATAGATGAAAACCGGGAAATCGGACGGAAACAGTTTTCATGGCTACGAAATATTCGACAATTTTTTAAACTATAAAATGTTGCCAAGCTTATAAATTTGGGTAGATATACAGAGCAAAGATTTTTCGCGAAACACTCATTAAGAGAAATAACTTTCTCCATATAAATTAATGTTTTAATTTCAATTTTTATTCAACAAAAGTTTTTTATGCATTTTCAAGGAACTTAATTTTTCCTGCTTGTTGTTTCTAGCAAGAAATCTGGAATACATAAGCCAAAAGAAGATATGTTTTACATAGTGGTGATCATTTCCAAGATATTTTTGTTATTTCCCTTTAGATTCTTATTCTTAAGGATTCTTCATTGACAAATCACCTTGTTTTTTCATTTCAATGATTTTTGTGTTTATTATTATTATGATTATTTTTTGTTTTTTTTTTTTTACTAAACGCTAATCAGGGCTCAATATGCCAATGTGTTTATTTGCTGCAATAAAAAAAAAATATCGACAGATTTTACTTTCCAATTATTTATAAAAAACTTTTAAAATAAGAATAGTGTCACCTTGGTTAAGCAACCGCCTGGTGCGCCTCATGCGCTGTCTGTTCCATTATAGTAGAGAGCCAAAGTGCGCTGTTTTGAGCGTTCGGATTGAAGTGGCATTGGTCAGTGGTCAGACCATTCGTTTTTAGTGTGCCATCAGACGGTTCTTATATCTGCTGCTATAAAAAGCGAACTACCGCCAGGTTCATAAATCTCTATGAGAATTTTCAAAGATTTTATGCCATGTCTGTATACCTTTATTTATTTACTTATAAGGTTTCGGATTAATGCAAGTAATCACCTTATATTAAACAAATTCTATGATGAGATACAATTATGATGATTAAAATAGGTGGGTACTTTTATCTGCTCTTTTACGATTATCTTGCGGATGTCTTTGGAGGCAAGTGTAAGTGTACTTAATGTAATGTACTTTGTAAGAGTCAAAAATAAAACATATGTTTCCGCACGTTTGGCAAAATGTATGAATACAAGCTACGCAACGATGCTAGTCAAACGTGGGCTTAAGAGAGAATGCTTACACGAATTTCAGGATTCCCGCTTATTTGTAACTAGTTTCACGTAGGTCTTTTTGTATATTTTAAAGATCTATTATATTTCTTCAACGACTCGAGGAAACCCATCAAAACTTAGTACTTGCAACTCTCTTTCTTATATCTGCTGCTGTAGTTTTAAGTATTTTCTTAAAATTGTAACAAATTAAAATTTGTAATTTCTAATTATATAGCTGTTTAATGTAAAAGTGCAACAAAAAAAACAAAAAAAAAAACGAACGAAGACAGTTAAAAAACACCTAAAATTATGCAACAATGGCAGCAGACCGCATGGTTAGATTATTTTCAGAAACTGCTAGCAAAATCAGTTAAGCTGAGTAAGCAGCTCAAAACTATTTTTGTTATACAATAACAACCCCTCAATTGCGTTAGTTTCCCTTTTATTGTTGTATGGTTTTTAGCTGCTTGCAAAATAGAGAAGTTAATGCTCTACTGCGAACGCGGTGTAACTAAATTTCTAAGCATTTTATTCTGGAACCATTTTTATTTGCAATAAGCTTTACTGATCTGACTGAAGCAACGCCTAAGTGAAGTACCATAGCATCACAGGGGTTTGAGCAGCTACTTATATACATATGTACGTATGTAACTTTGTTTTTTTTTTATTATGTTCGGAAGATGCCAGTACAGATCAGTATCCTTGCCATATTGTGTTCTTATTCTTAGAAGCGTTATGCCCAAATAACATTTTTGTTAAGAGCTTCTTGAACCCTTTTTTATGGATTTATCTACTGTTTAGGCGGGGGCATTAGGCTCCTTGCTCAATCACTTGATAAAATTAAGTACTGGTCAAAAATCGATTTTCAATATTGAAACTACCGTTATGTCAATGCTCAAATAACAAAAATCTTAACAATTCAATGGAAAATATTAAATCGATTAATCACATTTCTTGAAATCTTAAGGTAAACTTCATTCTGATGGAAGTTGCCAACCTTTTTTCCTTTTATTCCTTAACTTATTGTTTACTTTTTCATGCTGTGTAATTCTAGCACCTTTTTTTTTTACTTCATTTTATTTACATGACTTAACTCAATGGCGCTTTTTGTGATTTTTTTCGTGCCATAGACCTTGTTGTTTTGTTTCCGGTGTTGACTGGAAATTGAGCATGAAACGCAAAAAATTAAAGAACAACAACAAAATCAAAATCCTCGAAGAAATCTAAACCAAAGCACGCCTTCCTGCACATACCCCATCTATGAGAAAAACCCTAAGAAAATAAATGAAAACATAAAAATGAACGCGAAAATGATGCAAAACGCAAAATGGCAGAAAAAATCTCTTCCAAATTGAAGATGATGAAAGGCCAAAAGGAAATGATATAAAATGAATTGTGATGAGATGAGATGAGATGAGATGAGAAGCAAGTGACATGAAGGCGACTTCAAAAAGGTGCCGCCGCCAAAAGATGATAATTCATTTAGTATGCATGACTTATTTTTCATTCGCTTGTATTTGTTTTTGTATCTTTTCCTTTTTTTCTATTTCACTTAATAATTATTGCTTTTAAGGGAACAAAATTTCCGTTTCTTTGCTGTTTGTTGTCTTTACTCATCATTTCATCGTCTTTCTTCTTGCCTACATAGGACAACAAGCTGCTTTAGAGCGCGTGCATTATTAATTAAGATGTATAAAAGAAAGCAGCATAAGAAGCTCACAAAATTGTCTCTGCTTCCAGATAGGTTGCTTCTTTGCCTCTTTTTCTCCATTTTATTTAACTTCATCTTCTACTTTCTTTTCCTAGTATTCACTTTATCATTTATCTTTCGTCTTGACTACTACTATATACCATACTTATTATATAGAAGCACTTGAAAAGTTTTTCGGCAACTTTTTACCTTTTCGCAATTTGAGCCACGCTGAAAATATCATTTGAACCAATGAAAATTAAATGTGGCATGGAGAGTTTTTCATTGACATAACTGATGCTTCTACACTAGTAGTACGAGTATTAGAGATGACGAAGTGCAGAGGGCGAAATGGGAGAAAGGAGAAAAGAGAAATTTTGGGAAAATGGAAATATACGCATTTAAAGTTCATATTCGCACAGTGAGTGTAATTAAAGGGTAATTGAAATTTGGCGACAAATAAGCTTTTGAAATTTAAGTAGCACACAGAAGCAGAAATAGCAACAAAAAGCAAAGCATCAACAGCATAAAAAACGGTCAAAGTTCAACCCTCCCCCCCCAGACCCAAAATACAATTTAAAGCCTTTGTATATAATTTATATATTGCATAAAGTACAAAAGTATGAACATCCATAATTCCTTTTCTGATTGACCTTGTTTGTGATTACTTTAAGTTGTAACAGAATGTTCAAATAACTCAAAAAGGGTGAGTAAATAAATGAATAAGGAAGTGAGTAATAAAAGAAAAGCTTTGATGGCATTTTATGAGTTCAGTTGAGAATGAAACAACAAACTTTAAAAATTAAATGAGTTTACATTTGAGTTATGTTCAGTTTGTAGTTGCCTTTCGAATTTTAGCTTTGATGTTATTAAAATATTTACTAATTAATAAAGAAATATAAATAAGATATAGGATTTTTGAAAATTCAAAGGGTAAAATTATAATGTAAATGATATCAATGAAAAAGAAAAGAAACACTAGATATTAGATACTTTTGTTGGCTGAAGTTCTTAGAAAAGGACAAAGATGACCCCTTGAGTTCTAGACTAAAAGACAATCGTCATACCACAAAAATTCTATAAATAACTCAAAATAAAATGGACGAAGTGCGAATCAGACTCGTACACGGAGGGTTCCGTACCAGATCGGGGGATTCTATGGGAGGTACTCCCCCAAGTGGTCCGATTTTATTGATTCCAACAAATTTACCGCGCCTATATCAGAAACTTATAGTGTCTAAATTTCAGTGCAATAGTCCAAAAAATAATAAAGTTTTTCGAATAAGAACTGGAATTTTAATGGTGGGTTTGTATGGGAGATACCCCTCCTAGTTTGGCGATTTGCCTGATTCCAACAGATGTGTAGCGTCTATATCAAAAACTTACAGTCTCTAAATTTTAGTTTTATAAAACAAAAAAAAAAGTTTTTCTAATAAGAACCTGAATTTTAATGGTGGGTTTGTATGGGAGGGACGCTCCTCAGTGGTCCGATCAAACAGAAATTTCGACAATATAAATTTCTGATAGATAACCACCAACCAACCAAATTTCAAGATTGTGGAATTACTGGATCGTATGATGCTTGAATGGGGACCCCTTTAAGTTTTCGAAAATATTTTAGTTTTAGTATTTGTTGCTGATTCCCGGATGGAACTATACCTTCTGTGAAAATTTCACTCTCTAGCTTTTGCAGTTTATGAGATGCAGAACCACCAAATTCGTGACGACTTGTATTGAGATAAAACCTGAGGACGGACGGACGGACAACGAAGCCTCTGCAAAACAGTTCCTTTTGGTACCCTAAAAATTGAAAACAAATTAGTAGAGATACGATTGGCTTAAAGAATTTGCATAAAAGTTAAGTATATTGCGATCTAAAAGGTCTGTTGTCATGCCCAGAATTCGTTCCTAAGATTAAGGATATACTCGTATCATCTAAAGAATTTTTAAACAGGAATCCAGTTGCAGTCCCATTTACAACGGACAATTCACATTGACCACTCAATGCCGGTGTGGATACTCAACTAATATTTTCGCTCTCTTAACAATTTATTAGTCCTTTTGGGAATAAAATCTTCCAGAAGGACTTTAGATTAGATTTAGGTCAGCAGTCTTTTTATTACCTTCTATTTCTATATGACTTGGTATCACATAAGGGATTGATTTTGATTTGTTAACAAAGTTTACATTCTCTGCATAGAAGTAAAGCAAAATTGCTGTTCAATAATCATTCTCATCTTTATCATCATCACTCGAACCAATAACAATTTATTTATCTGTGACCAATTGATCCAAAGGTCATTTAAGTACTATGACACATTCCACCCACATATGTATGTTTTTTATTGTTCTCTTTGTTAGGTTTTTTTTTTGGTGCTGCCCAAAAGAGAACTTTAGGTTTTCTATTTTAGTTTATTCCCAACATAATTTATTTCTTTAACTTGATAAACGAGATTTGTCAATCCACAGATTTCGTTTGTCACATTTGAAGACCAAACCAAAACACTTAATACATTCACCATTTTCAAAATGCTTTGCATTAAACAAAGATTTACATTTCATAGAATCATTTCAACAATCATTTATCTCGGACTCATTCTCACTCTGTGTTTATTTTTTTTATTTTTTTTTCTCTGTTGATGATGATGGAGATGTTGACACAAGGACATTGGTGATGGCAACGTTTTGTATTTATCAATTAGTCTCACCTCGGTGTTGGTCTTGGGTCTGGTAGAGATTTAAAAAGCAATAACAGGTGCTTTGATGCTCGATAAATCAACTTGACTTAAAACTCAAGCAAAGCAAAGAAAAGCAGCCTTAAGTTCGAGGTATCCGGATTTTCATATTAATGACTTTTTTGTTTTATTCCTTCTATTTATCTTTCTTCATTTCATTTTATTTTTTTTTTAATTTTTGTTTTTGTATATTTTTTTTTTTTTTTTTGAATTTGTGGGTTTGTTGTGGGCCTAAAACCAGATGAGTGATGCTAAGAAAAAGAAATGGTGTGGAAAGAAAAATACATGGAAAAATTGGTAAGAAATCATTCATTTATCAAAGCATCAAAGCAAAGTCAGCTGTAGATACATAGATAGATAGTAGATACAATATACACACACATACACACACACACACACACACAAACTGAGATACATGAACAACATAAACTCAGATGATGCTAATGATAAATTACAAAGTTTTCGCTGAACACGACAAGGCATATTGTTCTTGTTATTGTTTAAGGCAATACAAAGCAACGGATGGGTATGAGAATGAGAATGCGAATGCGAATGAGGAGAAAGGACCACAGAGAGAATGACTTTGCCACGGACAAACATTGCTTGGCGACCACATGTCGTATGATTGACGTATGCGCTAATGCCAAAAGTTTCAACAGTCCTTGGTTCCCGTCGTCATAGTCATCGTTAGTGGGCTTAGATAGCGGGCGGTACGGTATAAGGGTGCGGCATGTGGCATCAATGGTAAACCACATAATATGCATATTATGCATAAAGTAGTAAGAGAAAATAAGCATAAAGTTGACTAAAAAGAAGACTGAGATGAAGATGAGCAAGACAAAGAGTGTTCAGAAAAATGATAGCAAGCAAATAATAATGATGATGCAGAAGAAGAAGTAGTAGAAAAGCAGTCGGTATATGCTGAAAAGTAAAGCAAAACTATTTATAATTTTCTCCTAGAGAATCTCGAGAAGCTTATGTCTCACCATTATTCATGCATTTTATGCGACTTCAGCTTCAACTTCGACTGTGGCTGCCACTGCAACTTCTACTAATGCTGTTGTTGCTTTTGTTGTTGCCTCTGTTGCGACTTGCTACCGAAGCACAAAAGAAGAATAAAAACAAAACATTTATAGAAAGGGGAGAAGACAAAGTTTAGTACATACTGCACAAAACTAATTGTCAAGCCGAAGAAAAACAAAAGTAAAACGCGCCAAAAATCCCGTTGATAAAATTCCGAAAATTAAGTATACGACTATGGAACCAAGGAGCGAAGGACTTCACAAGGTAGGCACAAATGAATGAATGTAGTTCGAAAAAAGCAGAGCTCAGCAAAGCAAAGCAATGTAAAGCAATGAAAATGAAGAAAGTGAAGCGCAACAACAGCAAAAGTAGAAACCAACAAAAAATTGCATGAGTTGCAAATAGTAAACGACTGACGACTGTCGACTGACGACTGACGACTGTCGACTAACTAAAGAACGACAGAAGACAAAGTCTTCTTAAGTGACAATTGTGGGAGTGAAGGGTTGACAAAAGTATGTGAGTTCGAGTCGCAAAAGGAAATGCAAATTAGTTGAGTGAATAGTGAGTAAATAAAAGTCGCATAGAGTGAGTACCTTTGTACCTATTACAACTTAGTAGTAGTACCATGGAGAGGACTAACTGCACTGAGCAGTACCGCACTGAACTGAACTCTATTACCAAAATGTACAGTCTCTTTTTTTTTTGTTTTTGTTTGGTGCTGATGTGATGTTTGAGAAAGAATGATGAAAGGTGCTGCCAAAGCGCTTTCACTTCATTTCAGTCACTGAAAGTATGCAAACATTTTTCGCACTTTATAATTAAACACAAGGTGTTCCAAAATGAGGGAAGGGGAGAGAGAGAATTGAGAGTGTGGGCGGACATTACTATTTTAGTGAGCCATGGGAAAAAGGACATTGCAAAAGGGGCATAAGCTGCTGCTGCTGCTGCTATAAAGCGGCAAATGAAGGAAGGCCATAAGGAATAAGGAGTTCGAAAGACGTCAACGATGTTGGTGTACTAGCAAAAAGTTACCATTTGTTTGAGAAAGAAATAAAAGAGGTTGGAAATGAGTGAGTGAGGTTGAGAGTGAGTTACTGAGGTCTTGAGTAGAACAAAAAGGTAACATTTGCACAGTAATGAACTTTTGCAATAAACTGCGCCGCAATTTTTCGCTGACAAAGTTTTTTGTTTCAAATTTTTATTTTCTTTTTTTTTTTTTTTGTTACCAATTGCCACGCTTACTGCTTAATGCCCGGGCACCTCTCAACCTCTTGGCCTTAGCTTTGCTTCTGGTTGTAGAGGGCGCTCGCGCGACAACTTTTTAATATTTGGATTATTTTTGTTTTTTGAGGAACCCGCCCCAGTTTTCCTAGAAAGGAAAGGAGAAACCTGGTCTTGTTGCTTAAGGATTTTTATTTAGTTTGTAAGTGAAGAATTTTTCATTCTTGTTGTTTGTATTTGGTATTTTCATTTTTGTTTTTTTTTTTTTTTTCTTTTTATTTTGCGCATTTTTATTACGCTCAAAAGTATGCAAGTTCAAATGTCAAACTACTTAAAAACTTATTGTTAGCAGACCCAGCAGCAACAGCAACAGCAGCAGCAGAAGAGGCACTACCAGTAAAGCAACAGCTCCAACAATTTGGACTAGGATGACAACAATAAGAGGACGCAAAAGAAAACTTTGTGCAAACTGACAAAAGTATGCGCAGTACACAAAAGCACAAATGGCCAAAACAAAAATAAAGGAGAACACAAAATGGACTGACTCGCAGTTAGACAAATGGACATTTAGACAGACCAAAAATAGACATTTAGTAAACAGCAACAGAAATCAGCAAACATAAGATGAAGATGAAGGCTTCAAGAGAGGCTTCATGCAGTTCAATTCGTTCTGCCATCTTTGCAAAATAAACGAGAAACTTTGATAGAAACCAAAATAAAAAAAAAAAAAAACTATGAAAAAACATTTTGTACAATTTTATAGAAGCATCAAATGCCCTTCAATGGCTCTAAGGTTTCAAGACAAAGGCTTCAAATGTCTTCTTTAAGTGCATATGCCTTTGAAAGTGTGTTAAGTTGTTATAGAAATCAAAATGAAATGAAACTGAAAATGAAAAAACTATTTGCCGATATAGAAACGAAACATGAAACAAACATAAAAACTAAAGTCAAACATTTTCAATAAAACTACAAAAATTATTTGTCATCTGGCTTTGTTGTTCTATGTTTTTATTCAAGCCCCCCATCCCCATTGTCGCACAAACCCTACGCAAACTCATTGAGTTCTGAAGTCAAGTTAAGTTGAGTTGAGTTGAGTTGAGAGTTGACAGTCAAGTGGAGTGGCATGTCCTGGCGGTAGTCCTGGTGATGACGATGGCGTTGTTCGTTAAACATTAAGCTTGGAACTGTCGGGGTAAGTGCTCTCTCGTTTCGAGTTTTAATTTCATGCTTTCCAATAGTTTTGCTTTTTTTTTTTTTTTTTTTGTTTTTATTGTGTTTTGCTAACTACGCCTTCTTCGTAGAAATGAAGGAAATACAAGAAAAGAAAAAAAAAAGAGAAATCACATTAGTAGAATTGGCATTGGAAATTTTGTTGTGTGAAACAACAATTCCTAGAGACACGTACAACAATTTCACTTTAACTGCAAATCAAAATGTATTTAAATGCATTTAGTCGTTGTCATATGACAGGAGACCGCTAACAACATGGCACAAGGCCTGGGGGTAGAGAAGAAGTTAGCAAAATACTAACACTAGTACTAAAACTAAATACAAATATACACACAGATATAGATTCGATAGGATTGCATCCTTTTCTTTGCTTCAAAGTCCTTGTCGTCTTCGTTGTAGGCCACAAATAGACATTGTTGACTTTGCATAATAATTGAGTTTAACTACTGAAAACGAAGGCATATACAAACACAAACACACAAACACACAAACGCACGCATGAATATGAAAGCACACAAATACAAATATACAAACGCAAGCGTAGGCAAATTGAGAAACAGTGCAGAAATGCCTCTTCTTAAATGGAGTACGACGAACATTAGTTTGTATGTTTGTATATATTTGATTATGTGTTTGTTTGTGTGTATGTGTGTATGTGTGAGTTCCTGAGAGATCAAGTCAAACTGTATAGAGATTTTGTTAATTTCCATACAACTGCACACAAACTTATGTATGTACATAGAAATTATTTGGCAAGTGGTTGGTTTTAAAAGTTGGTTGGTTGAACGAGGTCACTAAACACTTAAGTTTATTATACCTAAAATCAAAATTGAGATTTGAAAATATTAAAAGACTTCTTTGTCTTTTATTAGATTATGGGAAAATAAAGGTATGCAAACTGAGTAAAAAGGGTTAAGAATTGAGAAAACCTGAATAGATAAACAAACAATGTATTCCCACTCTTAAAATTAAGTTTATTAAGAATATTTCATACTCTGAGGTCTTGAATGGATTTTTTATTATTCTATTTAAGTCACTACTTTTCTTCCCCTTTTGTCAGTCTCTTAAGTATGTTATGTTTTGTTAGTTTATAAACTTGAATTTTCATTGATGCTACATAACCAAATGAACATCACATGAAGTCTTACTTTAAAAAATCTCTAAAATTATAATGAGATTGAAAGGCATCCTAATATTACTTTTCGTATTTCATACAGTTCAAAAATACACTTCTCTTTCAACTTTGGACTTTAGTTTCATGAAAATTCTTAACAAATCTTGATCAAAATCAATTTGAGTTCACTGTAATGATATCAAAACCAACCTATTATCTTCAGTAAAGCTAATGACATTCTAAGCGTTTCAAGTCGAACTAGAGTAGTTTCACTTAGTTTGCCATAATCCATGGTCTTAACATACATTACCATCCTCATCATCAGAATCATCAGCATCATCATCATCATCATCATCATCATCATCATTACCTTGTCATAATCAATTTGCAAAAGAGTGTGAAGTTAATTGCTTTGATTACGCGAAACTCTTGAAACCCGCCACAATTTCACACATTTTGCCAAATACGTTTACAAGCGTTCACATGCGTTCTTCCAACTGCCAAAGTATTGTATAGCAGCAGTAGTAGCTTATGCAGATACATTGAGTAACATTGAGGATGAGACGACTGAGACGGCGGATCAGACAATAACAGGAACGGACAAAGATGCCAAAGATACATTTATTTGGTATGGACTTTGTCTGAGGGTTTTTGCTATGTTATACTATTGCTACTAGTGATTTTGATGATGCTGAAGCTGCTGCTGCTTTCTGGCATTGGAACTACAGAAAACTAGCATCAGCATGCTGATACTGGTAGTAGTGCTATGAGTAGGTTTGTACTGTTTGTGAACTTTATTAGCAAAATTGTGTTAGTACCGAAATATCCATTAGCCCAATTACGTGTACTTTTGCTCTTCTGTTGTTGCTATTATTGTTACTACTATTATTGTTGTTGTTGTTGTTGTTGTTGTTGTTGTTGTTACTGTTGATGTTGTTGATGTTGCAACTTGCTTTTCATAGGCAATGCAATTCAACAACTGATTCTGATAAACAAAGTGCAAGTACCTACTTGCAATAGCAACAACATCATCATAGTCATCATGACAACATGAAGATACACAAACTTAGAAAGTAGAAAGTAGTACTAAGTAAGTAAGCAAGTAAGCAAGCAAGCGACAAAAGCTTGGTTCATTCGCTTTAGGTCGAGTAGGCTGTCGGAATGGAATAAAAAATATTTTGAACTGAAACTGAGTCGAACAGAACTCAAATATAGCATCAGCATCAGCATCAAGAAGGACATAGGTCAGCGAGCAAAAGATACATACTTATATATTCGTACTTAGTAGAGCGTACATATAAACAAGTGGACTAAAGAACAAGAATAATAATTTTGAGTATTTTAAGACAAAATAAGTTCATTGACAAACAACTAAAGCAACAGCAATAGAAAAAAAACAAACACTAACAATGGATACAATGACAATAAGTTTCAGATGAAGTAGCAGAAGCTAAAGGCAAAAATAACAGGACACTAGTTGTCCTAGTCTCAAGAACCACCAAAACAGGACAAGCAACAAAACTGAGTGAATTGGGCAAAAGACAATTTACCAAAGAACTCAAGGTGGATGGAGTGCAATAAAAGCTATAATAAATGTAAAATTCTGGTAGTTAGTGCTCAAGAGATAAAACGATAGCGAGCCGAGGAGCAACATAAAGAAAACAGAGAAAACAGTATGAAAAAGAAAAAAAAAAAAAACAAAAAACAAACCGAAAGATAAAGAATAAAAGTAGGAAATATAAAATTGTTTGAAGAATGAAAGTAAAATGAGTTGAGATGAGCATGCGGACATGGTCATGGACATGAAAGTGAATCAACAAAAATGTGTGCATTTGATTATTATTTTCTTGTTTTGCGCATTAAATTGACAATAAAAGAAAAATAAAGCAAAGTACAAAAGAAAAGAACAGCGCAGAAAATAACGGAACAAAACAGAAGGCGACAGAAATAGAGGCCCCAAACAACGGAAGTGGAGCATTGGACATTTCAAAACGGAACCGTGAGCAATTAATCAACAATTTTTATATGATTTCTCTTATTCTTTGTTAGGTAGAACGAATATCTAGAAAGATAACAACAATAGTTCTTAATGAATGATGATGACATTACGAGATTTAATTAGGGGCTTTTATTTTATAAGATTAACATTGCAATAGATAAAAAATTAAATGAATAATGACAAAAAGTTCATACCATTTTAAGTATATAAATAATGAAATTTAATATTCTTAATCTTTTCTGTTAGATGAATAAGTAAATTTTAGAAGAACATTCAATTATAACAAATATCAGGACTATCTTTAGGTTAAAAAGTTATATTGAATTTCTGAATTTTCATATGAGAATCGCTGATGAAAAGGAGGTAAATCAAACCATTTGAAGCGAAAATGATATAAAATGTGGGAAAGCGGCCTTGGTCGAAGGTAGATGAAGAATCCTCTCTTTGTGAAGAACTGCAAAAAGGATCTCATCCATCAAGAGCTTATACCGTCTAGGCAAACGATTGATTCGAATGTGTGCAGCGATTGAAGCAAGCAAATGAGAAATATAAGTCAGGATTGATTAAGAGAAAAAATGTCAAGACTACATACACTTCGCGCCACTTGAATAGGACGCCTTGCGAATTTTCAGTTTAAATGAAAAATTAACATTAAAAGTAACGGGTTTTTCTTGAATGTTTATTCAATGACTATTTAGCTGTCTATACGAAAAAAAATTGATTGCTGGAAATAAACCATTATATTTTTTTTTTTTATTTTCTTTTGATAACCATCTTAAACATTTGTTTCGTTAGACACCTACATGTGCTATATGGACACGTGTTTTTGTTTAATCGCTTTTTTAGGTGAGTTCCAATTATTAAATATCAAATTTAACCAAAATGGATGGAGGAAAAGCCTTTACGGAGATGGAAAAGAACATAACAAAAGGGTTCAAGGGCTGTGGTAAAACTATTGCAACAAAATCAAAAAAAAAAAAAAAACGGAAGAAGGCGACAAGTGATGTCCACATTCTTAGTCAACGAGTTAAAATATGAGAAAAATATGAAAGACCGTACTAAAATTGTCCTCTGTGATGCAGACAGGCGACTTATTTTGAGAAAAACCCACACTCGTACGACTCAATATCCAAAACCAAGGCAAAATGTCGACTTAACGGAAGCCTAACCATTATTCGGGTTTTAATATTGAAAGCTGCATATTTAAAAAAGTTAACAATTAAAAAACACCATCACTGAATGCTATTTCAAAAGGAGCAACGCCTTATTTTTTGCCGTAACCATATGAGCTGGACTATAGATTGGCATTGCGTCGTATTCTCAGATGAAAAAAAATCAATTTGGATAGACCCGATGGCTACACCTATTATTTCCATGATCTACGAAAGGAGGCCCCTCATTTGGACCACTTATATACCAAGGATGGAGATGTCATAGTTCTTTTTTAGGTTCTTTTTTGAAGAGGTGTCCTATTCAAGTGGCTCATAAATCTGCGTGTTTTTTTTTTATAGTTGTTTGGTCTTGTCTTAATGACTTGTATAATACAATATAATTCGGTAATAATTAATATAATAAAAATTCGATAATAATTAATAGAATAGAATTCGGTCTTTGGTCTTGTCTTGTCATTAGACATGTACAATATAATATAATTCGGTATAAATTAATATAATAGAACTTGGTAGTAATTAATATAATACAATTCGAGTCTTGTCTTAATGCATGACATGACATTTCATATGAGTCATATAGCATACCAAACATAACATAAATAACATTACAGAGCTGTTTGGTTATACCGTTGATCGAACTATCGTTGTATGTTCGAACTTTGTTGTCTTCGATCAAACCTACATTGTATGTTCGATCAACAACACATATCATAAGTTAAGCGGCGATATTGAGGTTGCCTCCGTGGCCGAGTGCATAGAGTGGTGTCTCGAAGTGCGCTCCACGTGGGGTTCGAATCCTGCCCAAGGCAATATTTTCCGCTGACTTATGATATGCAATTTTTAATTTGAATTTAAATAATAAAAAAAATGTCACGAAAAACCTCGTGACCAAACAATAGTAAATTTTCCAAAAAATTTGCAACAAATTAACTGTATTTGATATGGAATTAATTATGGTTTCACTAAAAATTTGAAAACAAGAAAGGAATTTTTTCTGAATATGCAAAATTAAGCTTCAAGTGGAGCGGACAACAACGTGGGTAAAATTGAAAGACTTTGGTTGGGAAGTTCTAATGAATCCTCTCTATAGTACTAACATTGCATCATCAGATTAACATTTGTTCCGATCTCAATAACAATCTCTTGCTCGCGTAAAATTGGCCTCAAGAGAGACATGGGGAAAAACACTTGTCACAATTTTTTGATGAGAAACTTGGGAAACTCTCTGCTGACGGAATAGTGTCATCAAGAAATGATAGATGGTGATTTTAATATATTGTTAATATTTATCTACAAAAATGCCGCATATATTTGCCTCAATCATTTAATATTTAAACAATTTGAATTTGAACGAACAACATATTTTCTTGTTCTTCACATATGAGTATGTAAACTGTGATATCAATCAATGGAAAGTTTTGCTTTTATTTGAAAAAAAGTGCAGCAGAAGAACATAAAGCTTATGGAGAATAAGCTCTATCAATTCCATCTTTTAAGTTGGCTCAAAGTCATGAATTTGATACAAGTGACAAGGAAAGTGTCTGAAAAGCCTTGAAGATTTTCAATAAACTGAAAAATATGTCGAACTCAAAATGAACTTTCTATATCATTGGGAGTATCTTCATTGAGAGTAAAACTACATGTTCAATGCATCTGAAGGTGTGTTGGACACATGATAAATTGGTTTCCATATGAGGTGAAATCATGAGATATTGAAGGGTTTAATGATACAAGTGACGAAAAATGAACAGAATAGTTTAAAGATAAATCTTTGTGTTTTCTAAGGTCAAAAGGTAATGAAACAAAGTGCAATCAATATTGAGAAGCAAATGCAAATGATGCATAGAAACATAAATAGAATTAATGAGAGATCAGATTTCTTTTGTATTTTTTCATACTTAGATATCTTTAACGACAATGAACTTCATTTCTAAGTTTCCCAAAATAAATTTCATTGAATTTGCAAAATCACAAATATCACATATGAACATGTGATTGATTTACATACATTTATTTTGTGGAAAAATAGCTAAATCTCACAATTGATTATTTATTATATGGTTAAAGAATGAAAGAACGAAAGAGTTAATCCCAAACAAAGGCTTATCACAAAGTCATAGACCATAAAACGATTTCCAAATTGTTTAGTGTTAAGCTATGCAAGCTTTTTCTTTTCATTTCATTACGAATCATTCCACTAAGTTCATTCAAATTCAACAGATTGAATAAGTCAGCAACTTTTCCACATGACATCAAATACTCACTCGCTCACTCATACATCTTAACAAACAAAAAACAACAAACAATATATATTGTATGTATACACACACATATGTCTGCCAGCATGACCGACGACAAACATGTTTATGGGTGGCATCGGTTAAGAAGAAGGCAAAATTTGTGAGAAACGTCAGACACGTGGCATTCAAAATTATTCCTGTTCAACGTTGCCCACAAAATTACTTTCTAATGAGTTCTTATCAGGCAAGGGAATACAATACCGAACAAAAACAAGAGTTATCCTTTTCTTTTGTTGTTGTAGTTGTTTTTGTTGTTAATGAGTTAGTGAAGTTTATTAAAATTAACCCTCACATTATTTTGGGTAATAAGAATATTTCGTTTACACATGACTTCATAAAAACTGGGGATGATTTAACTTTACACACACACACACATGATTGAAATAGAATGGAAAAGTGAAGCTCTGAAGGCGTGTTACCCACCAACTAACCAACTTAGGTCATAACAGAGTGTTATCATTTAGATTCATTGAAGCATGGAGTCAAGTACCCAACATAAACAAGACTGTCAAAGAGTCACCGTCACACCATCTCCATTTCAATTCAACTGCAGTTGACAGCTTACCTCTCATGCCTCATTCTTGAGAATAGAATCATCAACATCCTTAAGTAGTAGGAGGAGGGTCAATTAACATTTGGTTGAAATAGATTTAATGGCAATTTGATATACCATAAATAAACAAATGGTGAAACAACCGAAGAAACCATAAACCTAATTAGTCTAAAAAACAGGAGGAGAAGGCCAAGACAATAAAAATCTTGTTCGCGTTGAATTTCGGAAACAACAATAATAATATTTTGTATGTTCTATGTAAAGCAACAAGAATCATAACTTGTAGAAGTCGTCGCATTGAGCTGTCCTTGTCGCCATAAACCGGAAATGTATGAAATGCCATTAATGAAAATTAAATTAAAGCATGCCGAAAACCGCAGACATGCCAAGCCAAACCAAGCCAAAGCTAGGCTAGGCTAGAATAGAGCATGGTAATAGGGTGTCCTAGTAGAACTTCATATCCATAACTATGAACAGAAAGTGACATTATAATCCTGAAACATATACATATTCTCTTGCATAGCGGCGCGCTCATTTAAGCTGTCACAACTTTTAACACATATAGCCACAATGACAGAAGGTCGGTCAGAATGGGTGCTGAGGTAAAGTGGTTGGGAGTGTAAGATTTCAATGCCTTCCTGCCTGCCTGCCTGCCTACCTAGCTAAAGTTGAGATAGATGGGACGATGAACGAGCAAGCGAAAAAACCGCAAAAACGTCCACACATTTGACCGCACATATTTAACATACACACACACTTACTTGTACTATAGATACTCTCATTCACAGATCAACATATTATACCTACGACTAAATATATGAAACTATATAATAGTATGCCAACAACCAACAACCAACAACAACAACTACAACACCAACAATAATAACAAAATCATACAACATTAAATGGGTTCATGCCCCAAGTTGTGACCCAACAAACCAAAAAAAAAAGAAAGATATTTCAACTGGAAAGAGAAAGAAAATGGCGTTTGCTCGACTTTACAACGTATAATTAAAATTATACGCCATATTTAATAACAGTTTTTTCATTCCTTGTTATTTTTGTTGGATTTTGGTTTTTGGTGCCGCATTTTTTTTTATTTTTTTTTATACATTTTTCACCAGTTTGTTTTTCTCTATGGCAAAAACTTTTTTGATTAAACTTCACACATTCACACTTGGCTACAGGGCTTCAGTTATTTCAGTCCATCGTTCTTCTTCCCTCCACCACAACTGGACTGAAACACTATTAACCTCCTATACTCCTCGACCGGACCCTCTCTATTATATTTTTTAAACATTTACTTGGTTGAGTTACTTTTCTTTCTTTCTTTTTTACTGTGGCTTACCAACAACATGGTTGAGATACAAGTTATTGTTGTTGTGTTTGGTGATGGTGCTGATGCTGCTGATGATGTTGCCGACATCATCGTCATTTATGCTTCAATAGCGACTTTGGTCTTGGTTTCATTTGATTTTCACACGCTGTTCCAACAGCGCCAACGCCAACGCCAACGCCTGTCCAACAACTATATCAAAAATCACTTAAAAAATACCTCAAATCGTTTTCTATGGTCGACTTTGGCTACAATAATAATGAAGATAAAGATGATGATGATGATGGGGAACGAAAAGCAAAAGAAGAAGCAGATGATGGAAGACTACGAACGATGGAACAAAAGCCGAGTACGAAACTGCGGCGTAAATTTAGCATAATTCAGTCAACAGCTGTTGCCACAAACGATAAAGGCCATGAATGAATACAACAAACAGTCAAGGAGTCCTAGGCATGGTACATAGCAGGAAATGAGGCTCATACCAAAGCGAAGCAAGCAAACTCAACCCAACCAACCAAAATAGGTGCCCAAGCAGGCAGGGCAAACAACAATAACAATAACAATAACAAACAGCGTGAGGCAACGACAAAATTCAAAGTCAAAATACCAAGAATCATTTTGTGGTAGTACGAGAGAATTGCTTAAATATACATACTAAAGAGGGTTGGTTGGTTGTTGGCCTGGTTTATGATATACGAGTAGAATAGTAGGGAACGCTTTGGATCAGTTAGTGAAAGTGCCACCACCGCTTGGCAAATAAAGCCATTCAATGTTTTATAAACATACAAAAATTTGCACGACTTCATTTTTCAAATTCCCCAACGTTAAACCCAGGAATCGAGCATAACCTCCATTACCTAAGGCCAACAAAAACCCCATCTCAACGTTAACAGACCAAACCAAAGTAAACCCTTAATAAAACCTGGAAAAAAAATATGTGTTCACTTTAATAAAGAAACCCAAAGGCAGGCAGCAATGAGTAATAAAAAAAAAGGCGAGAAAGGCGTTCAAATAAGTGAGTGAGCCATCAATGTAAGCCAGAGCGGAGTGATGGAGGAGGGATAGACGGAAAGTAAGTCAATGAATGAATGACGAAGCAAAAGCAGCAAGCAAATCTTAGACAGTCTGACGCTGAGAATATTCAACTCTAAATCGAAATAACACCATCAATCCCACAAGCTTTTGTTTGCCTTTAGTATTGGCTAATGGAAATGATGATGATGGAGACGAAGGACCTTACGAAAAAGTCGTCGCCGGCAGGTGTTGCATTGAATTAATGGTGCAAATGGCATTTCTATTGCCTGCGAAATTGAGTTGCAATAAATATTTATGCAGCAAAGTGAAAAATTGGCACGCATACACACACACACACACACACACACACACACACACACAGAGAAAATTTTAATAAAAAACATTGAATACATTGACTTGCATAAGAAGAAAGGAAACACTATGTGTTGACTAAGAATCAAACTTGGCAAATGGAAAATAAATATTGCCATTATTTTGCTGCTTCATTTTTCACTCAAACGACAGTCAGGCAGACAGACATACCTTCACCATTAAATCTATTGCATTCTGTCTAGTTCCTTCATAGCCGCCTTCTCTCTCAACATCAACCTAACCATTTTACCTAAGAACCAAGAACCCCATAGTGTCAAGAGTTACAATGGGCGGGTGTGAAAAATGACGACAAAGGCGTCTATTAATATTCATATCCAACTGACAAATCAAATAAAAAATCGTTGGTTCATTGTTTTCTAAGCAAGCAAACGCAAATGTGTCGATGAATGAGGGACTACAAGTAAAAAAAAAAAAAAAACAGAAAAAGAGCAAAATAGAAATAAATGAGGAAAGCACAAACGGACAGTGTGTTGAAAAGTATAGGGTTGAATTGAATGTTATTGTTACTCGTTTTTATTTGTAAGTAGTAGTTAGTTGTTGTATGCGGTGTAAACATCCGGCGGACATTGCATGGTTAAAATAAACTTTCCGGTTACCAGAAACAAAAGGTCTTTCTTTAAAAAGGAACAAAAAATGGGCATGTTTTTTATTGATTTTATTTTTCTTTAAGACAAAATGTGGAAGAATGATATTGTAAAACAGGCAATACCAGTTTGGTTTTGTGTATGTTTGCATATAGGAAAAGTATTTTTCACTCAACCAACTTAATATCATCATATTAAGTATCCACAATGCTTGTGTCCCCTTAATCTGTTGTAAACAATGGAATGCATCCTCATATCCGCATACACACATATTAAGTAGATATGCTAATTTTTTTTCTTTTTTTTTTGTATTAAGTCATTGCCCCCACTCTAATAATTTGCTCTACATTCTTCACATAAAGATGTTCATACACTTCAAACGACACTTAGACACGACTTAGGCTTTACTATGTAAAAGTGTATATATATATATATATATATGTGTATGGTCCAGATTGGATAAGATTGGATTGAATAAAATTGAGCAGTTACAGCAAACAACAGAAGGAGCAGCAGCAGCAGCAGCAGCACGAGCAAAAGCTTGAGGCAATGGAGGCAATGCCCGCCTGGTCAAGTTCTAGTCATTGTACTCAACTACTATACAACTACTAGTAGAACTAGGACTACTACAACGACCGACGACGACAACAACGACATTTGTCTGCTGTTGATGTCTATTCTATGCTATGGAAAATCTGTCAATTACAAACTAAGAAAAGCGCAAAGGATGCCTGTCACAAAAAGAACAAAAACCCAGAAAAAAAAAACTAGAAAAAAATATATATAGAAAGAAAAGGAAAAGAAAACTTCAATGTTGTCACTAGGGACGAGTCAAAGGGGATAAAATAGAACCAAACCGAACCGAACCAAACAGAACAGAACAGAACAGAACGAAATTAAACATACAGCTAAGAAAAGAAAAGGCCGCCTAACATAGTAGAGTTTTTAACGCTATGGTGAATGATGGCACACTTACACACACACACACACACAGAGTATAGAAAACCAGAAAAAATGGTTGAGAAAATTTCTGAAAAAATGGAAGAAAAAAACAGAAAGACAAATCATAGTTTATAGAACAAAGAGAAACGAACATATGAGAGGAAATAACAGTAGCCGCAGCAGCAGTAGCAGTAGCAAACAACAAAAATTGGCAAAAGAAGCGAAGTGACAGGTTGGTTTGTTTTTGAAAAGCCTGACAAACCTGTCACGTGATTGCTCGCACAACTGACTACCTAACACAACGCCCCCATAACAATTTCCATCGGTTGGTTCTATGATCCAGAGACAAATGTCTACTAAAAACATAAAAAAAAAATATATATAAAACAAAAAAACAAAAAAAGGCAAATCTAAAGAACTTGGACATGGCCACACTTCATATAGAGAATCAGCATTCAAGAGCTATACTCTTTGTTGTTGTTGTTGTTGCTGTTGTTGTTGTTGCTGTTGATATTGTTAGTCGTCGTAGAATAGTTTCCCATAGTCATAGCTACAGCTACAGCTATAGCCATAGCCATAGCCATGGCGACGATATTTTTCTAGTGGCTGAAGCTTTTTAATTGAATTTTACGCTATTTACGCTAGAGCGCCGCAACAGAATTGAACAATAAAAAATGAGTAAAGTGAAGTGAGTTTTTGAATGAAGGAATGAATGAAGTGTGAGTCAGGAATGTAGGTAGGGTGGTGGAGCAGTAAGGTAGCATCACGTCGTGCGTTTACCATTTCCCTTGTCTCTCATTCACTGACTCACTGCTACTAAAGTATTCTTTCACAGAGAGCAGAAGGCAGTGAGTTAGCAAGTGATTGAGTGAGTGAGTGGTAAGTGGTGAGCGAAAGATGAAAAGCAAGAGTTAGCAGCACTAAGTGTCGTATAAAAGCGAAATTGTGTAAAGTTATTCATACACAAGTGTTTTGTACGAGAGACGACTACGACAATGTTGATGATGATGCCTCCACTCTCCGCTTTCCAGTTTCCAGAACGATTTGCATCATTCCTTAACACGATGCCACTCTTGACGTTTGCCACTTATTTTTATTTTTTATTTTATTTTTTTTTTTTTTTGTTCTTGACGTCACAAGCAGTCAGAACTGTCCACTTTTCTGTATGCCATGCCTAAGAATACTTGTAAAATACCCAATTGAAAGAAGTGCCAAAGAAGGAAAAACAAATAATACTACTACTTATGAATATATGTATGTGTATAAACTATAAGTGTAAAGTCTTAACAACATAATGTGTTAACAATTTGGTTATAAAGTGGATATAATAAGTAATGATAACAACAGGACAAGAATTTGATTACATTAATAAGTTTCATACTTTACGGCTGATCAGTTAACATTGGTTTATTCAAGCAGTTGAAAACATGTAAATAACAATGTGTAATATTAGTACTTTGGTGGTAACAGTAACCCAAGAAGGAGTTGGAAACAATGCAGCATCAGTTTAGTAAGTGTCCAATGCTAGCTAAAACTAAGAAACGATATTTCTTAAGGTACTTTCACAAAGTATGTGTCAGTCAGAAAATAGAAATGTGCAAACCGTATGATTGTTAACATTCTTAATTCCTTTCTTATCTAAATTGGTAATAACCTAAATCAAGTGACTCTCAAAAAATGTATAACAATTATATTCCCACTCTCTACAATCTAATAGACTCATAGACCCCTTAGAATGCAATGCATAACTATTTCTACATCATTACTTCATTCTTAAATTTATTCATTAAATATTAATAATTATATTTTAGATGTTAACACAATAACAACCAGAGAAATGAATTTGTGAATCTCGTAGGCATCGCGCGTAAGTAATTATCTTTCAAAGCTGTGCAGAAAACAAGTATTGTCATGCTCATCGTGAATAAGCATTGTTTTCGATTCATACTCCTCATACTTCTCATACTCCATTCTATTCCATCCTATCCAATTTTCAATCTAGCCACTTTCTGCCATTTTCCAACTAATTTCTATGTGCCTTTTCTTTTCCTTTTTTTTTTATATTTTGTGTTGCCCATTTGTTGTACGCTTGCTTTTCAAACCAAAAATAAAAGAAAAAACTTTTCGGTCTTTGAACGAGAAGAAAAACAAAGTTTTTTTTTTTCCTTTTTCGAAATCATTTTCCCTTTTTCATTTTGCGCTTTTAACATATTTTGGTTGTATAGGTCTTTTTATGCCAATTTTCTGGGGGATTGTTTTTTTCTTTTTTTTTTTTTTTCTTAATAAGCTTAAATTTGATTTTAATAGAAACGGACACTGAATGTGGAAATATACTTTAGCGGAAATAATTAAAATTAATTCAATTTTTTATCGGTCACATTTCTTTGCCTCATCTCACTCACCTCACTCCATTTTCTACTCGCAAATACTAATACTGTGAGTATGACTCTCATTTTCGTTGAACGTCTTTTAGCTGCCGCAGCGCGTTTTAACTTATTATCTTCACTTTTGGTATTTTATCCGGTCCGGAACGGTACGGTCGGTTGGTCCTCTCCTAAAATATTTTGTTCATTAAGGAATATAATCTTAGAATCTAACTTCGCCTCGACTGCCTTAAGCGTTTTAAGTGCAAAATGAAGTGTTGAGTAGGTTCAAATTTCTTATGGGAAAGATATCTTTGCACGCCACCCGTTGCCTCTTTTTTGCATTATTTTATTCTTATTTTTCTATTTGCGGTTGGTTTGCCTGTAGATTGGTGGCACGGTTAATCCATGTAATGAAACAGCATAATTTGGGTTAGTTAGATGGTTGCCCGGTTAAGTTAGTTTGATTAAGCTGCTGCTGTGATACCTTTTAGTTGTGGTGCCCTTTTTATTTTTTTGGTTTATATTTCAATTAAATTCTTTTATTCCAAATTGGGATCATATGTTTTTGGATTTAAGAAGATGATCTTGTTCCTTTGAGTTGTTCAGATTATGTTGATTATGAGAACATATTTTATGAATTATTATCTAAACTAAATGAGAGATAGAAGTTAATAGAAACAAAATTAACTGGCAAATCAATGAATTAGTTTCAATTGAAAAGATTTCACTTTTATATAAACTGAAAATGCTAATGTAAAAACAACTAAATACGTGTGTTTCAATATAAATAAATATATGCTTTGGAAAAAGTCATCTTACAAATGGCTTAGTTGGAGAAACCCAAACAAAATATTGGTAATTTTTGTAAGAGAAATAAAGCCATAATATCTCCAGTTTCTTTTTATGGTAAAAATTACCATTAAACTCATATCTAAGAATATACAAAATCCTATTAAAAATTATAGAACATTAAGTACTTTATATGATAATAAAATAAATATAAAATTATATCCCCAAACTTTGCTTACTATAACCAACCAAAAGTGAATATAATAAAGTGTTTTCAGGCATAGCTAAACTGTTATAAAGACCAGTGTTATAAAATTGTTCTATTTGCAATACTCAACTGTACTAAACTGTTATAAAGCCTTGAGCACTTAGCGGAAATCCTTTAGTTCATATTTAGCTTATATTCAAACCGGAAGTGTTTGTGAATATGATTACTTTTGCTATAAGAAAAAAGTCCTTTCATTAAGGAAATTTTTCTATGTTTTTTACAAAGAAATTTAAAGAAGTTCATAGCATTATGAAGTTTAACTTGTTTAATAAATTCAATTTTAATGCAAATAAATAAATCTTCTATACTCATCCAAGTAACAATATTCTTTGTTTTACTTGTTAAAAAGTCATCGAAATTATTCTCAGGTAAATTTATTTAATATACTTTATTTATATATAAATTTGCGATCTTGTCATGTATTGCAAATTAACTTCAAGAGTAATTTATCGCATTATCTTTGTCTGCCACCAATTAAATTTCTATTAACTATTCCAACATTCTTCCCGTTGTGCTGCCCTGACTAATCACTTTAAATTATTTCTCTTACATATACATTTTGTTATAATTGAAATTCCAAAGCTTCTCTGAAGCTGCAAAATAACAATCAATTAAAAAATACTTTAAATAATTCAATGAATTTGATTAAAATCTCACTCTTCTCTCCCTCCAGCAGCAGCAATACATCTGTACCCAATAATCTGATCTATTAAATTCAGTAAAACAATATATAGTAGATTTTAAATGTTTTCCCCATCATAATTTGATTACCTACTACAAAATCCCCAATGTCAGTCAATTTTAAATGCTTTTGTTGGCTGGTTTGAAAAAAAAAAAATGCTAGAAATAAGAGGTAAAGTACACTGGACACTGGACACTGGACACAGGGAAGGAGATACATATTTCCCAATTGATTGTTTCTTTGTTGTATCCTTTTGTTAGTTTTTTCGATATATATATCTTTATTTTTTCATTTTTATTAAAAGCCAAACTACATGCAAGTGACTTTTTAAATCCGCTCAGCTTTAATTAAAAAATATTTTTCAAAAAACTCAAAAAAAAATAAAAAAAACAAAAATAATAGAATCAACTGCAACAAAACAATAAACAAAGAATCTCTATGCAACGCTCGCTCTGCTCTGTTCAGCTCAATCAATTGAGTGGGAAACGAGATAAAAAATTTATATGTCCTGCAGAGATTTTATATGACAGCTCTTGGCATGCCAGATTACTAGGAGGAGTGGAAGGGAGTAGGGTAGCAAAAGCAAATCCACACACAGAGGCGAATGAGTCTGTGATTTCTGTTTTTTATGTTTGAAAATTTTACGCTAAAATAAACAGAATCAATATTTTTTTTTTCTTTTTGTTTATTTATTGTATAATATATTTTTTGTTTTGTTATTCTTTCTTTGTTAGTTTGTTTGTGTTTTTGTTTGTTGGTTTGTTTTTAGTTATTTTATATAAAGTGTTGGTAAAACAAACAAACACAAACACAGCCAAATAGAAAAAAACTACTCAGATCCCATGTGGAAGTATTTCACAGCCACATTCTGTGCGAGGCGTTTTACAATAAAATCTGTAAAATTTAATGTCAAACGTGAGCAAGTGTGCGTGTGATTATATAAACATAATGCATTGGTATGTGTGTGTGTGTGTGAGTGCGAGTGCGAGTGAGAGTGTGTATGTTAGTATGTCAACTGCAACGGTAACCACAGAATAACATATACAAACACACAATACACACATGCATAGATGCAAAATAGATTTATGCACATAGACTGAAGCTCAAGTCTTTAGTTGTTGCCGCATGCAACATGCAAAAACGAATCAGAAAGAAAGAAAGAAAAAATTGAAAACGAAAAGCAAAAATGTCACATGCAACAATTTCCGTGCAACATGAACAATTTTAAAGCCTTTTTATGCGCATTTAGTATATTTCGCCTTGCCTATGTCTTCATGCATTATCCTTCGCCCACTCGCCCCCAAACTCTACTCTACTCTTTCTACATTTTGAGACTTGTCTTCATATGCCAAGTCAAGTCAAGTCAAGCCAAACCAAGCTATCGTTTCGTCCTTCACTCATGGCGTTGTCGTTGTCGTTTGCAAAAATTTTATTTGACTTGCGTGCAACATAGTAAAAATTCTTTTATGGGTTGTTGTTTTTGTTGCAGTTGCAGTTGCAATTTTCTTGCTTATGTTTTCCCTTTTTTGCATTTTTTATTTCTATATATTTTTGAGTATTTTTAGTGTGCGTGAAGCAGGCATTAAGTTTTGCATACCACACAGATACACAGATACAGACACTGATAAAGCCACAGCAACCAAAGCCAAAGCCAAAGAGAGCGTATCAAGGATTATGTGTGTGTGGCGGAGTCTTTAGGAGCATAGAAATAACAAATTAAATGAATTTTTGATGACATAAATAAATGCATGACTGACTAAATGAATGAATGAATGAATGAATGACGGAATGTATTTATGTTTCAAAAAAAAAAAGAATCTTTTTTTGTGGCATGCCATGTAAGAACAGCTTTGTCATATCTTATGGGCGTGTGTGTGTGTGTGTGTGTGTATGGGATTAAAAATATCTACCAAAATTGAAATAGAATGCGTGGAAAATGCTTACGGATGAGATTATAGTATATACATCAACATCGACATCAACAGACAATGGATGATCATAGTAGTCAAAGAAGAGGCGTCTACCCTTAAAGCAACAACGTACATAATTTGCAGCTTAATGAAAACCGATACGAAAAAGCCTTAAAGCACAATTTTGTGGAGTCTACTTCAAGGCGTTTCATAGTGTATTCCTCCTATTCTCCTTGCTTCTGGTTGGAATATATCCACAAAATTTTTGTGACGTTTATGTTTAGTTTAGCTTTTCTTCTTTCATCATTTCCTCTGTTCTTTTTCCTTTTCCGATGTATAATTCTATGGGTGTGTGTGTGTGTTTGTGCTTATAGGGGTGGTAGTAGTAGTAGCTCCTCTCCATGTCTTTTTTCCCAATACATTTTTAGGGTTTCAGCACAATGTACAGTGTTGCAATATCGGTGCTATCAAATGGCACATCAAAGCCGTACCAGTTCATGCCATTCCATGCCATCTGAAGTGAAAAATAGGGTGGAAATGTGCCTTTACATAAAATATTTATATATAGATACACACACACACACTTATACGCATTAACTATTGTATGTGTGTAGAGAAAACCTAAACATAGACGCACAGCCACATAAATGCTTCATTAAAGCCAACGACAAAGTAAAGTTTTTGAAGTTGCGTCGTCCTATAATTAAACGTTTACGTTGACCCAATTAAATTATTCACTAAAATTCCAATTATTTATTCTTTTAGTACAAATTATAAAAAAATTTTTTTTTTTTTACTTAAGAGAGAGAGAGAGGCAGAGATATAGGGTTATGGTTAATAACTAAGAAATCAATAATCTAAATGAAATGGAATTTAGTTTAATAAAAATAATATACAGAATCTTGAAATTTTAATTGAATATAAATAAAATTGATGATAATCTTTCTTTCTAGGATAATATTGTATATCATGTGACGACCATCATCATCAATTTATTTTAGAATATTTATTTATATAAAATATTGTACTTTGAAATGCAACAATTTTTGAGAGCATCATCATCATCCTTTACTAACAATCAGCTAATGCATGCAATTGTTTGCATAAAAGCTATGTCTGTGACAAAAAGCCAAAACCAACTACAAAGGAACAAACAGAAATGAATGCAGTAACAGAAATGCATACTGGACAGACAGACAATAAGCCAGGCAGGCAGATAGTTCCACATAGACACACCGGCAAACCGGCAGACCAGCAGACAAACCAAAGTGAATCTTGAATGAGAAATAATGCGAGTTCTGTATTAAATCAGGCGAAGCATAACAAGAATCTCGCTTAGTGTATTAGAGAATTGTAAGCGTATATGAAAGTGTATAATTCATATCTCATGCCGTAGGTATACATACATATTTATGTAACTGTGTGAGTGTATCCTATGTATATGCTATAGTCAAGTCGTGCATGAAAGCGATAGTGAAACACTTTGCATAGTTGCCTAAAGCAAGGCGATGCTGACAAACGCGTACACTCTCAAAGGCAAATACCCTGACAACGCATTAGTGCTAATATTCACTCACAGCTATAGTACAAACACATGCATACAGATGCGCACATATACTCATACAAATCCAGATACACTGGGAAAGATATAACAATGGGGAACTAGTGAGGCAAAGCAGCACCCGTGTGTAAAACATGGCGACGACGCGCAACTTCCGCTTCATGCGCACACAAACGGAATTAAATACGTGCCCAACAACAACAATAACAAACAAGAGACAAGAGTCATGGAAATGGAATGCGAGGTGATATACAATGGAGATGACAAACAAACAGACTGGAAGACAGACAGAGAGTCGTCATATAGACAGACAAACAGACTGGCAGACAGACACAAAAGCAAGCCAAGTAGTGTAACGACCAAGAATCCCGTGCCTCGAAGCGCACGGAAAGCAATTAAATTCAAATAAATGAACTTAATTGAAGCAGATTAACTCACAGCGCGCGACGAGCAAACGAGTTAGTCGCCTCTTGTTTTATTTTATTTATTTTCTTTTTACTATTTTATTTTAATTTTATTATTTTTTTAGTTTTTATTTCAATTTTTTTAAAACACAAACAGACCCATAGAGAGACACATAGAAATGAACAGAGATACAGGAAAGCGTTCTGTCTGTGTCACATGTAATCGTGCCTGTGTGTGTGTTTGTTTCCGTTGTCGCCGCCACTTCCGTTTCCGCTGAACCTTAAGTTGTTGTTTCATGTTTTTACTATCGTTATTTTTTATTATTATTTTAGTTTTCTAATACGACTGTCGAGTGTTGTTTGTTTTTTACTCGTAAGTTATTAAATATACAATTTTTTCCTTTCCTTATAAATATTATTTTTTGTTTTCTTTTTTTTTTTTTATGCAAAATAAATAAATGTAAATGTAAAAATGAGGTTAGTTAGGTTCACATGGGAGTGTGTTGATGTATGTATGGTTTTATGGTTTTATGCTGCTGCTCCTTGTTAGTTTCAATTAATGTTCAAGAGAGAGAGAGATTTCTATACAGTAGGAGTAGTAGTAGTAGTAGTAGATTGTGTAGGAGTGCATATGAAGTGCACTCGTTAATAGAACTTCATTTAAATGATTTTTAGTTTTTAAATGATTTATCAAAGTCAATACCAAAAAACATTCAAATAAACATACAATATTTAATTTACTTGTTTACGAAAATATGTAGATACTTGAATTAAATAAGATCTGTGTTTGTTGTATTGTGTCCACTTCCCTCTACTCTCTAAAATTTAATATTTAATTTAATTAGTGCTGATAAGTGGGTATAAAGTACTAACAGAAATAATAGCAAAGTATATTAGAATGGATCTTTTGTTGGCCTAAGCGAATCTTCATTCAGGAACTGCAACCACACTAAACCTATGTCTTTATTTAGTGAAAGATTTTTTAAATCTTGAAATTCACTTACCAATAATATGTATATACATATATTTTAAGCTCCAAGAAATGCTTTATTTATGAATGAAATATATGTTGTTACCATATTTATTTGAACTCTAACTACGATAAAGTATATTAACTAACCAAAAGAGCTGATTAATTTATATTTTCATTATATAGAATTAATATTGTCACTTTGGTAGACGACTAGAATTCCACCATAATATCGGTTAATCGAAGATTGTGGTAAAGTAAAACTTCGATCTAACTCAGTGACTACTCTAAAACAAACTAAACCAAAAGACCTAATTTATCTATCCCAGGGAAATATTTAATTATCATATATCATTTCAATGAGTTTCTTCTTATAAAAAGCCATCCTTGTAGCAGAAGTAGTTGCAATAGTAAAAGCTTTTTAAATAGTGCAAGCACATAAAGGAAAATATATAATCTACACGGATAGACTGTCAACAGTTTTAGGAGTTCAAAATATATATAACAATATCCACAATTTCTGGGAACTCCGCAATCCCTTCATCAAATACTAAAAGAAAATACAACTCATCTATGTTCCTGGCCATGAGGGACTGACAGTCATTCCGGGTGTAGAACGCTATATTTGGAAATTCCAACCCTTCCAAAACGCCTATTCACTTCCCTGACTCCTGCGATCGTCCAACTTGTTCCATGTTGGTATGATTGAGAACGGGGCACAGTCAACTCAGACACCAACATCTCCTCGAAGGTAAAAGCCAACCTCCTCCAACTCCATTCTGTGGTCATTGCTTGTCAATAAAACACCTGCTAAATGATTGCATATGTCACCACATCACTAGAGCACAACTCTTCGGAAACATTCTACCGTCTACAATTTCCTTCCCTCGATAATATTACCAAAATAGTATCCTTCATCAAATCCTGTAACCTTAGTGATTTAATTAAATCTTTTTTATTTAAGACAGACGAGTCGAAGGCTAGCTTAAACTTAGGTTATATATAATATATATTTTTTTTTTTACTTGTATTAAAATATTAATTAACCCGAAGGTTTTTACATATTGGCTTCGTCAAAGGAAAGTCACATGTGCTTAAAGGAAAAAGATACCTAAACTATTTACAAACTCTGTATGAGGAGATCATTAGAGTGAAGCCGTTTTAGCCGAAGAAGAGCTCTGTTGTGAATTAGGGCCCTTGCTAAGGGGCTGGGGTGCTTTAGCGATCATTGCAACAGCTGTTGAAAAATTTTATTTCCTCAATCACCGTTAGCATTTTAAGGTCACGGTGTAGTATAATGGTTCTAACATGCCATGGTGCAACATTTATGCGTCGTAAGACTTTGTATTGAGTTGATGATGTATGGTGCCGCAGTCTCCCATAATTGAATGCCGTATCGCCAAACTGTAGCCACAACTTGTTTATAGATAGTCAACTTGTTGTTTAGCGATTGTTTACTAGTCGCTCGCAGTATCCAGTCCAATTTCTTAATCTTAGGTTATAAGAAATTAAAAATTTATATAATCTAAACCTGTAAATAAATAAATAAATAATAAGAAGAAAGAAGTTTACCTTTGAATTTATATGCATGTCTCGTTTGTTGTAGGGAACCAAAAAGTTTTAATAATTTTGTATCTAAACCATAATAGTCAGTACTTTTTTTAAACTTCTCTATAAGGAAGAACCTTAAGATGGCACTATTAGGGTATGAAAGCTCTTAAGTAAGCACACAATCCTTGGAAAGCTTCAAAAAAGCTTTTAAATCTTTCTGTTAGCGGTACTTTAAACACAATATGCTTTAAAAGTTCTTCTCAATGCTAAGTTTCAAACACAAGAAAACTTTAAAACTATGGTAACAATTTCTACAATTGTGAATTTTTGTTAACTTTACCATAACTGATAAAGCTTTGCTGATATACTGAAAATTGTATAAATAATATTTAAAATATAAATACATATATATCAACCAATTTTCATTTATTTCATACAGAAAATCTAAAGAAATAATAAGAAGAAGGAAGAAATGTATGCCGATCAAACAATTTCATAATTTTGCAACAGCAAATTTATAATAATTTAATTTAATATAATTCTGCAATGCTTACTTTAATTTACATGAAACTTTTACCATAAGAAAATTTTGAGTTTTCTGTATTGAATAACTTTTCATATTCTCCAAATTGGATCAATAATCAATTGAAAATAAAAGCACTTATATTTGTTTTTATAAAAACTATTTTCTACTTAGATTCCCACAAATAAAAAATGCAGTAATTTAGATAAAATATTGAAGTTTCTAATAGTAAAACAATCATTCAAATCGGTTCAGTGGTTCTTCAGCAATAGGCCTTTATATTGTAATAATCTAATATTCTTGCAAATAGTATTCTATAAATTATCATCAATCATCATGTGTCCTAGTCCTAATTAAACATAATTTCACAATTTTCTTCCGTTTTTTTCTTATTATTATTGCATAAATAAACTACACTGTAGTTTGGTAATTTGGGAAAACTGTTGTAAAAAATTATTATGTTACAACAAACAAAACAATCAAAATATACAATACTACTTTGGAATCCTTGAATGCAATTCACAGGATTGTAGACAATGCAGAAACTGCAAAGTGATTCCACGAAAGCTGAAAAACAGCATAGAAAGAAATGAACAAAACGTAACAAAATGGCGACAATGCTAAGGGAACAATAAAAGAACTTTCCTGGTATAAAAAAATACAAACAAACAAACAGAATAACAGCAGAAATAGAAAAGTTTGCATTTACCATTTCCCCATTGAAGTAAAAATTTGTTGCACTTAATTTAAATTGAAACAACAGCAAAAAAAACAAAAAAAAAAAAATATAAGAGAAAAAATGGAAGGAAAGGCAAATGAGACAAACAGAATCAGTAGCAAACAATGAAATTCTGTACATAACAATAGGGAGAAAACTCTAAAATAAGTAGAAGAAACATCAAGCGAGGAAAGCTGCAAGAGAAAGTATATGAGTTTGTGGAAAATGTGTCACCCGTTGCTATGATTTCGATGCCATGAGAGAAAGTTCAAGGTTAGAAGTCAAGCTGTGATAGACACGACATTTGACTAATAAAGGGTTAAATGGCGGTTATGCGAATAGCCATTGAAGAACATTAAATCAATTAGAAAATAAGTACTTTGCAATAACCAAGTGAAAAGAATAAGGATGAGTAAAATTTTTTACGACTTTCATTAAATAAGATAGAAAACTTTAAAGTTATGAAGATTGTGAAATGGCTTTTCCTTACTAGTTCTCTTCTAGTTTACCTTCCCACATAGTACCAAAACTCAAAAGCTATCGCCTTCAATTAAAGTCGACAACATTGCTTCTGTCCAATAAGTGTCAATTACATTGAATGGCTAACGGGAATGGGAGACGACAAAGCGTCCGGGGATGGAGGAACGAATGTATTTTGCGTGCAAGATGAGGATAGTTCGATAGAAAAGAAAAAGAGTAAGAATACAAGTAAGGCACAGGATTTAAACTGCTTAGTGACGATGACGACGAAGACCTTTTTGTACAAAACCACCTAACTAACAACCTTCATAGAATATTCATGCCAAACTAGTATAGAAGTCTGAACTCTATCCAATATACGACAAAGCATGTTTGTTTTTTTGTTGTCTGTGCCATTTTTATTCCTCGTTCAGGATCTGATGCCAACAGCTTCGTTTGCCTCTAGCTGTTGCTTTCCCTGCATTCTTCTGTATTTTGCTGTTAATGAAAGTTGACACAACTGTCGCCTTCGATGGAATTGTTGGCTTGGTTTCGAAAATAATCCCAAATAATCTGTTTGGTTTGCTATTTAGTCTACAGAATAGTAGAAGAAGAATCACAATAACAAGAGAAGTAAAAATAAAAATACAAGTTAACACATATAATATCAGATTATTGGTCTGTTTGAGTCATTGTTCATTAAGAGTTTCAATTAAAAATATTTCATGACATTAATTGATGTCTTAATTTATTTTGATCAATCAAAAATTTGAAATAAATTCTACTTGTCACAATTCAGTCAATCAATCAATCAATCACATCATTGACCCCTTTGATTTCATGAGAGAGATGCATGTGTTGTTGGTGTATTTACACTTTCCAATGATACAAATGAGATGATGGTCAGAACGAGGGAATTAAAGCATTCAGAGATCTTTAGTTAGGGTAAAGTGGCTGCCAAAAATTGCAACATATTCAGACCAAAATAAGGTCCACCAATGCTATTATCTTTAACACTAAATCTTCTGTAAGATATCCTATCTCCCTATATTTTTAAGGAAAGCAAGAATTCTAAATAGTTTTAATTGGAGAATTTCTTAGAAGCTGCTGAGTAAAGAATCCAAGTGCACACAGAAAATGTTCCACTGTCTCTTCCTTCTACTACAGCAGCTTTTATAAAACTCAGTTTATGATAACACCAACCTACTGGCATGACCATCCCATAAGTACACCTAATAGTTTCCATACTCCTATCGAACTTAACCAACATTTTAGCCTTATCTTGATAACTGAAATGAAAAGTATATGATTCCATCTATCATCTGCAGACAATTTTAATAGAAATAGAAGTGAATAATTCAGCTAAAGTTGATCAATGTATATTTATCCAGCAAGTGACGGTTTGAGATTGTGTTTCATTCTAAGTTTAAAGATTTCTTCCCTCAGAATATACATTTGTTGATTTTTTTTTTAGATCAAAGAGTTACATACAAGTCTACATAATAACTGAGATTGAAGAATTTTCACAATCCAAAGTTGAAAACAAAAAGTAAATCTTATGTTGCTCTATAAAAATCTAAGTATTTCTAATTTACATCTCAAATCAAATTATTTCTTTTACAAAATATAAAAAAAAAACCTTCATTTTCCTTTCTTAATTCTGCCCCATTTAGCTTTTTCCTCCCTATGACTTGAAGCTTAAGTAATTAGAACTCGATTAGCCAAAGAAAGCAACAAAGACATTATGGTAAATGCCACCAGCTCCAGGTTCATGAGCAGGAGCTGAAACAGAAAAAGGCATATCAACAGGGTTACTATAGCACTTTAAGTATGCAAATAAGAAACCATTTAAGTCCACTTCTTACTCCTTAGACAAGGAACTGGAAAGGAACTGCGGCTGCTGCTAAACAACTTGCACAATTTAACATTGAAGGAAGCGTAACATTATTTTCTATAGGGGAAAAACAGAAATCAAGAAAATAAAGGGAATGGATGTTGCACAACCAAGTACTAAATGCACTGAAATTCATATTGGGGCAATTAAAAAAACATAGTAGGTATACCAACAACAGTAACAAAAAAAAAAAATAATAATAAAAAAAAACGACGAACTTAGTTTATCATAGAAAACAAGGATGACACCCAGCATCATGTCAACAGGACAAACAGGCGTGCAAGTGACGATGTCCCGGCTTTGGTAGTTAAATATGTTTGATATGAAAAATGAGAACCTCCATGTGTGTGATGTGTGCAAATTAATGTGTGTGCGGGTGTGTTTTGAATAAAACGTGCCATTGCAGCCACATAACCGCAAATTGCCGACGGGAATGTAACAATTAGTCGTCTAACAGTTAAAATATGTAGGTGCTCGTAGGAGCGTAGCGAAAAGGATTTGAGATTTTAGGTTATCTCTAAATCCCCCCATTTGTCGCATTAAAATTATCAAGCAAAACAGGCACCTTTTTTGTCTGTGTCTCTCAGCTCAGATAACTAAGTTTTTTTCATAAGATCTTATCTTGTTTTTTGATATTTTTCATTACTACGCCACTGTGGTTATGTAAGTGCCTGCGTGCTTGATGTTTTTATGTAGAAATCCGAGTGTGGTTTTCAGCGAGTCTTTGTATATGTGTATGTGTATGTTTAAGCGACAAATTACAAACAATTTGTACCTAATTTTTTGTATAAAATATGCAATGGGCTTACCAAAACCACCTACACACCCATATAAACAACACACAAACATCCACACCTTAACATACATACATCATCATCATAGAGCTTGGGTTTCTATGTGACCTGGTATGAGTGCACTGAACTGTGTTAAAGGGGCAAAAGGTTGCTTAAAGGAAAGAGTTTTTAACGATTGAAAAAAAAAAAAATAGATGTATCTCTAAATGTGTTGAGTTATTTTGAAATCTGTAATGAGTTGATAAGAAATTCAAACTTTTCCTGTTTTCTTATACAATAAAATTCACACTTTTGTTTTGAATAAGTGTGTTTTTTACTTTGGTGTGATGTTTGCCAAGCATAGAAACGTGCACCGGAAACCCCATAATAAGTATATTATTTATATGGAAATAATCTGCATAATGAGGAGAATCAATGAAGCCTAGTCCATCTAATATTGTGATTGTTAAAGCAATGGGAATTAAAAGCATTAGAACACATGAATTTAATATGAAAAAAGGAAAAAGGTAGAATAATTAAAAAAAACATTTGTGTGCACTAAAAGGAAATACAATAGAAAATATGAAAAATTTTAAAAAAAAACCTTAAAAACAATTAAGATAAATTTATAGAAGAGCATATGTAGAGTGGCTCAGAAAGTAACATACTATTATAGGACACAGACACAAGTCAGTTGAGTCAGATAAATAAGATTGTTGAAATAGTATTGCATTATGTGAGAAAGGTTAATATGTTATTTGAGGCATGTGGTCCACACATTGTTCTAATGATTGTACATTGCAATTTTATATTTCCATCAGACTGGTTACTGTTACGCATGATAGTCTGACTGTTTTGAAAATATTGTTTTGAAATTTAGTACTCCCACAAAATAAAATAGTGAAAAAAGATAACTAACTTCAAAATTATCAATATTATTGATTTCTTTGCTGACAAATGACAACTTTATATATATATATATATACTAGGGTATCCTGCCCGACGTCGTACGGCCAATCGAATTCCTTAAACTTCACTTTCAGTAGAACGCAAGTGGATTGGGCCATACCTACAGTTGCGGTTTCGCACCATCGCTATTAATAAGTTGAATTGCAATTCTGGTATTTCATTTTTGCTTCCCGCTGCACTTTAATTTGGCTAAATGGATAGTCAGTCACATTAATAATTTCAGTGACTTACCAAATCCACAACAATGCACAGCTCCCTGGTTTTGCCTTAAGTGTTATTGTATTATTGAGTCCTTTAATTTATTCAAAACTAACTGTAGTACATTGCGCAGAATCAGACAAATCAAATGCAGTATTTGATCCACCAATTTCTCGACAACAGCGTCACATATCGAATCCAAAAGTACTCTGTTATGTTCAAGGCTAAAACCAACCATGCACGCATTCACAAAATGTCATTGCAATCAGATGAACGAACGGTATAGCCGCGCATAAGACTCAATATGAACACACATAAGAGAAGTTCAGTGACATACACACTCACAGAAGAATTATATATATAAAGATTGTGAATCTAAATCATTCTCAGATCCCCTTGAACACACACAAAAAATTTCATCAAAATCGGTCCTGTCGTTTAAGAGAAGTTCAGTGACATACACACTCACAGAAGAATTATATATATAAAGATATATATGCAGATATAGCTTTTCCTTGACAATTTGGACAACATAATCAAAAAAAAAGGATGCATGGGTTACTTAATATTTTTCATCTAGTTACGAAATTTCTGTTTAAATTACATCTAAAATTTTTGTATTAAGAAAATATTTCTTTATAGCAAAAATCCAAACTTAAAGTATGTGACGTTTATTTGAGATTAAACTTTTATCATTTATAGTTAAATTGTCCTTGATATGTTCAATGGTTTGGTCGTGATGTGATTTACTTTTAAGAATTACAGTGAGGGAATGTGACGAATTCAGACAGACGCTAAGAAAACACAGACACATAAATCTCATTTTGATTTTAAACTGGGCAATACTTATCTTTTATATACATTCAATGATGAAGAGAAATGTAATTTTTAAATAATTTTAACCATTTCCATTCTTGCACGAGTTTAAAAAAGTCGCCATATCGATATAATAAGAGTGTAGCTATGTTTTAAAAACTGAAAGTTGTGTTCACAGATGTCATTTGTTACGATCATAAATCGAATATTCGTCACACAATGAGGGTGGAAGGTTTTATGATTTATATACTTATCGTAGTGTATAAAAAATGCTGGAATACAATAAACATTTTCTTTCGAATATTTTAGCAATATTTAATTGAAAAAAACATCATTTTATTTGAGATAGGCAGCTTTTTTATCAATTAACTCGGAGGACAACGTGAGGAAATGATCTTCATGACATTAAAGTGAACATAACTTTTTTATTGAACGAAGTGCCATGTTTTGCATTCAAATAAAAATATATTTTTTGGTGTTTCATTGCGTTTTACATTAATCTTTGTAATATATATTATGTTATCGTCGAAAAAGGTCTGCAATAAAAATACAAACAGTATTCATTTACTAATTTGTGGGTTTGCCTATGCAATGTAAATCTATCACGGCCTTCTTAAAAACATTTGCAATCAAGAAAAGCCAAAATTGTGTTGGATCTCTATGACAATGGTCAAGTGAGAAAAGATCTGTCCCTTAATTAAGGTCCCCAATGTTTTGGCGGGAACCTCGTAATCATCATGATGATTGTTATTTATATTTGCGCGGTGAACATTACCGATATAAATTCGTCAAACCGAAGCAAGTGATTATATCCGACATTGCATTCTTGTCAAAGGCCTCTTACACACTCTAATAAATCACCTGTGCCAGTACCATCGACATCATCAACTTATTTTGAGTCAGTTAATAAGGAAAATGAAGAAGAAAGCGATGTTACTTCTTCGTATTTCACACCTGCTCAAGTAACAGATCCTCAACCTTTCTCGGGATTAAAAGAAAACTCTTCATTCAACAAAGTCCTATAAGAGAATGGATTTACATTATTCCTTTCTTTTCAACTTCCATGGAAATCAAAACAAGTGCTATTACAATCATATCATCGAGTAACAAAAGTCTGGACAATTTTTCAGTGTTAACCTGTGTAATTAATGCAAGTGACTCAGTACTCGGGACTTTAATGAGAATAATTCATGTCTTGTATATATGAGTTATATGTAGATATATTATAGATTTGAAATGGAATTTAACAAAATATCCAAAATTATGAAAAGAAAAGTATAAAAACTTTAGTCAACCAAAGTTAATTTTTTGTCTAGATTTTTTCTTTTGCATTTGATTTCTTTTTCCACAGTAAATTTATGCAAAAGCTTTATTGACTCGTCATCTTCATTATCTGAATCCATTTTTATTCATCTTGTACTATAACCAAAATGACCTTCAAAAAGCACATACTACATGTGCTATTCTTTTGAACTTTTCAGATGAAGATTTCATTTTTGTAGCTACAATACAAACTCAGAATCACACGCATACTCACTTTATACTAAGTACATATAACGAATAAATAAGGAGAAGAAGAGATACAGAACAGATAGAAAATATGTTTCTATGAAAACAAATTGGTGACCAAATCCGATTTTCTACTTTTGTCTTTTTTCCATTTTTTTTTTTTCGCTTTGTGGCATTAGCAATACAATTTATTATTAAATAAGTTTTTCTTCTACTTTATCGATATATATCGTACATATATATTGTAGTATTGCGCGACAGAACTATTAACGCGGGATTACCGCTTGCCTTAGCCACTTATCGTATGGATAAAGATTTTTTGGGTTTTTTGTTAAGAATTGTATGCGATGTGAGTCAGTGTGGCGAACCGCTCAACCGCTACTGCTTATAATGGTGATTGTCATGATGAAAATTATTATTATGGGATAAACTGTTAAATGCTTTGCTTGTCCAAAAGAAAAAGTTAACTTATACAAAACCAAACGAAACCAAACGAAACCGAACCAAAGCAAACATCGGTACATTGTATTGTCGTAGTAGTAGATTCGACTAGACCAAGTTAAGAAATCGATTTCGTCGCCTCTGAGAAAAGCAATTTACGAGTTGAACTTTCTAAGTCAAAAATTATGTGCGCAACGGCGTCGTCGGCAGTTGCCAACAAACAAAGTTTCCTCTTTCGATTTCCACTTCTTGTTAGACCCAAAATTGCATTTCTATGCAAATTTCCACACAAGAAATTTTCTGAAGGTACAAAAAAAAAAACAAAAACACAAGCAAACGAAAAACTCTCTGTCTACCGCAGTCAATGACTTCAGCATGACTTTCTAAGTAGTTTAAGTAGTCAAACAACAACAACAATAATAACCAAAGTTGCCAAGTTAGCCTAAGACCAAGAAAAGACAAGACGAAGTCATTTTTAGACATCTTCAATGTACTATATAACATATTATATACGGTGGGTGATTGGCTCAGATTGTGTTGGCATCAACAGTTAGTAGAAGGCGATAAGTTTTAAAGGTAAAACATAAGCTCAGCTCTGTCGCATCGCATCGTTTTGTTTAACTATCGATGGCTATGGCGTTGTAGATAGATGTAGGTTGTCGTGAGGCATAAAGCAATCACCATTAACGTAATCACTTCGCATTATCGGCAGCAACTGAATTCAGTTCGGTTTGGAACGGTACAACGAGTCAAGTGTGCTCTGCGATAAACCACTTGGTAGGCGCATAAATTACACAAGTTTTATCATCAGTAGGACAAGGAAAAAGGACGCATGGAAGGTAAACTTTTGATCCAATTGATGCGTTTCATCCATCCATCGTGTCGAATTGAGTTGAACAAAATCGTTCCGTCCTTCACGAGCCTCAATAAACGTTTATTGTTGGCTTTAATCACAGCCTCGTTCATCGTGGCCTGCTATCTTTGCGCTTATAATGATGTGAGAGAATAGTGTGTGATGTGTGGGCATTTGGTTTTGTGGTAAACTGAACGATATTTGTTTCGATCTTGATGAAAAACAGACAACAGATTTTACTGGACTTAATGATGTCGCTCGCTGTGTTAGCAATTGAAAGGTCAGTAATGCCAAGTTCTAGCCTAGTTTCATAACTTTTATTTCCATTACAATAGAAGCAAATGCCATGAACTCAAATAAATAAATATTTATATAACTACAACAAATGTTAAACTCCCTTAAGGTCTTAAATGCCTGAAGACAGCAATGCAATTATATATAAGTACAAAAAGAATGCAAGATTTTATCTTACCAAAAATGCAGATTGAAGGTCTATAAATTTCCTATTCAAATTGTTCATAGCCTTAAAACTTAAAAACTCAGTTTGGATAAAAGTAAAAACGTATAAACTACCCAAACAAAGATATTGTATTGTATATTCTTGAATTGAGGACAAAAGAAAGGAATTTTTTGGGGTAAGACAACAACAAAGTAAAACGAAATAAATTGTCAACAAAGTGGGCTAATAATTCATTTAACAAACAACACAAAAATTTAGTTCTTGAGGAAGAACTAAATGGCCACTTAGTCGATGGGTCATCATCATCAAAAAGGATAGTGAAAGTGAAAAGTCTGAGTTTATTTTGCTTTGAGACAAAAAAATATACAAAAGCAGTGTAGTACAGAGTAAATTGTGGACTAAGTAAATTGAAACAAATATTAAGAGAAAGTCTGGCATAGTATTCTGGCACAGGGGCAGGTTAAAATTTGAAAAAAAAAAAATCAAAAAAAAAAAATGATAACCGCAACGATGACGACGACGACTCCAACTTTTAATTTGTTTGAAAAGTAAACTCTCCAGTGCAAAGTTGGAGTCAGCAAGTGAAGGTGCAGTAACAGAAGCAGAAAGGAGACCAATCTACCAAGAGTCGTTTGCAGAGTTGCTTTGTGGTATTGCAATGTTATGTAGTGCTAAGTAGTTTAGGGTTGCCATTCCGAATGTCACTTGCACTGACGACAAAAAGTTTTTCAATTAAATTTATGTGCAAATAGAATATGTTTCGATTTTCTACTCTCAGCACATATCACTCACAACTGTAGAATCTTTATTTTTTAGGTTTGAGTGCAGTTAAAAGCGTAAAAACTACACAAACCGGAAACCGGAAGCGATCATATGCACTGTTGATGAGTAATTTTTGAATTGAGTGTGCCAATTTCATTTGTTTTTTTCTTTTCTTGTTAAATATTCATTTATTTATTTACACAGTTTATACAGAGATTTCCATAGTCAATTCAAATTCAATTCAAAACTTCATTGCCACATGCATAAAAAATAAAAAAATCTGTATCTGCTTTGCTTTGATTAAATTGATGGAGGGTTGTCTACTCATTGTCAACTAACAATGACCGATGTCTCATTTCATTCTATGTCTATCTATCTATGTATGTATGTACGTACATACATAGAAGGTCGTAGTACTATAGTAGAAATGTTATATTGTCTGTTCCATTTGTCATTTTCGTTTGGTTGATTTTGGTTTTGGTTTGTAGTTTTGGGTTTTCATGTTACTGACAATTTGACATGGAAAACAGTTCAAGCCAAATAATATTTCTCTCAGTTGGTTCCGTTCCTATTTCATGCTCACCATCTCTCCTCAGTATGTATATATATACCATATATATATATATGTAATATATATATATATATATTTATAAGCCTGTGTGTTTGTTTGTATATTTTGCGTAGGTGAATGTCAAAAACATGACACATCATTAAAATGCTAACGTAAAAATCCATAAAAAAACGAGGAATGCAATCAACCCCCTCTATCTCTTATTCAATGAATATTTGTATTTCTTCTTTATGTACCATATTCTGATGTATTATTTGTCTGCCTGCATTTCTATTTAAATTTATGCGATGTCATATCATTGGCGTTGGTATACAAAATGAAAGATATTTCTTTGCCATTCTTAACCAAACTCAATTCAAGTGCCTGCCTCAGACTACTTGAGTTGTGTCTCAAGTGAATCCTAGTTAACATTTGAATAAATATGATCATTTATTGATAGATGACTGACTCATAAAAAGTGTACAGAGATAGGAAAAAATCGTTGAACGAATGCATTGAACTTAGTAGTTTAAATAAGTGTGGGATGCATTTAAACGAAACAAATTTACTGTAGCAGTTTACATTTGACATTTCTTTTTGTTTTTATTCTTTTTTAACACACAAACCAATTTCTCAATTACATTAAAAAAAAAAAAAAACACAACTTTCTTCCTTAGGCTGCTGTTACAAAATCTTTGAAAATTTTTCTATAAAGGACACTTGTTCCAATTTTTGAAATACAAAACATCGTCATAGTACAATAAAAAAAACATTTTCAACTTCTTTAACAATTCCTTCATTCATTTATGCATTCAATTAGTTCATTATATAATTCATTGTAAATACAAAAATATGGAAATTATGAAAAAAGAAGAAAACGAACAAAAAACACAATTTTTTATTACAATTGAAAACTTTTAATGCGCCGCAAATATTTCCATTCTTTTTATGAAAAGCTATTAAACTTTACAAAGAACGAAAGCAAAAGGACGAAAGAAAAAAAAAAATGAAAAATGTCATCAAAAGTCACTAAAAATATTTTTTGAACAATCAAATAAATAATAATTGCAATAAAATCAAAAATAATAAATTATTAACTGCATAACTATGATTTCATTTCAGAAGTCTATGGATTCTTTAAACATTAAATAAAAATTAAATCAAGATGGAACATTAATTTCGATTTAACGAAGCTTACATACCTTTTAGTTCTAGATAAGATATTTTAATTATTTCAGTACATTGATATGGATTTCCCATCCAGTGGAAGACACAAAAATCTAGTAAGCAAAAATAGAAACATCAATTCAATCTAAAGTCTTGCACCTTTAAAAACAAATTAATGATTTAAAGCTTAAAACAAGAAAAAGTTGTCGAAATATAAGACATTTTGTATTGACTTGAACTTGATCATTCTGGAAAATATTCAAAAGGAAATTAACTGTACAACTCAATGAAAATTAACATAAAAACGAACGCCGGACTAAACTAGTCATGGCTATGGGACTTCTGTTTGTTTCGAAATTCGGTGAACTTTGGTCCTTTGAACTCAAAAGGAAACGTTCAAAAACAACCTTAAGATGAGGAAAATTGATGGATCTCAGCTAACAGCTTCTCTGAGATTTTAAAGAAAAATCCTTCTCAAGACTACAACCCCATTTTCTCTCGAAAATTTGGAAGCCCAGAGTGTACCGAGATACAAATGGTTTAAGAAAGATACGCAAAACAGTTTGTCAATCCATCAAATATATACATTTTTGTACAATATTTATTTCACCCTGTTACAAACTTAAGCATTAATTTATTAGACCCTTTTTAACTGAATGGTATGATAAAATAATTTTTATGGCACATTAAAAATTTTGTTTATATTCGTCTCTCGGTGTCTTTGCTTCTTTTTTTATTATGCATATTTTTCGCATTGCATGTTTTTGCATATTAAAATCATTTGCATATTTCATTTCGCAAAAAATATTAAAATAAAAAATAAGATAAAAGCGACGTAGATGCAACATTGGCAGCAGCAACACAAAGTCAATCAATAGTTTAACAAATGAAAAATTCAATTGTTAAAAAACCGAAAGAGCAAAAGTTTTCCATAAAATGAGTATTGGTTTTTTTTTTTTGCTCCTTCTTTGTTTCATTTTCATTTTGATGATTGACATCTTCACATCTGTAAGTGTCATGAAATCAATATAATTTTTAAGGTTATATGCATGTATTTGTGCTATCCGGAATAAAATTTTCTAGCGAAGGTGAGTGAATCGAAAAAATATGAAAATGACTTGTGACGAAAATCAAAATTTGACGATGTTATTATTATATTGGAACTATTTAGGTAAATATAATATGGAAGTGAAACTTCTAAAGTAGATGGTCAAGCAATAATACAGAATATTGTAGTGTTATAATGTTTCCAAACAAAATAGTTTTTTTTTTTCTGTCATTCGGTCACTTGTAAAGTAAAGTAAACACAATCAGTAAAGCATTTTTTATCTCTCTCTCTTACTCATGCATAAGCATTCATTCCCTACGCTGCAGAGAAGGCCACACAAGACAATGCACATTGTCGCATGCGTCTCCCACTACGTTTGTGAAGCATCATCGCATTTCGATTTTCGTCACATTTCATTTTCTAATTTTTGGATTTTCCTCCCTTTTCTAAAGAATTTTCACTTCCATATTGTGCTTACGAGGCTTTTTTTCATTATTAAAAAAATAAAATTTCTCATCCGTCCAAGCATACAAAATTAAGGTCATTGAAATTTTGGTTAACCCATCCTCTTGGGTATTTGTTGATGGTGGTGATCAAAATATCACCAAATGGCTTCTCCTGTTTTCTTCCATAATTATAATGGTTTAAATGATTAAGTCACAATTGATCCATTTGTATTTATGTTTCTTAAAGTCCCTTTAGATGTTAACACAGACTTGGTTACTTTAAAGGATTTTACTTTTCTATTTATATTTTAAATTTTTGTTGTATTTCACTTTACACAATTGTTGCATTGCTATGTGTTACAACACAGTGTATTTTACACTCCAAGCCAGGTGAACAAGCATGTGTCATGGTAAGTAAACTAGTAGCCAATGGAGAAAGGCTCAACAAACTTTAACTCAGCCGAGCCACTAAAAATCAGATTGCATTTTTGGTTACAACTCAAAGCCAGACAAGTGAAGCTTTTGGGAATTGCAACAAACGAAATATTGAAAATACTCAAATAAATATTTTTTTTATATATATTTTCTTCTGTTTTTTTTTTTTCTATTATCAATCGCGTGTTAAAGCTTACAAATGTGGCTTTTGTTGTAGAAATAATGAATGAATATTGATTGAACTTTAAAATTTAATTTGACTTCAGGGAGCTCAAGAAGTTCGTAATCAAAAAATCGTTAATGACTTCCTCTATTAAGCAAATGCACGCACTTCCGATACAAAGGGGCTCATACGATATTACGTATACGCATACGTATGTCTTTGCTTTGTCTTGCTTTGCTTTGCTTGCTTTGTTTAACCAATCGCTCACACATTCCTTTGCATTGCTCGAGTTGGGTTTCTTGATGTTTTTTAAACAATAAATGAAGACATAATTCATGCGACTTCCGTTGTTTGTTGTGCAAAAAACAAACCAAATCAACAAACCTACTTACTAGGAAGCCAAATCAAACATGACATCGCAGAAAAATTTACGCTTTGAAATATTTGCTTCAATGAAATGCAATGTGAACCTTTCCACATGTCATGCCATATACATTTCTACATTCAAAAGCATACAGGAGAAAGAAAACTTTCGTTGCATCAGATTGCAAGCAAACGGAATTTCACTTTCTTGTAAACGAAGACGCCATGCCACCTCCAATGTGTGTCTCAGTCTGTCTGCTTGCCTTGCTCTGATTTTACCTCTATTTTTCTTTCGTTTTCATTCGTAGTTGTTTTTTGTGAAAATTACATGGAAAAAATTGCATTCACATTTGCTCCTTCTTCTTACATATACAGATTCGCAGCGAAACGGCGACGTACTGCGCGAACAAGTGAATTATTGCTTTTGCCGCTAAAGTGAAACATAAAACGACGTCATTAAGTTATGTAGGCGGTGCGCACTCCTTTTGTTTTTCTGCTTTTCTTCATCGTTTTTTGCCACATTCCTTGCCATCTTTCTATATCCTTCCAGCCACACTAGCTACCTTGCTGCCGTGATCCTTTGGTATGCATTGCATGCGCCAGCAGCAACAGAAGCTCAGCAACGACAACAACGGCAGTCATTCATTGTATTTGTTTCGGTATCCTGATATGCTAGTGCGGGTGTTAGTGTTGAATATCGGTGCCGGTGTCGTTGTCGGTGTCATGGGGAATCTGACAAAGTATGCGTACGTATATAGTATTCCATGTAGTAGTAGTCATCGTTCCAGTTGTCGTTGAGACACGGTTTGGCTGGCAATTTAAGGTAAAGGAAAGTAAGTAAGTAAGGCAAGCAAGCGAGCAAGTTGAGCTTCAGTGTGTTTGGTATTTCAATGAATGTAATTTTTACTTTAAACTTTATCATACTCTCTATGAGTAGTCGAATTCTATGCAGTTGTAAAAATTTCTTGTAGTCATCAGATAACTGACTGTAAATAAAAATCTCACACAGAAAATGTACTTATTGAATACTTTTGTGAGAATTAACTTTGTCTCACTAAAAAGTTTTCATGCTCAGAAGGCTACATATTATGGGCTCAGGTAGGATACATTACTGGACATTATTTAATATGAATCATGCTAGAATGTAAGGGTTTATAGGTATGGACCAAATACTCGTATAATAATATTTGGAGTATGATATCAATATCTTCACTAGGGGTCTATGTCGCATCACAAAATAGTAGCTTCTTAGCCTTCTCACACATCTAACTTAAAATGTTAAAACTGCCTATTATTATTATAAAATTAGTGTTCACATATTTAGCCACGTAACCTACCGTTTTGTTAAGGTTTTTGAAGTGAAACTTCTTTAGCGGCGTTGGGCAAAAATTTATACTAAAAATTTTAGTAAAAAAATATAAATCGTCACGTTTTGGAATCATCTGTATCTCATGAACCGCACTAGGTAGTAACTTTAAATTTTCACAGGATGTGTATTTCTATTGTAGATATCTTCAACACGTTATCAAATTTTTGGAAAATCTACCGGAAAAGTCTCAAAAAACAGATTACATTTCCACAACAACAACATGCAGTTTGTTTGTATAAAAATATTTATAACAACAACATGCAGCAAACAGCTTGTGTGTTGTACAAAAACAAGCGAATGTACGATGAAAAGTGGACAGATTCTACAAAGAATTTTAATTGCCTTTGTCCTTGGCAGTTATTCTAATCGTTTATATTTTGTTTTTCTTCCATTTCCTCGTAGTTTCCATTAAAAAGGCTTGAGTTAATCTACAGAAGAGCTCGCTCGAAGTCATGTAGAAGCCACTGGGGAAATATTGCCAAACTGAACAATGAAAATGGAACAAAAGAAGGGAATATATAGTAACTTACAATACTGGGCTGTTTAATTCTATACTTGGCCAAACAATTTGTTAATTCTCATTCTTCACAAGGAAAATTCTAAAAATTGATTTTAATTAAACAAAATTTTGTCTTTATTTCCTTTTACAACTATTACTTTCATTTCTTCCTTGTTCAAACCGACACATGTCCCTAATATTTTTTAATAAAAGAACATCTTTCGACTATTCAACTTTTCTCGCTTTTGGGAAATTGATAAATTTCTTCTGTCAGCCATTAATCTAAAGATTTCCGTTACCTGTACAAATGACGAACGATATAAAGTGGACAGACAATAATAATGACAATAAGTTATTCAAGATGGTTTACTTAACACGCTGCACACACACACACACGCACTCACAAATACTCATATATGTAGATACACAAGTTATTTATAGAGAATCTGACAAAAGTGTGATGATGATAATGATGTTGATGATTGTTGATTATGTCGCCTGTTTGGCATTCAAGACACGTCAATAAAATGAATCCAAAGGAAATACTACAAGAAATTGTTATTTTTACCTGAAGGTCGCCGCTCTTTGGCTTCACTTTGTATCTTTTTTCGAGCAAAAACAGCATTGAATAAAAGCATAGCAGGTAGGGGAAGCCTCAAAGGCAAAGTCAGTATCAAGAGGCACACACAGATACAAAGCACATTAATAATGACAGACAGCGAACAAGACGGCAAACGTTGACAGCAACAGGATAATGAAACGTGTTAGTTCCATGTGTGTGTGTGTGAATATCTGTGATAATGACAAAAGCACACCCACACTCATGCATATAAAAACACAAAAGAGGCTAAAAACTAAATTGCACTTTAAGTTACCATTATGCGTTTGTATCTACATGTATGCATAAGAGTTTGCATCTCGATGAGGGTGGGTGGTTGACAGTCTGCTATGCAATGACACTGTAAAGTATGCAACAGAAAAAAATTAACTTTTTTAGGGTTCCGGACCCAAGGGGTACCAAAAGGAACCCTTTGAAGAGACTTCATTGTCCGTCCGTCCGTCCTCGGGTCATATCTCAATTCAAATCGTCACGAATTTGATGGCTCTGCATCTCATAAACCGCAAAAGCTAAAGAGTTGAAATTTTCATAGAACGTGCAGTTCTATGAGGGCAAAAACAACGAATACTAAAACTAAAATATTATCGAAAATTTAAACGGGTCCCAATACAAGAAATATTTTGGTTTGTATGGGAGCTACACGATCCAGTAATTCCACGATCTTGAAATTTAGTTGGTTGATGGATGTGGATTAGAAACTTATAGTGTCGAAATCTTAGTTTGATCGGACCACTAGGAAGGGTACCTCCCATACAAACCCATCATTAAAATTCATCTTCTTATTTAAAAAGGTTTTTTATTTTTACACTATTAAACTGAAATTAAGATACTATAAGTTTTTGATATTGATGCTTTACATTTGTTTGAATCAGTCAACTAAGGGGAATACCTCGCATACAAACCCCAATCTGGTACGGAACCCTCCCTGTAAGTGTCTGACTCGCACTTGGCCGATTTTTTGTAATTTTCTTTCACTTTTTTGACTTCGTTTGCTAATTATTTATTTATGTTGCTTTCGAAAAAAAAAAAAAAACAAAGCAAATGGAAAAAGTAACATGCAGCCTCACGAAAACCTAACACTGTCACTGCACAACTTGCTTCAACATGTCGCAAAGACTTTAACATTAGCATCAATGCCAACAACATCATCATCAAGAAAGAAGTTGACTATGTTTACCAGGTTCTATTCGACAACTCAACATGACTTTGCTAGTATATTTTGCTTTCGCTTGTCTAGTTTTTCCTATTCAATTTTCATTTACATGCTACAACAAAGTTAGCCATACACAGGTGCGCAAGTCTTGAGAATTTACCCAATTCAACTCCTCCTAAATATTCAGTTCTACGAGGTGGCCTTATAGCAATCAGCATTCAATTGACCGTCTAATATGCAGTTAGGGTTATTTCATTTTTACTCTTTTCTTGCCAAACATTGAAAAATAAAAAATACAAGTAGAAATAGAAGTAGAAAAAAACTTTGCATCTTTTACTTTTCCTAAATACACAGATTTTAATATTCTTCTCTCCTCTGGGTTACTTCTTCATATTCTGATTCACTATAGATATGTGTATACTACGATCTACGTGAACGTTTTACTTGAATTGTTGCCCTTTTTTCGAATAGTAAAATACTTTAGCTAAGCTGAGGATGTAGGAACACGGAAAAATGCAGGATAGAATAAGAAGCAATAAAGACGTGCCACGCTTATCGTCTTCGCATATAAATTCTTTTACAAACGAATTGGAAAATTTGGTAACTAGTAAATCTGTAACTGAGTGTGAGTATGTTTGTATGTGTGTATCTATGTTTGTTTGTTGAAATAGTATATTTGGTATAGATTTCATTGCTTTGAATTGATGCTTTGGCAGATTGTGTCATTGATGTTATAGTTCATTTCATGTTTTGTCAAGTGGAAGCGTCGAAAGGAAAATGGAAAATGAGAATTTAGAAAAGATGTTTGAATAGGACTGACTGCAATGCTGGGAGTCATGGGTGAATTTGTCCTTTCGAAATATTGACACAGAATCTAATGTTAACAAAATAATAATATAATTAAAGCAGAAGATTCTGAATTGAAAATTGAAATTTCATATATGAAATTAGATCTTTGACATTAAAGCAAATCAGCATGTGATAACATGTGTCTTACTTATTTAACAATGACAGGAAATGAGGCACATTTGCTTTAAATTTCAGGCAATAAATCAAAATAGATCATAGCAATTTGATAAAAATCTCTTTGGCTGTATCCTGAAGTAAATCACACATAAATGTATCATAAATTTCACTTAGTTTGTTTTATTTCAAAATAAAATTTTGTTAAAAGAAACCTTAATTTTGAATGCATATATTTCAAAAGTTGTAAACTTCTTATATCGATCACCAAAATAAAAAATAACTTACTGTTTGCGTACATAATTTTTCAGAAATTAATTTCAATTTATTCCAATTTTTAATGATGCAAAAACCAAATGTCCATAATTTGTATTAAGCATGAAAGCTAAAACTTGATATGAAGAATCTGTTAGTTTCAAAGCCCATTTCTACTTTGCTTATAAAACCTAGAAAATTTTAATTTGGTCTGTAGATTCTTAAAGTTCCTCTTTCCACATTTTTTAGTCCATATAAACATACAAGTACAATAATATTCCTTCTTCCCACAGTTAAAAATTATCATATCATTTTGAAAACATTGACATAAAACATGAACGTCTCTAACTTTAAGGCTAAATATAATAATAGGATACTTTATGAAGTTTATTATGATCTTAATATTTTATAAAACCAAAGCAAAGTTTAGTAAACGCCAAATCTTTATATATAAAAATGAATGTCGAAACCTCATCAATTGAAAACGGATGAACCAATTTTGATAATTTTTTTTTTTTTGTTGTACTTATGGGGTCATCTAGATTTATACTTTATACTTCAGATGGACCCTATAGGTGGGGCTGTTGTCGAGATACAGGCACTTTTTTATCATTTTTTTATGTAGCGCACACGGTACTGCACCGATTTTAATATTTTTTTTTTTTTAAATGACAAATGAATGCTAATGAAAAGAGTTGCATACTTATGTTTTTCAGTTTTTAACTTTTAATATTATATTTTTAAGTGTTAATTTTTTTTGAAAACCATTACAAGTCCCAACGTAATATATATATTTATATAGGTAGATAGATGGATATGTATGTAGATAGAATATAGGTACACCACCCGAGCGAAGATGAAGCGGGCTGCTAGTTGAAAAATAAATTAAAACTTTTTGTTTTTAAAATGAAATTTTAGTTCAATGTTATGCTCACTTTGATTTCACTTAAGCCTACATATGCTTAACATAAATTGTTTTTGAAAGAACGCATCAACTGATCGACTCTCTTGTCAACAGAATAATTTTCATAGATATGGATATATGAACAGAACTATGAATGCAATAAGTAGACAACTTTGACTGCCATTGGCTATGCTCATCATATGTTACAAACATCACACTGAATTAATAATACATAACATTTTGCTTTGTTGTCATGTTGTGAAGTGTATAACAATGAGAACAAAGTTAAATTTAACCACATTCAACTAAACGCTTAACTTGGTTCACTTGATGTCAACGACAGAAGTTAAAACAGTTTCCGACTTGCTCGGTTATTTAAAAACTCTTAACAAACAAACATACGAGTATGAACATTTCAGCATAAAAGTCATAAACATTTTAATAGTATTCCTATAAAAGTCCAACTCTCTGCCTAACTGAAATGTAAAAACTCAAGAGAAGATAAATTTTTTAATTTTGCATTTAATAATGAATTTTAGTCTACAATTATTTTTAAATTAAAAACTTAAAAATAATTTAAGTTAATCCATAAAAACAACAAGAAAATACAAAAAAAAATATTTGTCCAGAACAATGAATTAAGTTAAGTTTTATCCAAAAAGGTCAAATGTAGATAGTTAAATATTTTACCATATTTTTTGTTAAAATTTGACTTAGTTTTGGTTAAGTTAAGGTTTTACTTTTGCCTTAAAGCAATTTCTCAAATAAAACGATTGCAACAACAAGTTTAAGTAAAACTTCTAAAAGATTCGAGGACAAATGTCAACCGCATGAATGGAAATTAAAATAATCTGCATTGTTCTCGTAAGAAAGAAATGTTGCCAGAGTCTATTTTATCTTATTTCCTTTCACTCTTCATTTCATTTTTCTTTAGACTCACTGAATGACTGACTGACTGAGTGAGTGACTGACTGACTGACTGACTGAATGACAGTCATTGCCTTGGACAGATTGTAAAGCTAAGATTTGCATTCCTTCAATGTTCTATTCTCTTTTTATCCTGAAACTTAATGTATCTAATTATTGTGTAATAAATAAAACTAAATCTTTGTTCACTTGAATGCATTCATTTTGTATATATATATTGTGCTGCATACTTTCAGGCGGATTATTTAACATTAAAATCTGATGATGCCTTAAGAGTTTTGTGTGTAAAAACCTAAATATTTAAATTTCTAAAGGAATTACAAATTGCACTAAGGTTGCTACTCAGAAGTTTTTAGTTGGCTTATAAATAAAAAATTATTTATTGCTTACTTTGTAACAGTTTGCAGCATGAGAAATTTGAAGTAAATAATTTCAATTGAGTTTTGAGTTTTTATACAACAAACTTGGAAAAAAGAACTGAAATACTATAGAAATATACAAATGTATTTTTACAAAAGTTTATTTATATACTTTTAGGCTTCATTGACTGAAATTTTGTATTCATGCGATTGCGAATATTGTAAATGCAAGCAAGTTAAAAGCATAAACAGCAAAAAAAAAACGAAACATTGAATTGCTTTTATAAAAAATTAATCACTTAAATAGCTTTTAAGCAATTAAAATAAACAAAAAAGAAAAAACTATTGCATATTTTTAGTTAGTTAAAAGGGAAAAAATATGTTAATTATCAAAACAAATTGAAAATAATTTCAATAGTTAAACTTTAAAAAAATTTAATAATGAAAAGAATACACGATCTGCTGCGATGTTTGTTACTTTGTTCAATGCCGCCTCAATGCGACAGTGAACAGCCATTTCCAGTCTGCTCCACTAAGGCACAATAGCAAACACCAAACAGTAGAGGTCGTCAAAACTTCACCATTGATAATGCTATTGGTGTTGAATCCAACTAGGCGCCGGCACAGCGAGAGTATAAAACAAACCAACCAAGTCACCCACCGACCCAATCCTGCATTTTGCCTGCTGCATTTGAGACAATAAAATCAAATTGTCACAGCGATAGCAATGCAAGCTCGACATGTGAAATGTTGCCTGCGGTTCAGTAGGGGTTGCTTAAATGACAGATTGGATGAATGGCCGGGTCGGGCCGCATCGAATCCAACCAACTTAAACTCAACTGAACTAAGCCTGAGCGTGTCCTCTATTATTGTTGATACAATTTTTTTTTTTTCGATTTTGACTTTCACACTTTGCTATACCTAGTACAATATACATAGTACAAAACATAGAAGAGTTTTACAATATTTTTCCCTCGATACGCTTGGGGCTTGATTCACAGTGAGTGCGCGCGCGTACTCCAAGTTTATGACTCGCTTTGGTTGCCATTAAAATGATATTATGCGGGAGTGCAAAATGTGTGGCATAACTTCAGGCGTTTATTTATGCTGTCTATATTTTGTTGTTGTTGTTGTTGTTGTTGTTTTTGATATTATGTACTTATACGCTTAAAGTTTTATAAGTCTTTGTTTACGCATTTTATTTAAGCGGATTTTCATTGAAATATTATTTTTAATGGAATTTATTTGTTTAATTAATTTATTTTCTTTAACTCACAAAACTTCAAACAGCATGCATAATTTTGTATACTTTGTCTAAAAATAATTTTTTTTAGAAAAATAATCGATCGAATTCGATTGAAAACTGGTCCTGTTAATGTCACTCAACTAAAACTAATTGATTTTGACATGCCAATTGGTTTCAGCACAATAAATGACTTGAACTCATCATCGACATCGACAGTTTGCATTAAATACACTAAGAGAAAGGAATGGAAATTAGTCATAAGAAGATACAAACAATAGATAAAGAGAAATGATCTGTCCAGCAATATTCTATTAAAATGTGGCTTTACTAGTATTTTCCATGACATTGCTGAACATATTGAAGAGCATAAATCCCGATTTCTGCCCATATGTTGTGTAGAGTTAATCAAGGAAACGTGGTACATTTATATTGTAACGACAAATCAAATCATAGCGACCGGGAAGTGCTGTCAAGAAACTGATCGCTATGATTCGTGCCTCCGAAATGTTCAGATGAATGACAAGAGGAAGAGGACCACGACAGGAAGAAAAAGGAGAAAAAGTATGGCCCTAGAACAGAGAGAGAATTTTTGAAACCTTAAAAGAAAATGAAATACTGTTGTTTTACATGCTCGACCTATCTGAGAAGACTTAAGAATACGGTGCCTGCACATGGATTGAACGTCAATCAGCTTCTAAATATAACTCCTTCCTTGGTGGGAAGCGAGGCCCATCTTAAACCTCTGCTGCTCTCTGGGTCACAGCACCCGATTGTATAACGCAACTCCACGTCGAGTAGTTACTCTACCCGCATTTGGGTATTAAACTGCAGCCACCACGATACTCCCACAAGGGGACCGTACCCGCTGGCCAGGACAGAAACAAGTTAAGTGGGCCAGCCTGACCACCCGTGGTACCAGAAAAGCTTCTACCTTCTAAGGTACTACCAATTCGAACTCCAAAGCGTTGATGGGTTGGTGGTCCATTCTGTATTCACTTATCATCTGGATCACAAATTGTAAGTGAAAAATAGTGTTCCCTCTTGGAGTATGAGACTGAAAGAACTCCTAATAGCTAATAAACTTTTGAACAATATTAACCATTACATTTTAAGTGACTCTACATAAATCAGCAGATTTCAGTGGAAATTAGAAATCCTCATTTTTTGGTATGAGGCAATTTGTTGCCTATGCAAAGATACAAAGAAATGTTTTCTATATTCTCAGCATGTTTAAATCTTTTCAACTCTTCGAAATTGTCAAGCATATTCCAAAAACTGTTATTCAACAATTCTTCCTTTTTTAAAGAAATGTAAAAGTTGATGAATGATTAGATTTGTGATGACAAAAGAGGAGAATATTCTCCTCTCCTTTATAACATTCTTTATAATAACAGATGAAAGATAAAAGTAAATAAAGTTTAGAAAACATTAAATGATTTAATTTAATTTATGACAAAACTTTTCTCTCAGTGTCATTTAATGTTCAGTTCATTCCTGTAAATTTACATAAATTATTTATCTGAATTGTTGTGTTGATTTCGCTTTTATAATAAATTCACACAACACACGGTAAATTAAATATTTATGTCTCGGAATTTTCCCGTTGAAGCAAAACTCCTGTAAATTCAATTGTTTTGTTTTCAAATAATTTTTAGTTTATTTCTAATATTTTAAAGTTTATTTTCGTATTATTAAAGCACAAAAACAAAAACGAAACTTTAAGATTCAAAGATGTAAATTTCCCTAGAAAAAATCAATATAATCAAAGGACATAAGGCTACTTAGTGTTGTAATCAGCAACAGCAACGAAGCGTTTTAATCAACGACGTAGTTTGAGTGCTTCGTCAAGCATGTAAAGCAACAGCAACAGTTATACCGGAAACGGAAGTTCATATTGTGGTTAAGCGTCTGAAATCGTGTGGCAAAGGAAAGGAAAATGGAGAAACCAGTAGTAAAGCATAAGTAGTACAATATATCTGTGCATTGTCCACTACCCTTGCTGTCAGCGTTCATCAGCAGTCGACTTTCAATCATTGAATTATCAGCTATAATTGTATTGAAAGTTTTCATTCATTTATTTCTTTCATTGCCATCAAAAGAACTTTTCATATAAAATTTAACTTTTTACCATTTATTTTCTGATTCTCCTTTTTTTTTTTTTATTTTCCACAATTTCACGCAGACCATAGGCTGATAATAAGTATTTCCGATCCAAAGATCCAACCACATCCAACCAATGGAGCTTCGGTTGAACAATTCGTAAAATTGCTTGCGTCATTTTACTCTTTATGCTGCCGCAAGAGAGATTTATTTTCAATGAAATCCGTTTGGCATTTTTAAAATTATATATATGTATGTACACATGCACATGATTTCCCCAATGCCCAAAGTCCTCATCATCGTCATCAACATCATCAGTACAAATTATCATTTTGTGTGAAAATTTTATTCATAAGCGTCCTTGAATGCGTCACATGAATTTGAAGCAAATACTAATTAGAAATCTTCAATGCAAATACAAAGTATGAATGTATATGACATAATTAAACTGCATTCAAAAGATACTCAAAAAAAAAAAAAAAAAAAACACAATTTGTTATAACCATAATTAAAATCACGTGCGCATATTAGACCAACTAAGCTGAAGAGAAACACATTTGGCTAAACGACAAATTTGGCTATAAAATTCTTTTAACTTCCTTTTCAACAGAAAATCTATCTACTCTGCCAAAAGCTATAAAATTTATTGTAGAATAGCAGAAAAGAACTCCATAATTACGAGTATAGAATGTTGTATGTTAGACACATTCAAATATTGTACTAAAAGAACAAGAAATCAAACCAATGGAGATTTATAAGAGAAGAAAAAGGACATTCACGAAGCATATGAATGTCTACAGCGCAATGCGCATATAAATCTGAATGGCGGCAGAAATCCTGAAGTATTTGCAGCTATATTCATTTTCAGATGAATACGACAATACAAACGGCGTTGATATGTTGCCAAAAAAAAAAAAGAAAAAAAAAATAATATATAGAATGAAAGTATTTCAAAAAAAAGATACTTAGTAAAGAAATCTTAGAAATTTTAAATCTAAAGCATCTAAATGAAAATTGACTGAGAAGCCATTGGTGTGTGGAAGAAAGATCTATGGACTGAGAGCATCTGAATATAAATTCATTACATATATATTAATGATGGATTAGTCTTCAATTGGGAAATGTTTGGACAATGACGCATACTGAAAGTTCATGGTTTGACAGCATAAGTAACTTAGCTTAACTAGAAGTGAACTCAATTCTTAGATTCTTTACTGATAATCCTTAAATTTAACAAAAACGAATCAAGAAAAGGCCTACAAATAGTATCGTTAAGGACCTCAAGTCAATCAGTTTAACCTAAACTTTAATATAATCATTAGTTAAAGGAAACAAGCCAAATATTCATTGCTAACTTAAAAATAATGATAAAATTTCTTTCACTGTAATAGAACCAAAAATGCACAATTGCAGATCTATTCTCCTTTCAAATGAAACAAGAAATAACATTAAGAAGCAACAAATACCCAACATATCCATAAAACTATAAGATTGAGTACAAACTAACCAAAAAATAAAATGACAAGAAAAAATGATAAAATAAATGACTCCACACCCCAAAAAACGCTAACCCCGCGGCCAACTAAATCCCCTGTCGGACAATTCTAAAGCAAACCAGAACAAAATATATACAACAGAACAGAAAGTTTGTCTGACTTGCTGTCCAAATGAATGTGTTTGTCTGCAAGACAATTTCTTATTTTTGGGGTTTTTGGAAAATATTGCGTTATTGTATTAAGACATTTTCATGGCATCAATTCGTTGAGACCACAATTTCTTGACTTTTCTCATTGAAGAACTTTGGCGCCGCCATTGGCTTACAATGTTAAGTTAAAATTGTATTCAATTAAATTAAATTTTAATAAATAATTAAGTAATTAAATTATTCTACAACTTTACAATGGGTTAAGATTGTTTCGGAGAAGGAACATTATTGATTAATTTGTTTGGTATAGCAAAGTAAAATATAATTTAAAGGCAAAATTTTTGATTTATGCAAAGTGAAAAGGGTAAAACAAATGGGCAAGAAAATTGTGCAATTTAGTAGCCTCCAATGCAAAATATAAACACATATGAAAATGCCGAGCATTGAATATAATTTACAAAAGGCACTTGAGCCACTATGAGCCAACATGAGGCCAAAACTCAAACCAAAATCAGTTCATTTCGGTTGGCCAAAAGCTAAAAGCCAAAAATGAGGCCATGGCAAATTTGTGACTATGAACTTCAGGCAACAACATCATCAGCAACATCATCATCAATACTATTATAGTTTAACGAATGCTATACTATATAAGTAAGTCAATAACAACAAAAATTTCTATCTTAAATTATGAATGTTAATTTGCAAGTAGGCATAAAATCATGACAAGAAATTCCGTTTATTGTCGACTTCGTCATTGTCAACGACATCATACTCGTTAAACTCCTTCTCCTCATCATCATAGATGCACATACGTCCTAGTATTGTATGATAAGCCAAACAAGTAAGTCAGGCAGTTGTGCTAACCAAGCAACCAACCAACTATGCCAACGACATCATCATCATCCATTTGAAGTAGTAGTAGTAGTAGGCGTATGTCCTGCAGGCAAACAAACACAGAGAAAGAGAGAGGAAGACTTCACACAGACCGGAAGTGAAGTCGACATAAATTGCGGTTTGAAATTGCGCTAGTGGGTATCTTCCTCTTATTCACTTGCTTCTTCATCTTCTTCTTAATATTGCTTATAGTTTTTGTTGTTATTTCTGTTGTACTTGTTGTTGCAAAAGTTGCTGCCTTGTTATTTAATACAATAAGGCAGCAAACATCGCAAGCGCAAAATCAGCAACACAACAACTACAACAATTTTATACGGATACGGATGCGGATGGCTTTATATTGATAGGAGGAGAAATGAAGATGTTCCTTTAAGTCCAAAGCCAATTCGAAATGAAACTCAAACGGCGATGACAGCAACATTGCAGGCCAACAAGAGAAACAACAGGAACAACAGGAAACAGCAAAAGCAGGAGGTCAAAAACGGATACAAAACGATTTAAATGCGTTTCCTTTCTATGGTTTAATAGTGTTATTCAATATTATGCAGCTACATTTTTGTATTGTTGAAAAGATATACTTAGTACATTTTGTAAGAAGAGTTTACGAGAAATTTCAATTAAATTAAATTAATCGAGTTTGGGATTTGTCCAATGTGTCTAGTTGTGGCAGGAATTTGGAAGCAATCAACCAACTAGTTTTATCAGCACAGCTTAATAATATAGAGTCATGATTCTAATAACACAGGTCGTGTGTTCTTCGATCCGAAAGACTATCGGCTATCGGCTGCTTCAATCCATGTCGGCATTAAATCAAAATGAAGAAAGTTATGCTCAAAAATCTTAGTCATCTCATTAACTCACAATAATAATTTATTTGGTTTGGTCATAGAGTTTGACAAGTTAACAAGCGTTCAATCAAAGTAAGAAAGTCGAACCAAACTGGAAGAACCTAAATCGTCATGTAGCACGGATTCAACCCCTTCTCATGGTAGTTTAATGTAAAGCAAAGGATCTAAAATACAGGCAAAGAGCCGCAGTTTTTTCCTGGATCCCTTCACTAATATAAAATGTTATTCATTAAATGAATTTAAATAAAATTAAATTCAAATTTTTAATGAAACATACTGCATACAATTTTCATACACTGTCTTGCCATGCTGCCTACAAAAACATGAAGTGAACACTTTTACTATATGGTGAAAGTCCATAAATATCTTTAGTGGAATCCTTAATAGAACTCAAACTCACCACATGTGTACATATTCAGTATTTATTTCATACTAAATGCAAAAAGGTGCAATTTCTCCAGTTAAAAAACGCAACAAACAGACTGAAATTTCTGACTGACAAACTGATATGAATGGGTGCAGCTTGAACTCCAATTTACCTTCATTTGGAACTAAGGTAAAACTTTGTTTCTGATGAAAGGCTCTCCGTCCACACTGTCGTCGCATACATCTATCAAACTCACAACAAACGTGTGGCTTATAATTGATTTCGTTAGCATTTTCTTCACATTTACTTGTAAAATGGATGGATGCATGCCTGATGCCATATGCCCTTTTGTAGACCTGTAAGTATGAGGCTTGGTGTTATAACACAAACTGAGTTGGTTAACTTTAAGGTAAACAGACGTTACTACTTGCTCTAAATTAGTGTTGTGATTCTGATTTGAGGTTTCTCATCATTTTACTTGTCTTGTACAAAAAACTGACCATGCCTAAATTGTTGCAACATGTGTGGCATGTTCATACTTTTCTATACAAAACTTGCAACAGTAACAAAAACAAAAACAAAAACAAGATTTGTCTGTTGCATACTCTCAGGTAGCTTTCCTTGAGGTTTTCACTTGTGGTTAGTTAGTACACTTTTAGACAAGGGACTCCTTTCTATTCTATTCTATGATGTTTGTTTCTTCTCTGTACTCTTCTCATAATGGTCGTTTTCATTTCATTTATAGTCACAGTCAGCAGACATGGAAACTGAGAACGAGTCTAAAGAGTAGATCAAGCAAGACACCTCCCGCTTAGTCACATGTTCTCATATGATGTATATACTACTATAACATATTTGTGTATATCTATCTATGCCCAGTCCCTTTATCCCTATCTAATAATAGCGAAATACTACTCACAGCATGATGCACCTTGATTTCCCAGGTGTCATCCAGTCGAAACTAATACACCTAAATTTGGATTGTTGTTGCTTTTGTTGCCATACTTGTTATACTTGATGTTTCTCTTGTTTCATGCTGTTTTATTCTGTTGTTGTTGTATGTGTTCCAGAACATTTTCGTTCTGTTAAGTTTTTGTTATTTTAATCGTGTTGAGTTTGTTTATCTGTCTGTTTGCCTGTATGACATCTTTATATGATGGTATTTTGTGTCTTGTCATGTCTTGTCTACGACGGTTGGGCTTTTTATTCCTTTCATTTTGATAGCGAAATGGACTCATTTAGTATAGTGCAGATTAAATACTGTGAGGATGCTTGAAAAACAATGAATGTGATTAAGTGCTCAGGGCAGAGTTTCTTAAACTTGTAGTTCACGGACTTAATCTCAACACTAAACTATTTATGTCATTCTTAAGAAGACTGTAATAATCTTATAGGCAAATTAAGCCTCAATACATTAACAAAAATATTCAAATGTATTTAAAGTTAAAGTCAAAGTTATTGTACATTGCGATCTCTTCTGGTTTAAGGTCAAAAATCTCAATTCGATTCTTAACAAGGCTCATGACCTTTTGATACTGAACTCTTTGAACTCAAACAAACCGTTTATTTAAAGAAATTAATTATCATAAGTTCCATTGTATTTAAAATTTCTTATAATTATTTTCAACTCACAAATGTCTCTCTTATTGTATTTAAATAAACCAAAGTCATCCATTTATTCCCCTTTGCTCATTATCCCTTCAGTTGAACGCACTCAGAGCAACAATGGCAGCTTATTTAAATCTTCAATGAATACAAAAGGCAAACCAAGTCAATTAAGATTTGCTGCACAATATTTAAATAATTTATGAATGTGCCACCATAGAGCATCATGAAGCAAGGGGATCTGGAAAATTCTTTTTGACAAAACTTTTTGTTCAGTTTGGCGAAATGCCAGCGTCTCTGCATTGACTTTGTCAGCAACCTAGTCATTGCATCATCCACTAACCACATCCGCTAATGATAAAAGCAATTGAAAGGAAATACAATAATTTGTGAAATGTCTTTGCTTAAAAAGGAAACCAATCTACTACTATTGTCAATTTTGTTAGGGTTTTAATTAAAAGAGCAGACAGAATTGATGATAGACAGACAGATATGTCAATAAAATTTAACTCTAAAACATCAGAGAAAGATTGTCCAAGTTCCCGTAAAACAATAAATCCAATAAGAAACACATTAGCCGCGACACATTTGACGCTCAACGAGGCTTAAAGCCGCTTTCAGATGCGTTAAAAGTGCCATTGCCGTTGGTGGCAGTAGTACAAAACCGAAAGTGACAATTGTAATCCAAACCAACACAAACAAAAAAAAAATAAATAAATAAAAATTAAAACCCCACAACCAAAAGCGGCTTCACTTTACTTAAGTTTTTATTTCTTTATTTTTTTGTTTTTGTTTTTTTACATATTTTATTCAACTTTCCGCTTTCATCCATTAAAGAACGCATCGCGGCTTTGTTTATTCATCGTATGCCACATCGTTACCGGTAGCTAAAACAGCTTGCCACGCATCAGACCGAGAGACAATATTTGTTGAAAAATGAACGAACGAGTTTGGGGGTAAGATATACTACCTAGTCGTACAGAGAGGTCGAGACCGCATGCAGACTAATCCACTTATTGATAGGTACTCGTAGAGAGACTTGTCAAAAGCCGGTTTAAGAATAGAAAAAATAAAAAACCGAGAAATGAAATGAAATTTTTGTTTGTCAACAAATCAAATGCGGTAATGGAAGCTTCTTCTTCTAATTGAATAGAAAAGATTTTCTCTCTTTTGTTCTCGAAATGCTATTGAGCGATTTGTGCTTTTGTTTAAATGTCTTCTTTTGATGGAAAACTTTAACCCAAATTTAAGATGATTTTAGGTAATAAATAAAAGGAAATGCAAGTGAAATAAGAAGATAGAAATACTGATAAATCTTTTTTTGCGGTAAAACGAACAATTATATATCAATCAACATACTATTTAGATAAGAGAATGAAGCCCTGAAAGAACAATTTCTCATTGAAATCGATTCATTAAAGTATTTGTTTTGATGTTGCTTAGAAATTTCATCAAAATAAAAGGTAAGCGAATGGAGTCAAGTCTTGGAAATAAGATTCAAAGGGACGTGACAGTCCTAGAAAAAATCATACAATGTTTTCTTGACTAGTCGGGATGCTCACTTCGACCAAACTTGTTTTTCTGAAGTGAAACTTCTTTAGCGGTATTGGGAAAAAAATTAATACTAAAAATTTAAGTGAAAAAATACAAATCGTCACGTTTTGGTGATTCTGTGTCTTATGAACCGCACTAGGTAGAGACTTTAAATTTTCACAGAATGTGTATTTCTTTTGCCATATCCACAACTATTGGAATTTGGCATTGACTTCACTGTTGGGCCTGGACTGCACATTTTTCTATGTACTATGTAATTGAAATTATTTTACATTCGAAGGATTTCGCAGTTGGATCTTTTATGTGTCGATGCTCTCTTTTTTCAATCAGTGTGGTATATATATTTTCACGCTGTCAAAAACTTTACCATGGTCAGTAAAGAGAGACTTTGGCTGCTTGTGCCATAATAACTAATCTGCGACGGCTATTCTTCATCTTTTATTTCTATTGCCAGCCTAAGACTTTATTTGCCTTTAACATTCCTTCCAATTCGTCGAAATTAATCATTTTTTGTTTTAAGCCTCTAAAAATATTATAGATTATTCAGCAGCAATATTTGAATACGATAGCCAATAAAAATTTAACCTCAGAAACTAAAACAAGTTTTGTTTAATCATTTGTAATATTTCTCTTAAATATTTGTATACAAGAACAAGAAATATATATTTTTTTTTTTTTTATATTCCAAACTTACAAAATGTTTAATATTTCTCCCTCTTAATGAAAAACTTTACACCAGAAGAAAACAATCTAAAATTTTGAAATATGTGGAACTACTAGTACTAAATATCATTATCTTCACCATTATCATTATCACCATCACACAATGTAAGATAGCCAATTGCCAAAGTTACAAATACTGAAACAACACAATAAAATGAAGCTCCTCACTTCATACACAGAAACTGAAATAGTACATAGTAGTTTCAAACAAAATACTCCAAAATAGATACTCATACACATTTTTAGTTTTTGTTAGATGAAGGAGGCACTTCTTTAGTCCTCGTTCCTTGAATCACTCGCATGTCAGATGAACATTAACAACAACTGAAATCGAATGCAATTGAAGTGATGAAGTGTTTGGCTTTTAGATTATATGATACGATACTACTCGATACGATGTGTTGTCAGTTAGATACAAGATACGAGATACAAAATAGTATGTACTATTGTCAGCGTGAACGAGTTTAGTTGAATATGGTTGCTGGGTTGCCAGATAGAATTCAATAGAGTAGAGTAGACTAAAGAAGAGTAGTTACAGTTAAGAGTCGTGTTGAGAGCTAGTAGATCTTTGGCTTCTATTGTTTACAAGGAAATATTGTTACATAAAAACAGAAGTGAAGATAACAAATTTAAAAGAAAAAAAAAGAATTTAACTGGAGCAAAAACCAAAAAACAGGACGAAATGTGCCACAAAACAAGCCTCGGACGAGTGACGAACAAATAACAAACCAAACAAAAAAAAAATGTATGAGGAAAACTATAGAAGCAAAAAGAGGCAGGCAACGCGCAAAAATCTAAAAGGAAACGAATTGAAGGATATTTGTATTTGCCACCGAAACAATAAATCCACTCGAATGACTTTTTACATGGTGCAAACATACACAAACACACACACAAACATACTTACCATATACACACAGTCACTCATTCATTCACTCACTCACAGAGACGACGTACGTACACACGCTTTAACTCTCTAAGATTGACTAGGCTTGACAGGCAGTTCAGGACTTGCTCGGTCTCCTAACAAAAGGCGCCTAAGAATTCTGAAGAAAGAAAGAAAGCAATGATAAAAAAAAAAATAGAAAGCGAAAAAAACAACAAAATGCCGCTAGAAAAAATTCTAAAGAAACACTCGAGTGAGTGAAAGGAATTCAAAAGAAAAAGACTGAAAGTGAAAAGTGGAAAAGAAGAGAGGTCTTAGCAGATCCCCTTCAACCCACTCTACTTACATAAACATAGCACAATAGTTTATAGCAAGGTCCAAATCTATCAAACTGTGTACTTTTTCTTGGGGAGCTTAAACATAGACTTCGTCATACCTGAATTTACTTTACTAAGCCACACTAAAAGGAACTGAACGGATCAGATCGTCAGTTGAATGAAAATGAAACATTTGCAAACTGTTTTCGACACTTGATTAAGCGTAACAATTTTAACGTTTTTTTTTTTTTTATTGTGTTTTCTTTCCAAACTTCAACGCGTATACGCCATGGACTTCCATTGAACAGTGACACATTTGCTTAAGACCAACATCGAGATTAATGGATTTTACTTAAAAGAACAAAAAACAAAAAATACAAAATTTCATTGACTTGTGTTGAAAATTAATTAAATGATTACAATATTATTTAAGGTATAGAAGAACTTTTTAAAAGAGAAAATACTTACCCATTGTAGATTAAATACAATAGTTGCGAATATTTCATTTTATTTCTTTTGTTCATGTGATTTATGCGCATTTGTGCGTTAATAATGTCAATAACAGTGACTACTACATCATCACAACAGTAACTTTGGCATAAATTACTTAATTTGCACAATGTCAAAGAATCTCACAGCATCAACCCCCACCCCTACATCCATTCGCATCCCAGTATATTTGTGCATACTCAAATCATTCTTTTTCTGATTTGATTTGATGCGATTTTCAATCAATGACATTGAAAGAAAATCTTCCCATTTTCTTTATTCACCATTATATTATTCTTTATTCAGTTTTTTCTATAAATATTTTTGTATTTTATTTTCTTTGTTATTGGAAATTCCATTTTACGCATACACATTTCTGTTTGGAAATTTCTGTCAAATACAGAAGAGAGATTTTCACATCAACATGACATGAGGAATGTTAAGCAAACAGGTAAAGAAGAGTAGTGTAAAGAAAATTCTTTAGTTAAAGAAATAAAAATAAAAATATTTAAATAAAAAGCTTAAAAGGATTGATTTCATGTACATACGTTTACTATAAATATTTAGAGCTCTATAAAGGGATGCAATGCACTCCTAAGTACAATCAATTATCCAACAAATTCACACAAAATAAATGAAACACTCATTGAAATATAATACGAGCTCAATGACAACCCAAGCGAGCGCATGGTAAAAGACAACAAAATCAACCTTTTCACATACCCAAAGTTGTAGTAGAAAATAGATAGCAGAAAACCAGGCAGTAGTCAGTAATAGAATGAACAACAAATATTGCTTAAAGCCGGAGGACAACATCACGTAAGTCATTGATCAGATCTACGCGACTGAAATTTCAATGAAATATGTATAAGCAACGAAGGAAGGAAGCTATATACTCAAAACCAAAACAAACAAAACAAAAATTTTTGAACTATATTAGTATGAAATTTTCATTCAATGAAAATCCTTTCGAACTTTTGCTTGATGCACCTAAACAAATATAATATTTATAATTTTTAAAGGCCGCAAAACGAAACCTTAGGCTGCTCAAACATAATTTGAGACATCATTTACTACTTCTATCATATACTATGTATGTATATACCTACTATACGAGTATAGTGTTTGGTGTATTCATAGCATCATAGTTGCAGTTTCGCATTAAATATCCTGCCACCTTTGAGGTGGTGAACCTTTACTCGTTGTTTTCGTTTTCGTTGTCGTTGTCGTTGTCGTTGTCGCATCTCACTATTAGTATTAGTGTCATAATGGAGTTAGTTTCTGTGTGTCATTTCGGTTCGGAGTTCAGAGTGTGTACCACCCAGTAGTATGAGTTATGATTTAATGGTCACAAGACCAACAAAAAGATGCAACGCAGCACAAAAAACACGGCAGCGCAGTAGCAGCAAGCACTTTTGGTCACATTAAAATTCTAAAGTGTTGCAACCATCGACCCAAAGAAAAATATTGTACAACTACGTAAATACTTTGTAGGAAATTACATAGTAAATTTTCTGTTTGCGGCATGAAATTTAATTAAAAAATGTGTTTCATATTTTCACTATCCCCGATGTTCTTAGTTAAACAGGGTTTACAGTTTAAAATGAAGAGATACTTAAGTTTTATAAAACAAAAATGTGTAATTAACTAAAAAAAATTATTCATTATTTTATCAATATGATCATTTATTATAAATGGTTAATATCAAGGACCTTTCAAAGATGATATGATGGGACATATAAATAATATCTATTAATTTAAATCAACATAATATTTAAAAACTATATCTTCAATTTTAGTTACTTATTACGGAGATTTTAATAAATATAAATTTGTTTGTAAGAAGAAACTAAGTCAATATTATAATTCTCTGTTTAACAGGAGTCACTTAGGCATTGTAAATTTAATATTATAAGTAAAAATCGAAATGGAATGACTTTTCAAAATGCAACTTAAAGGAAATTATAAACATAGCTCAAAGTGAATCTTTCAAACACCTAAGATTACTGCATATTTCTCACATGCTAATGTGGAAAGCATAATTTATAGTGAAAAAGTACCAACAACAAACGCGTTGGGTATATTGACTGCTTGTACTAAAACAGAATTAAGTATAGAAAATAAAATACAATTCTATAAAATATTGGCAAAATCAGTCTGGACATTTGCCATGTAACTTTCGGGCACTACAAACAAATCTTGAAATTTATAATCTTTATTAATATAAATTATTGCAAAATATTGTCAAAGCACTTTGGGATCATCTCGTACAAGTCCCAACATTTCTCTTTTCAGGAAAGAAATAATCAGGGTGGCAAAAAAAACATTGAAACGGTTGAAAAGATTTCACAACCTAAACTTATCAATTAAATTTTATTAAGAAGCAAAACTATTCTTTTTTATAGATAATTCTACGCACTTAGCTTGAAAAGTAAAAATATTCCCATTATATTAGAAATACAAGTAGTAGAAAATGATTTCCTATTAATTTTCGTATTGAAACTGGATTAATTAAATAGAAAAATGATAAATTTGCATTTTATAATTACATTTTAAAACGAAAACCTTCTTTTTATTATTTTTACCTTCCAAAGAAGTGAATCTTGAAATTTTTGGACAACAAACGAGCAAATATATTTTCCCGTAATAAAAATATACAAATACAATATAAAAATAAAAAACACACAATTCAATGCCAATGAATATTTACCATCAATTGTTGTCAAATAGATTTTAAAAAATTTGCGCGTGATAGAAGTGAAACTTCTTAAAAGCAGACAGAAAGAGATCATCTCAAAGTCTGTCAGCCTGCCTCGTACATTCGCTTGTTTTTGTACAAGACACAAACAGTTTACTTGCATGTTGTTGTTACAATTTGTATACACACAAACTACATGTTTTGGAACTCTATATTATGAGACTTTTCCGGTGGATTTTATAACTTGTTGGGGATATGGCAATAGAAATACACATTCTGTGAAAATTTGAAGTCTCTACCTAGTGTGGTTCATGAGATACAAAATCACTAAAACGTGACTATTTGTACTTTTTCACTCAAATTTTTAGTATAAATTTTTGCCCAACGCCGCTAAAGAAGTTTCACTTCAAAATCTTTCTTATTTTCAAATATACTTTTCATTACCATGTACTTTGTATACACTTCATATTTAGTATATTGCCATTTTAGCCTAGTGTTTGTAACATTTACAAAGAAATAACACAAAGTACAATATACTTATAAATGACACTACAAAGGGAAAAGATCTAAAGTATTCATGCCTGTCTATTCTTTTGTATGTAAAAAGAAATATGTTTCATACAAGACAAACATTCAAAATAAAAACTACACTTTGATTATAGTATCATATAGAGGATAGTAAATAGTATATAGTGTAAACATGCAAATTCATTAATCAAACTCGAATATAGATTATATTTTTTTAAACAAAAAAAACTTACATCTACCGATTATTTCATTGGAACCCTTAAGGTTCAAGAAGCTATGACATCATGGTAGAAGCTGACTTAAGGAATTCAAACATCAATTAGAGTAATTTAAAAAAAAAATCGTTAACAATCAGAACGATTTAAATACATTAATTTGGCCTTAAGCTTCCACTGAAGTTAAAGGAAAAATTTTATTGTTTTACGATATACCATAAAAGAGAATGAAACACTTGATGTACGAAAAGAAGATGATCAGTATTGTAATATTAAAATAAAATCCTAAAATTAATTGAAAAGAAGCAACGAGTATGTAATTTTAGATGAAACCAAAGTGAGCGTTTTATTTTTGCTTTATCTTCCAAAATAGTCCCAAAAACACAATTTTCCATAGAAATGTTTGTAGTTTTTTCTATTTCTAAAATATTTACATATGTGGATATATTTGGGTGAATGTGTGAGTCAGTGTATGTGTGAGTAGCTGTGTATATGTGGGAGGCGCGCATTCTCGGTTTGTTACCTCCAAAGTCAATTAGTGTAATTAATTTGAGTTAGTTTTTTTATTTTTTTCTTTATAAATTTGTCATTTTTTGTCCGAATTTTGTTTTTTTGTCACTTTCGCACTTTTTGAAATGTGAAAAATAGAGTTGCACGGTTTTTCTATAGCAAACAAAAATATTCGGAAAATAAGTAAATAAAAGAAAAAATCGTAACCAGAAAAAAAAAGAAGCAAACTGAACACAACTGAAAAACTTGCCAACCATTTTCAGTCTACTGAAAAAAAAAAAAAAAACCTACAAAGCAACTCCCAAAAGGTTGCCAATGTGACAACATCAGAATACCAGGCCATCAGGATACATTGGAATACATCCTCGTCCTCATCCTTTTACTATTGTATATACAAAAGTATGTGAGTATGTTTGAGTTCGACTTAACTTTGTGTGATTTGAATGCTTTTACTATAGTTCAAAGTTGTTGTCACTGTGATTTTAATCAAATATGCACGCGAAGATTTTTTTAAATTTCATTCATTTTTCAATTCACATGAAGAAGATTTTCCCTTTCCTTTCCTTTCCTTTTTTTTTGTGGGAATTGTACTATAAAGAATATTCGTGCAAATTTTAAGTAATGAAAATGTTTTATACTCGTTTATTGTATAACCTTTGTTAATGATTTACAATTGTAATTTTCTAGTAAAGTAATGAAAGAAAGTTTCTTCTTGATAAGTTGTTGTCATTGTATATCCAAACATAGTATTTTTAGATTATTTGATAAATTTTTTTTGCTTGGAAAGGCGACAATTTGATAATCGAATCAGTTATAAAAAAAAAAAAGATTGTAAGCTCGTCCACAATGAATTGGTTAGTATTATAATTCTATGCCTTTTCGTCTTGGGTTAGATGAAGACTTTTCACTACTCGTAATCTCTATGAAGCCAAACCATACTTTCTTTAAATCTGATAAAATTCCGGACATGCATTATATGGATTCCATATCTTATAAATCACCAAATTCAGTGAAGAACTAGCAACCAAAGAATTAAGATACAACGCACATCTCTAGAACGCTGGACATGAGTAACAGTTTCTACAGAAATCGTTCGAACAGCTGATTTTGCATTATAATCTCCAATTAGAAGTTTTTTTTTCGGCATTTTGGGAGTGTATTTCTACAATAGTAGATATTCTTCCCAAAAGAGATTCAGGACTATTTCATAAAAGGTATGTAAGCATCTTTCCTTGAAAGTTGCTTTTCTAAAGAGCAATGCAATTAAACAAGAACTTCTAATCTCTCTTAGATGAGTATTCACTAAATGTGTCCCACTTGAAATGGCCTAAAATACACACTAAAAATCGATCCAACGACTTGAAATAATTTCATATTATTTCGAGCAATGATAGATCAAACATCTCCTAGAGACGCAAGATAGGAATTGACTTAAGATACTTAAACACTAATTAAAATAATTAGAAAGCACACAATAACAATGGTCTCTTGGCTCCAATTGTAATTAAAGTAGATTAAATATAAAAATATTTTCTATGAATATCAAAACAAAATTTCCCCTACACATGACGCGGACTCTTTCCTGTCTCATGTCACGTCAAAAACTATGTGTCAAAAATCATGAAACGTTTAAACAAATGGTATATTTCCGCCTAATTGGCTGTTGTAAGTCTAAGGAAGTATTATTTAAATCTGCCTAAAAACAGTAACAATAAAATGCCAACAAACTTTGGTCGAAACGACAAAAAGGAACAACAAAAAATCACATAGAAATAAACAAAAAACACGCAAACACATAAGTATCGCGTGCCCAACTTAATAAGTAAAAAAAAAAACAAAACAAACTTGAAAGCCACAAGCCAAAAGAAACAACATAGCATACTTATGGGCTCACACGCCCGTTTATGGCGATTTTAAGTATTGTAGATGCGTCAGTCAGTCAATGCTTCGGTCATAAAAATAAGCCCAGAATAAAAACATTCTAACCCAACCATCAAAACCAAAGCAAATACATAAACCGAGGAAAGTTGATAAAAAAAAAGAACATACACAGAAAATAGATAGAAAGCAATGTTGATAAAGCAAAGTGAGAAGATACTTTGACGCTGAGCAAACCGCACATCAAAATGTTAAATCCTCAAAAGTTTGTTTAAGTGGTCAATAAAAATAAAATTGAAACTAAAGAAAAATATAAGCCGCATAACATTTTTATGCATATTTATGGTTTCATTTATGATCATTTATTTGATTGAAATTTGAACGCTCGACTTATTTGGTTTGATTTGATGTGATTTGATCAAATAATGACTCACTCACTCACTCACTCACTCACCTTATGTAATTAAAAATTTTTACCTATTCCCATAATGATCTTTTAATGACTTAAGGCGCCACATTAATGTGTTTGCTTTATAAACTGATGATGATTTGAATGTTGGGATTACGTTGATGACATTTAAATAAGATTTCAAAAAAAAAAAAAATCTAATAAGTTTTTTCTTCGTTTCTTTTGTGTCTCTTTTTCTGAACAGTAAATTTATAAAATTATATTTTATTCACGAGTATGGAGTTTAATTAAAATGAAATCGGTTTTTTTTTTTTTTACTGAAACTTTCAAAGGGACTTATAAAGTTATTAATAAAATAATTTTTTTGTTTTTTTTCTTTGGGAAATCAAAAAACGTGATATTCGCATAAAAATTCTTTCCACATAAAGTCAATGAAAAAATCAAATTAAGAAATAAAAAGTTTTATTTCTGTTGCAGTGAGGACCTTTAAACTTTTATAAAAAAATGGGAGTTCTTTAATAAAATATAAAACATATTAAGTTTCCTGTTAAACAAAAATACCTTTCTTGCATTTCTTGTAACTTTTGTGTTAAATTTGATATTTTTAGATCAAGGAAAGCTTTTCTTAAAATTAAATGAAATCTTTATATTACAAAGTTTTTTCCAGTTTCATCATCATCTTAAGACCCAAAGAATTGGAGTGTATAAACATAAATAGTCCTCCATGACATGGAATAAAATTAGCCCAAGTACAGGAAAAGGTTTATTCAAATTTTACTATCAGTAAAATTATCTTTAAAATGCTAAAAATATTGGACAATAAATGAATTCAAATCCAGAAACTATTGCCTATATAGTTGACAAAACCTTCTAGTCCAGGAGTGTTACAAATGTATAATCTTTCTATAACTAAAAAGATTTTATTGTTAAATAATCATCATGTTACAAACTCCATCACAAACTTGATAATCTTTGCATTCTTAGAACGATATACCTATAATCCTTTTAAACAACTTAGGTGCACAAGTTAAGCTATAAATATTTTTATTTTACAACTCTGTTAAAATACTACCCTAGAGTGATAGATACTTTTATACCAAAAAGATGGAGTAACGATCTAAACAGTGTGTGAGAACATCAATGAAAAAACACTTAACACACTTAAAACAGTGAAATGACATCATAATATGACATGGAATGGCATAGTATACCTACAATGGTTTAGTATTGTAGGGCATCATCATTGGATCATAAGTTACATTTAAGATTTTTATGAGTATTTTCCCTGTTTCTCATTTATATTGTACTACCTTCGTAGATACTTTCTCTGATGCGACACTTGGAACTTGGAAATACAATTTAAGCAATTTAAACTTAACTTTATGATTATTATTAACGTAACTTTTATTTAGTTTGTCTTCTGATGTCATAAGGCATATGGCGGGAACACCTTCTTACTGTCGTAGACACTCGGTCCAATTAAAATGGGCAATTAAAAATTGCCAGTCACGTGTTAATAATGTTGACTGAGACGCACCTGACGCAACACTTTTAATAACTCTTCCCCACCTTAACTGTCTCATTCTTTTCTTTTCTGCTTCCCGTGCACTTGATTCCTTCGTTGCAGTGACCTACAGTGACTTGAGATGTATTTTTTTATTCTACTTTTTTTTTAATATCCTTTTTTATCCTTTTATCTTTTTATTTCTTCTTTTCTCTATCGATTGATTTTGTGACTTTGAAAGCTTCAAGCTAATTACGCTTCAATGGTCGTTATTCAATTATTTTCTATTCTTTGCCCTCTCCTTCTATTCTTTACTCGATTCACTATCAATTTAAGTGTCAATTTGACTAAGAACGAAAGGCATAAGGAGTTGGGAGCAAGAAATCAAGAGTCCCGTAAAAGGAATGAGATGAAAATGTCGTAATGTTTTAATAGTTTTTTGGGGTGTGTTGCCATTATTATGAGGACAACTTGCAGCTACTTGCACTTTTTATGTATGCCAAAGTATCATTTTTGAATAGTTTTTAATTAAGTTTTCCCTTTTGTTTAAGAATTTAAGAATTTTTATTATATTATTATGATTTTATTATAAAATCATTGTGAAAGGCAAATTACTTAAAAAATGAGAAAGTCATATGGATGAGTTAAGTAATATCAAAAATTAGTGATTATTAACTAATATAATTAAATTTTTCATTAGCTGTAAGTCCATAAGTCCTAACAACTCGGGTCCTTGGGAAGGTAAATTATCGGATCTTCTAACCACAACTAAATACATTTTTGATCTTTAAGATTTAAGACAAAACACCAATATAACTTTTTTTTATAACAATTTGGACCAGGAAAAAGAAACGAGAAGCCCAGTTGTGGTAGACGGTCACGAAACGACGCAAGAACTCCACCGGATTGCGCTTAAATAGCGCCAAACACACCAGAGACGAATTACCGAACGATATTGCTCTTTTTCCATTTTTGTAAAACTGACCGACACGCTCGCTTCCAAAGGCTATCAAAACGAAACTAATGAAGGGAATTGACTAAAACTTGGACAGTAGGCTACTAAAAGAATGTACAGCACGATGGTAACAGCAGCTGTTTGTAATAGCAGCGCCATCAGGCATTGATGCTAAGTACTTGTTGATTGACCCTCGTAGCTACTATATGTCCATATAGTTCAAGCACTTCCGCGAAGATGATTATTAGAATTGTGCATACAAAAAGGCATATAGTTAAGGGAACGAACTCTCTAGATGTATGACTAGGCCCACAGAATCTAAGTTGATTTAAAAGCACTAACTAACAAAGCAACAGTACCGGTAATAAGTTTGTGAAGAAAGCTTATACCAAGAGTTAATCAGGGATTTTTCAATGAAGAAGAAGCCTGCTAAACTATGAAGGCAAACGTACACTGCGATCCCAATTAATACCAAGAACTGCTTTTGTATCAACTCATTGCGGGGTTAATGTTTTTTATACTGGGGCCTCCAGACACGCGAACAGTACAGGGCGGCTAGAGAGATGAAAAGAATCTAAGTAGTGAAGGAATCATTAAATTCTTTAGATTATGTTTTAATAAAGCCGAAAATACTCTTAGCTGTATTTGAAGAAATATGATGGTTGAAATATGATGGACGAAATAAATGAAGAACAAGTTACAAAGTAACTTCAAATTTCTTCTTAGCTCTTTTAGATGCAGTTCAGAACTATGACGACTGTCTAAATCTATATGACTAATAGACTTAAGACCAAAACATACAAGACATCTAACGAACTGAGAAGAAACATGTAACGCAAAAGTCAAAAAATACTATTATGGTTTATATACAACAACGGCATTGCTCAGGTCCGGAATCAGATGTCTTAATCCCCAGTCTTTCACTTTCCACTAATCACAATTTTTGTAAATACTCTAGACATTCCTAAGTCTAATGTTGTTTTAGTGTTTACATGCTCGATAATCATTTAACATGCTGTGAACAACATACCAACAAATTCACGAAAACACATGTTTTATCTATAATATACATATATTATATCTACCATACATTCGTATATTTACATCTATGTATCTATGTATCTTTATGATTAAAATAGACAAAAATCGCGTGCATTAAAATGTGTAACAGTGTAGAATATTCATATGTATATCCATGTATGTATGTATTGTATGTATGGGCTGATTGGTGTAATTTGACTGTACATGTACATGACCCAACTAATTGTACATTCAACATTCAATATTAATAAATTATATTCAATGGATTTTAATGAGCGAACTTTGGTTTATTTTACAAGTAAAAGTGTAAAGCTTTATTAGTTTGTTGTTGTTGTTGTTGTTGCTATTGTTTTGTTTGTTTTGTATTTTCTTAATTGATTTATAATTGACTTCATAAATTAAGTGAAAATTATATTACATTAAAATTTAATTTATAAAAACTAGTAAAAAATAATTTAAATTATTTACATTGTTCAAATGAAATTTTGAAATGAGAAACTGAAAGAAAGATTTTGTTCTACTTTTGATTCACCATACACATTAATTGCACTTGTCATTTTTTCCTTCCTCGCTTCGTTGTCGGCAAATCCAAAAAGAAGAAAACAAAAAGAAAACAAAAAAAATCCAAGAAAATAAAATAAAATAGCAACACAATAATAAAAAGTTGTTGTACTTGAAAAATTCCGATACATGAACTCAAGAGGCACAAGAGCAGCAAGGAAACCCAAGGAGTACCACACACTTACATACACACACACACACACACACGGGGAACCATATATATGAAAAGTGAAAGTGCCACTTGAGTGTTGCTTTAGTGTCGTCGTTCATCGCTGCATACATGCCTCCTCATGTTTCATTCGATTCGATTCTTCTCGTCCTTGTAGACTTAACAAAATGCAAAACCAAAAAAAGAAAAAATGGAAGAAAACCTAAGAAAAATATCTTTGACTTAAGAAAAAAAAAACACGAGCAAAGATGTCTAAGATGATTCTTATTCCTCGTTCTTTTGTAAACAAAAAATAAAAAACCTACTAGGAAAACTTGACAAAACCGAAAAAAGTAGAAAATAGGGTGAAAAGAGAAAGAGTGGATGAATGAAAAAGAAGAAGAAAGTAGCAATAATAATAATAATAATAATAAGAACAAAAACACGGAAGGCAGAAAAAAACAGAAAGCCATGCAAAATAGTAGTAAAAGTTTGTCGAAAGTGGAATAACATAACAAGTATGTGACAGGGAGTGAGAAGATAAAAAAGAATAGTAATGAGAACGAGACAATGTAGAATAATATGAAATGAAAAGGATGCAAAATGGAAATAAAAATAAAAATATAGAAAATTATTACAGAAAAGTCACAGTTGTTTACTTATGAAACTTGAGCCATCAGTCTGCAAATGTATGCATAAATCTGGAAACGAATTTCATATTTTTCTATTTACAATATATACAAGTGATAAACTTGGCATTAGCAGAGGATTCAAACTAGCATTAACCAAAACCCAAATTGAAGTACATCAGTTCTTTGTTATTGAGATATAGAGCTGAAATTTGACACAAACCTTTCTTTTAGTTTCATTCAAAGATCTCAGGATATTATCGCATACACAACTATATGAAACAACTTAGGAACACTCTCTCTACCGATACCCAGCGAGCGTTGCTACGTTTTGTCGGTGAAGTGCTTCGAGCGATTTTTAAGGACTGTGTCCATATCAAACTTTTTGCTGATATTGGATGTAGGTTTTTCGGTGTGGAGTAAATTCAACGCAGGGTAGAGCTCTGAATGCGCTGTGTCCGCCGATAATGCGATCAAAATTAAAGCAGTCAACTGTATAACCCACCTCACACTTCATTATTTACTACATTGCTTTCTGCTGTATAAGACATTATCGACACTTTAGTTATGTGGTTAACACAGTTCACGGCATTATTATTATTATTATTTTTTATATTTTTGTTTGTTTTTTTTTTTTGTTGTTATTTACAACAATCATCGTCATATTTCAGCCAATTTACACAAAACCTTAACAAACTATATATCGATAACCTTTCTCATGAATTACTCCGCCATTGGTAGAAACCGTATTAAAATACATTCAGTACTTTTTGAGTTTATGGCTTTCAAACAGATAGATTAATATAAGATAATGACAAACATCCATAAATCACTTGAGTATGTAAGTCAAACTAGTGATAAGCTACCATATAAGCTCACAAAGATAGAAAGAGGTAGTTAGATATTCTGGTTAGAGAGTCTTCAAGCACTTTGTGGCAAATGTTTGCTTGGATGACTGTCAAAAGATTCTACTTGTAAGTTTCGAAATTCGCGACTTTAAAAGTTAGAACCACCATTGCCAACGTGGGCAGCCGCCACCATGTGGGAATCTAAGCCCGGATTACGAATTTTGCAGCAATGGCAAGTACGAAAATCAGATCCACTTGATCCATTATTGTATGTTAGAAGAAACAAACGTGCTAAGATAAAATTAAAAATTCTCACAGAAACGGGCAATCGTCATTCTTGTCTTCAAACTTACAGTTGGCTAGTGAATATTGCTGTAACGAATTGGAAATGAGAAACAGAATCCACATTAATGCACGAAATCATGCACACTAGTGCGCCGGATCGATTGCGTACGACGAATAATATTTTATTATACGGCAACGACAGATGGACAATGAGACATCATTAGGGGCTTGCATCACGGGTGATGTAAATTGCCACCATTGGCACACGTTCAAAGATCTAATCCACTATACTGGGAGAAATTATCTGTATGACAACTAATGTTGATTTTTAAAGCCAGAACCGATCTCATTTACTCAAACATCAACGAAGTTGAAAGTGTGACACTTTTTAGAGAAGCGACTAATATTAAAAAGAATTCTTGATAGATATTGTCAAAGATCAGTACAATATCATTTTTACAAAGAAGAAATGCTGAATATATTATATGGTGATGGTAGATGGAGTCATCTAGTTTTCTTTACCACTAAAGTTTTCAAATATACAATAGGAAATTTAATTTAAATGAATTTTCAGATAAACGTTTTGGAAATAATTTGTAATATTAATATTTTTTAATAATTCCAAACGAAATTAATCAAGCAAAATCGTCAAATTGTCATATACATTTCAGGACAATAGCTCCAAACGTTCTTCATAATATTTCTGGTCGAGGAGTTGGCGGTCACTTGAGCAATTTCAAATTTTGGTCGTTTATCTACTATTTTTTATTGCCCCGCCAGTATGTATGTGGATATTGTCGTGCTGGTACGTCCATGGAATCTATCCATTAGTAGAAAATAATTTTTTAGTACGATTTTGTATACATGCGCAACCCATTTTTATGTAAAACCACAGATCACAAGTTCCTTAGCCATCACACCTTTAAGTAAACTCCTCCTTTCGCAGGTCATGAAATTAATAGTTTATAGAATTACATAACATAAATAAGGAAATAAAACGAACATAAAAATTGGACATAGAAATGTTTGACGAAAACCTATATTGATTTGTTTTCCATTGTAAATAACTTACTAACTTCTTAACAAATCTACCATTTCTTATTTCTCATTAATAAATTTAGACATATCACTCTATAAAATTATTTATTGTTGCAACAAAAATAAATGGAAAAAGTAATATTTTCTTGAATTCATTCGTTCATTCATTCATTAACAATACTTAGTATGTTAATATTTCATAATTGTTGCTCGACGTTTTTCTTTGGAATTAAATATTTATGAAATACCATAAATAACAGAAATCAGAATGCATGACATTGCAAATATTTACTGGAATCTCTCTTACAAGTTGAGTGAGTATATTATATCATTAATGACACCACTTAAGTAAATGAGAAACTATTAAGGATCAACAAGACTGACTAGCAACAACAAGGACTAAATGCTCTCCTTATTTCAAAGCAAGTTTAGCAACATTTTTGTAACAAAAAGAAAAAATAATGGGAAAAAAAAGAAGAGAAAAGGAAAATGAAATTGGGTTAAAATTCTAAACAAATTTAATTGAAAAACTTTATTTGAATTGCTGATGTCGACAAATAGATACAAGTTGCAATATTTATTAGTGTTGTAGTTGTTGCTACTGGGTCTCTCTCTCTCTCTCTCTCTTCTCTTAGTTCTGGTCTTGCTTTTAGTTACATAGCAAGATTTTTGTAAGATTTCTTCCATTTTTTACCCAAGTGCATAGCATTTTTGTCTTTTTTTTTTTAATCTGCCTTTCCTTTCTTTCTTTCTTTCTTTTTCCTTACTTAGTCATCTTTAATAGAAATCCACCATGGTTTACTTGCATTGGAGACACGACACACAGGCAGACAGACAGACAGACAAACAAATAAACAACAAAAGTAAACTTTATTTAACTTTATTTTATTTTTTGTCAAAAATTTGTTTCATTATTAAATTATTTATCACAAAAAGAGAAAACCTCGGAGTTCAAGCGTAAAATTTCATTTTAACTGAATGGCATGCTAAAAAAAGAAACTTTGTTGTTACCAAAATCTTTATACCCTTGAAATATTATATTGTATAAAGCGGATTTCATATCCATTTATTTGGTAGATAAATTTTAATATTTGTTACTTCATTTAGTTAAGAAAATTCAGAATAATTTACTTTCATTTAATAGAGAACTCAATAAGTCCCGAACCAACATTTAACATAACATTTACAAATAACTGGAAGCCAGATCTGATAAATACAGTTAATGGATAAGTAATTCTTTCTTCAATTCGAGTTATAAAGTTGAAAAGTAGTGTTCTTCATCTTTTTGTTATACCAACCCATCATCAACATAAACTTGAGTAACAATAACTTAATTTGGATTTTTAATAAGAACTCGTAACATGTTAAAATTTTTTGAACTACAGAAGAAGGTTATGCTGTCAATCATTTGGAATCGGATAACTATTTTAAGTAGGTAAGTCCCAAGATGATCAATTTAAAGAAGTTCGTGTTTCGCCAGTTCGTCATACTAGTTTGTTCATTTATGTAAAAGTCTTACTGGGATATGCTGATATATTTATCGGAAAGCGCAGACCTTGCTGCATCAGACTTTCTTATAAGGTATTTTGCTTCTAACATACATCCTTGATAGAGACATATGCATCTGCAAACAAATAGCATCATAACAGAGAGATGGTTGAAGTTAAGAAGATTGTCTGATGTCAATACATGATGATGATATCCTCAGTTTGAATTTCCTTAAAACGCAATCCAAATTTATTGAAGCAATTTACCTAATTATGCTTATGCTTCTCTTCAGTCTATTGAGGAGATTTTCGAGTCCTAACTGAATCAATTAATGTATTCTATTATGATCTTCTATTTTGTATGGGTACTATTGCTTCCAGTCATGAGAGAACTGCAATTTTAATATATGTAAGTAATAACTGCATTCAATCTAAGAGCAGAACAAAAGATCTGTTTAGATAATTAAACTACCCTACAAGTTATTTAATTAAGTTCCGAATCGAATCGTGTTATGGTTTTCGCGCTTGATCTCTGAGTTAGTATCGCTTAACCCAAAACTTTTCAGTTTCTAATAAATATCTGACAACTTCCAAGAGAGTTTTAGTAACAAAGAGAATGTCAATTAAAATATGTGAAACATTATCATTATTCCTAAATTTGGGATTTGCATTAGACTCACATCGTAAGCTATGAAATGGGCTAAACATAAATAACCTCTCTTCCTTCTAGCTGATTGATTGCTTATTACCACATTCTCAAGATGGCATCGGTGACCTGACATGTGAATAGAATCTTAATCAATTTACTTATGATAGTAACACAAAGAAATGCATTAAGTTCACCTACGGTGGTTGCGGTGACAATAAAAATATTTATGAAAATTATTCAGATTGCGAAAATTATTGCTTGGGTACATCCAGAGAAGAATAAGGTATCGGATGGAAGAAATAGTATATATTCTCTAAATCTATTTAAATTTTAAAGTTAAAAAATAAGCGAAATTTAATTGATTCTTAAACTGTTGTAAATTTACAAAAATTTCCTATTAAAACCACATGATGCTTTAATATAAAGAAAGGTTCCTTTTTAGGTCCTGCCTACTAGCTATAGTAATTGTCATTTATCTTTTTTTTTCCATCCCTGCTTACGCTAATTAAATACCTGGTACTTCTAAGACATAGGTGTCTTACGTTGACAGAGGAAGAATTTATATTGTTGTAATTATTATTATTGCATTAATTTTAATTAAAAATTAATGAGTTCGTCGTATTTGGAGTCCACGACGGAGATCACTAGGGTGGAGTCTTTTAAGTCGTCTGCGACAATTATGGTTAAGGAGTTCGTTGGCAAGTGAATTGAGGTGAGAGATCAGCCGATCGTGTTTGACAAATCATGGCGTATCGTTATTTTTGTAAGGGCTTTATTTTTGGGTGACTTGAATACGTTTGATATGCGAATAGGATATCTATCCCTTATTTAGATGAACCAAGAATATGTTGCTTTATAAAAAAAGTTTAAAAGCAATAATTGTAATTGTATCCAAAGATATTAAAGAAAATTCAGAATAGTCAATTTGTTAATATAATAGATGCTTGTTTTGATAAACCAGATGTACGATTAATTTATCATAAAACAATAAGAATATTGTTTACAAAAAGTGGGAGTATTAGAATTTGTTCTTTTGTTGAAGTATGATAATCGTGTTATACTTAGCTTTCACGCTTGATTTCTGAATTAGAATCGCTTAACCGAAATTTTTTCAGTTTCTCTATAAGTAAATCTCACGACATTGAACTTGTGTTCTACTTAGTAACAAAGAGAGTGTCAATTAAAATGTGTGAAACTTATTTGTTGCTGCTCTCAACATTATCAATATTTCTAAATTTGGGATTAGCATTTGATCCTCCCTGTGAGTTATAAAATAGTCTTAAAATAAATGGATTTTCTAATGACCTCACTTCTTTTTTCTTTTTTTTTTTTTTTTTTGTGGTAGACATTTGCTTATTACCACATTCTCAAAATGGTTTCGATGGTGTAAAATGTGGACAGAATTTTAATCGTTATTCATATGATAAAACTGAAAAGAAATGTGTTTTATTTAAGTTTGGCGGCTGTTTTGGTAATAAGAATAATTCAATGACTTGGAAAGTTGCGAAGAGGATTGCATAGGTAAACATTCTAATCCAGAACAGACACAATCTCCTAAATCATCGGCATCTCGCTCTAATGTCAGAACCAGTAAATTGTCATCACAGGCAAGAACAAAAATTGGAAAAACGGATAACAATACTATCAGTACAACTCAAGCATTATTACCACAGGAAAGAACACAAAAGGCGAACAAAAAAAAGAAAAGAAACATTCGGAAGCAATAAATAAATGAAAAGAAAATAATCACAAGACCTTTTTAATTTTAAAATTAAAAGCAAAACCAATTGATTATAAAACAATTATGTACTATAATATATAATGGAATTACAAAATTTTAGAATTATTCTACAATAGAATTATTCGTAACTCAACTGATGGATAACTAAGAATATAATGGCATTTTGTTTCATTAGGCCATTGCTGCTTCTACTAATATTGGCAATTTTTTGTCCAAAGACTTTAAGTAAATTGCAAAATAGTAAGTTCTTTGATAAAGAAAGAAACTCAATTTTTATTTCTAAACTATCTTCTCAATCAATCTTCAACAGAGGCCTGTTTAACTAAACATGCAGAAAAGGGTCCTTGTAAAAATTTTAAATTTTATTACACCTACAACGCAGAATTGAACATTTGTCGTTCATTCATTTATGGCGGCTGCAAAGGCAGCGCGAATCGTTTTAATTCAGTGGAACAATGTCGAGAAGAATGCATTCCTCGAATGCAAAAGCCGCCGCCACCCACGGACTTAACCCTTTATGGTGACCAGGACGCAAATTTGGCCCAACGTTTGGATCTAACGGGACAAGCTGTAAAGTTAGTTAGTTATTTTAGAAAAGGTAAATGAAATTGTTGTTTACGTCATTTGATTTAAATTTTTTTTAAGTACCGTAGTACGTACAAATAATCATTAGAATCCTAGAACATTATACGATGATAGATAATATAATAAAACTGTTTTCAAAATGTGACTCACATGGCACACAGAAATAGTACTACAAAAATGTACGTACGCATATCAAACATTCTACGACGAATTAATGCAAAAGCACGAAGAAGTAAATACGAACGAAGGACGATGTGAATTCGTGTAAACGAAGTTTAGCGAAAGGTTTACAAACAACGCAAGACAGACATGTTTGATTTGATTTCCACTCAAACATGTTGAAAGGCAATGAACAAGTATGACAGATGTTGTTGTTAGTTTGAGTGATTTTCCCCATGAAACATGTCCAGTCCAAACATGTCTAGTCCAACTTGTTTGATAATTTTAGTTTGAATGCGGCGAATTTCAATTTCAATTCACCACTCAAATTTGAATTCACCCATTACTAAGGAGTTTTATAAGTAAGTAAAGAAAGGTCAATTGGTTAACTTGAAAATACACTTTTTTACCATTCAATATGGGTATCCATTATTAAGATGACCTGTCCAAATTAAATTATATTTTTAGGCACACATTAATGCTTTTAAAACCAAAATAGAATATTTTATCAATACTAAACAGCTTCTTGTGCTAGGCACTTAATGTACACATAAAGCACTTTCATGCTAACAATGGGTGGTGATATGGTGCAAAAATATCCACTATACAGCGCCCTCTATTTTAGGTACATTTTTGTAATAAGATGCTAAAAAAGCCATGACCAGTTTCATTGTGGCCAACTATTGATTTACTATATCAATTATTCGAGGCCGCAAGCTACTTTTCAAGGGCACGATACGAATTCAACATTTTAAACGAGAATTTGATTAAATTTGAAATTTAAAGGACCGAAACCTTATCCTCTCTTGAGCATCATCTCTTTTATTAACGCTACCTGCTACATCGAACTTTCAAAATGTTCTGCTAGTTGCAGCAATTGCTCTTGCTGACGGAGTTCTTTGATACGATTTTATCTTCGTATCCCTAAATAGTGCTATTGGGACATATACATATCTCAGTGTTTCCTGCAGAGCGGCCTCTGTATTGTGGTGATGCCCCTTCTTCATGCGCCATCTCATTTCCTAAGAAACCAGAATGGCCAGGCACCCAGATTATCTCTATTGAGTGCCGTCTATCCCGAGAAGGAGCATCAACCGTGCTACGGATGATTTTACTCTCAATACTGTTGGCCGACAGAGTCTTAATAGCAGGCTGTCTATCAACATAAATCGATACGTTCCCAGGGTTTCGTCCCAAGGTCCGATTTATCCTATGCACTTATTTCTACATTAGACTGACTTTTCAAAGCGCACACCCCAATTCATATTACATTACCCTAGCTCGATTTAAAAATTAAATTTTATTTATTTATTTACACATTTAGAATGGAGTTGCACGACAGTCTTTAAATTTTTCAGATTTTAATACATTTTCAAGGGCAAAGGTTATTGAACTAAAAATGTTTCTCAGAATATGAATAATAAAAAGGCATGGTTTCTTATTTTTATTCTTTTGTCTTTTGCATTGAGATTTATAGCAATTTACTTATCTTAGCTTGAATTTTTAATATTCAACTCTTAATAAATGGTTATTTAGCCAATAAAGGTATTGTTTTTTTAATGCTTAGCCACTTTCTTTTTATTTATGACATATTGTGCAACACTAAAGACATTTAAAGCTATCATACATTGCCACACAAATGTTAAACTCTTAAATGTGGGGTAACTTCAGTGAAATCATTATAAATCATTATAAATAAAACTAAATAATTATATTTATATTAAAAATGTATTAACAAAATAAAGAAATTTTCTATAATCATAAGTATTTCTGTTGTTATTTTCATTTTATGCATGAACATCATCAATTTTATTACATAGTCTGGCAACACGATGACGGCCTGCTCACAATCAATTGACAGCGCCGACTGTGACTCGTTGTGCTCGTCGACGTCTTTTCGTTCTTTTCTGTCAAACGCCATTGCAGGCGTGTAGTGTTTTTTAAAGTTGGTCCACGTAAAAATCTTGAAACATCCAAAATGGTATGTGATATTATTATAAAATGCATACAAATTAACAAAGTGCAGTCAGCACACATGCATTTGCCACAATTATTTTGCATTAAATGCCAACGCAAATATAAATAAAATGTATTTAACTATACAAAAGTAAAATATGTACATATGCAGAACAAAGGAATTTCACCATTAGTGAAATGTACATACATAAGTATGAGCTTGAGTGAGTGACTGTGCGTGTGTATGTGAGTGTGTGTGTGTATCTATGAAAGTGAACGCCACCGTTGTCGCGACCATCGAAATGACGTATGCAAGTCAAGTCTATTTTCTGAATTGATTTGATGACGATTATGTTTATGTGGACTGCAAAAAATGGGTGGTGGGTGACTTGATGATACCCAAAAGTATGTGTGCGCCTGCATGATTGTATGCGTTTGTCAGTGTGTATGTTTGAAGTTGCACTTTGCACAAATTTGTGAAATTCCTTGTTAAAATGAACATTGTAGCAACATAACCTCAAAAAAAGCAAACCATTTGATGGCAGCCATGTTTAATTGTTGCTTTTCTTTACTTCTCTTTTGATTCTTGTGCGCTATTTTCTACCTGGCGTGAACTTGGTGTGTCGTTATTGCTGCTGCATTGCTGAAAATGTAGGTCAACTTCACCGTCGACGAAATCCGTGGTCTGATGGACAAGAAGCGGAATATCCGTAACATGTCTGTCATTGCCCACGTCGATCATGGCAAATCTACTCTTACCGACTCGCTTGTGTCCAAGGCTGGTATCATTGCTGGTGCCAAGGCTGGCGAGACCCGTTTCACGGATACACGCAAGGACGAACAGGAACGTTGCATTACTATCAAGTCAACGTAAGTATATGTATAAGAAAAGAATACACAAATAAAAGTCTTGATTGCCACACAAACAAATTTGACCTACATACGACCTAAAAACAAATACATGTACATAACAAATTCTTTTGTTTTTTCTCTCTTTGTTTGCAGTGCCATCTCTATGTACTTTGAAGTCGAAGACAAGGATCTGGTTTTCATTACACAACAGGATCAACGTGAAAAGGAATGCAAAGGTTTCTTGATCAATTTGATCGATTCACCCGGTCACGTTGATTTCTCATCTGAGGTCACCGCTGCTCTGCGTGTCACCGATGGTGCACTCGTCGTTGTCGATTGTGTATCTGGTGTGTGCGTCCAGACCGAAACTGTGTTGCGTCAAGCTATTGCCGAGCGTATTAAGCCCATTTTGTTCATGAACAAGATGGACCGTGCTTTGCTTGAATTGCAATTGGAAGCTGAGGAGCTGTACCAGACCTTCCAACGTATCGTTGAGAACGTAAACGTCATCATTGCCACTTACAACGATGACGGCGGTCCAATGGGAGAAGTACGTGTTGATCCCTCAAAGGGTTCCGTTGGTTTCGGTTCCGGTCTGCACGGTTGGGCTTTCACCCTCAAACAATTCGCTGAAATGTACTCTGAAAAATTCAAGATCGATGTCGTCAAGCTAATGAACCGGTAAGTCATTTACACTCATCTTTTAAATTTGTTGGTGGAAGATGCTGATGATGCTTTTAGCACAACTCGTGTTGCGCGCAAGTTACGCTGCTTCGGCATCTTGACTAGTGACCGCACAACAAGTGCTCAATGTAACAATAAAAGCAGAGTAAAAATAGAACGCATGTTTTGAAACGCTGCGCTGCGACCGCTTTCCTAATGTCGAAACGGTGCATGCTAAGGAACGAGCGTCACAATCACCCAAAAACATTACACAATTGATGTGTGGTGGTGACATTGATTTACTTTTAATGTTTAACGAAATTTGTTTTCTTTCTTTCCTTTCTCTGCAGACTCTGGGGTGAGAACTTCTTCAATGCCAAGACCAAGAAATGGCAAAAGCAAAAGGAAGCTGACAACAAGCGTTCTTTCTGTATGTACATCTTGGACCCCATCTACAAGGTGTTCGATGCTATTATGAACTACAAGAAGGAAGAGATCCCAGTCTTGCTACAGAAAATCGGTGTTACCCTGAGACACGAAGACAAGGATCAGGATGGCAAAGCTCTCTTGAAGACTGTTATGCGCACATGGTTACCAGCTGGTGAAGCTTTACTTCAGATGATTGCTATTCATCTGCCATCACCAGTTGTTGCTCAGAAGTACCGTATGGAGATGTTGTATGAAGGTCCCCACGACGATGAGGCCGCCGTTGCTGTCAAGAACTGCGACCCTGACGGTCCACTAATGATGTACATCTCAAAGATGGTACCGACTTCCGATAAGGGTCGTTTCTACGCTTTCGGTCGTGTCTTCTCCGGCAAAGTCGCCACTGGCCAAAAATGCCGTATCATGGGCCCCAACTATGTACCCGGCAAAAAAGAAGATCTGTATGAGAAGGCTATCCAGCGTACCATTCTTATGATGGGTCGTTATATTGAAGCCATCGAAGATGTGCCATCTGGTAACATTTGCGGTTTGGTTGGTGTTGATCAATTCTTGGTGAAGACTGGTACCATTTCTACCTTCAAGGATGCGCACAACATGAAGGTGCGTCTCAAATTTTGCGTCAACATTCAAAATGTTCACAACTTAATTTTGCAATCTTCCAACTTTTAGGTCATGAAGTTCTCAGTGTCACCTGTCGTGCGTGTTGCTGTTGAGCCTAAGAACCCAGCTGACTTACCCAAGCTCGTCGAAGGTCTTAAGCGTTTGGCCAAATCCGATCCTATGGTGCAATGTATTATTGAAGAGTCCGGTGAGCACATCATTGCTGGTGCCGGTGAATTGCACTTGGAAATTTGCTTGAAGGATTTAGAAGAAGATCACGCTTGCATCCCATTGAAGAAGTCTGACCCCGTTGTGTCGTACCGTGAAACCGTTTTCGAGGAATCGAACCAACTTTGCTTGTCCAAGTCGCCAAACAAGCACAACCGTTTGCTCATGAAAGCTTTGCCCATGCCTGATGGTCTGCCCGAGGATATTGACAACGGTGACGTTAGCTCAAAGGACGATTTCAAAGTCCGTGCTCGTTACCTGGCCGAGAAATACGATTACGATGTAACTGAAGCCCGTAAGATCTGGTGTTTCGGTCCTGATGGTACAGGTCCTAACTTCATCTTGGATTGCACCAAATCCGTGCAATACTTGAACGAAATCAAGGATTCCGTTGTTGCTGGTTTCCATTGGGCCACCAAGGAAGGTGTCTTGGCCGATGAGAACATGCGTGGTGTCCGTTTCAACATCTATGATGTGACCTTGCACGCTGATGCCATCCATCGTGGTGGTGGCCAAATCATTCCAACAACTCGTCGGTGTCTGTACGCCGCAGCCATTACAGCCTCGCCACGTCTCATGGAGCCCGTGTACTTGTGCGAAATTCAATGTCCCGAAGTTGCTGTTGGTGGTATTTATGGTGTGTTGAACAGACGTCGTGGTCATGTCTTCGAAGAATGTCAAGTTGTCGGTACTCCCATGTTCGTCGTCAAGGCCTACTTACCTGTCAACGAGTCGTTCGGTTTCACCGCCGATCTGCGTTCGAACACTGGTGGTCAAGCCTTCCCACAATGTGTGTTCGATCATTGGCAAGTGTTGCCCGGTGACCCAAGTGAGCCCGCAAGCAAACCCTACCAGATTGTCCAGGAGACACGTAAGCGTAAGGGTCTTAAGGAAGGTCTTCCCGATCTTTCCCAATACTTGGACAAATTGTAAACAGCTGCAAGATAGCAAAAGTAAAAATACTACAACTCATCATCAAAAGCAAAGTAGATCAATAGCAACAACAGCAACAACCCAGAGATCAGGATCAAGAGTAATAACAGTAGTAGCAGACGCATAAAGAAATAAAATGAGTTTGAAGCAAATTATTATGATTAAATGAATAATCAATTGATTATTGAACACAAAATATAATAAAACAAGAAAAATATAGAATTTAAATTAATTTTATATTAAAAAACAACAAACAAGATTATAAATTAACGACAAAAATCTCAATAAGAGGAAGGGGGCATATCAAATTTGAATAGGAGGTTAGCTTTTGACCTGGCCTGGTCGTTTTCCGATCCAAGTTTATTTGCTTTGCCAATTGTGACATGACTTGGCTAATTATTGCGCACGCGTTTTTTCTAAAAGGGGTTGGGAGAGCCAGCAGTATCATGTACTAAATCAGATAGAGAGAATGGAAGAGCGTTCGTTCAAATGCAATGACTTCATTGATGTTCTGTGTGTAATCGTGGTGGTGGGTGGTAATACGCAAGCAACTGAGACCGGAAGCCATATCAATTCACATACGGCGGTCACACGATGTGTATGAGTGAATTGAAAATGTGTAATGTTGATTATGTGACGCGCGTCGAAATATTTATGTACAAATGAAGCGTTAATAATGGAATCGGAGATGAACACCGCATGTTCAAATCAAAAGCAAACACAACAACTCAACATCAAACAAAACAAATCAATTTTAATGAGTACAACAAATGACAGAATTGATTCTTAGGGGATGGGAAAAATTGAATTGATTTTGTTGTTGGTGAGTGAAATGTGTGCGAACTTCCGATGCGATGCGATGCCATGAATGAATGCGCAGTGTTCCCAGCAGATAAGGGATTATTGAAAATCATGTGGTCCGAATGCTGGGATTACATGAATTTAACGAACATATGATCTGTGAATTTCTGAGAATAAAAAGTGGTGGAACTGAGGAATTAAATAGTGCAATGAATGATTGTTTATTATCATTGTTGTAGCAATAAATGGTATCAAAAAATCTATACTATATAATTATAACCATAAACTGTACCAAATTAATTATAAAAAGAAAAAGAAAACGTAATTTCCCTGATTTGCATACAAAGCAGGAGGAAAAGAAATTATGGATTGAATTATGACAGTCAGCGTTCATTTCCTAAGCTTTTCTTCTTTGTGACCGAAAGTTCATTTCGACCATAACAATCCCATTTTAATGATAATTTTGAACATCACCTGCTTGTGAATGAAATGCTTCAACAATTCTAAAAATGGGCCAGAAACTTCAGTTACTTACCAGATACCAAAAATCCGATCTAGGCTTTGACTAGCGAAATCTTCAGATTCCTTTGTACATCAATACATCTTGTATACGAAGGAGCCTTGGCAGTTTATTCTGGAACCGTTGGTTCATAGCTTCATTAGTCTAACTTATGCATTCCACAATGGAGAAGTTGCAATGTATTGAAGATTGCCTTGGACAAATTTTAGTAATTATGTATTTTGCAAATACGACAATGAACTCTGTATTTTGAAATGTGTCTTCAGATTTAGTTGCCTTGCCTTATCTCATCCTAATAATTTAACTTCCACTCATTAAATGTCATATATCTTGTTCCAGATAAATAAATTATACTACATCTAGTCAGCCTTCTAACATTTACAATTGCACACAAACCCACAGAAATGAGTCAAATTGATGTTGTTTTTTTTAAGGCCAGTAATATTGTATTGCTCTGTTTGTTTTTAGTAGTCCATTTACACTCAAAATGTTTAAAATGTATGCAGCATGCAAGGCAAGCAACAAACAAATAAATTTGAGTGCATCAGACTAGTTGAGTAGACTTGTTTGTTTGGGTGAAGGAAGCCGCACTCATTGCTACTATTGCTGTTCTGTGCTGAGTTACGCTCACTGCATTAAGAGTGAGAGTAAAATTTACTTTACCAAATAACACAAGAGAGTCATTCAACATAGTGAGAGTGAGTTGAATGAATACTGAGTAAGTAATGAGTGGAAGAGCGGCGACGTATGGACGTGCGAGCGAAAGCGAGTGGTTGTTCTTGTTATTGTTGGTGTATCTGTTTTGTTTCTTTTTTGTGTTATTACATGAGGCATGAATGCCTCCCACAACTGTTTGCTGAGCAGCAACAACAACACAGAACAGAGACAACTGGGCTGTAAGTCTTGTGTGTTGTGTGTGTGTGTTGCTCGGAAAATATCTGTTAGATATTTTATATTTTTGGTACGCGAATACATTGCTCAGTTGCTCTCAGTCACTAACAAAACGCGCAAAGTGCGCTACGCTTTCATTTACTTTAACGGCGAAGACGCGTTTCGAAATATATTCTTACATCTTGGCTACTTACAGAATTATATGTATGTAAATCTATACATATATGTACATATGTGTGTATGTGTATTGATGTATACGCATAAATGTGAATGTTTCCTCTAAGAAGTTTGTGCAAAAATAGACAAAAGAAGCAGAACCATAAGTAGCTGCTACAGAAAATAATTAGCGACAGGAATAAAGCAAAGAAACAAAAAAACAGAAATCAACAACAAAAGGCAGTGACAGACAAGATGATTGTCACCCTCATTATCATCGATTGTTGTCGTCGTTGTTCTTGTTTTTGCTTATATTAATGTTGGTTTCGTTATTTTCACCGTCATCATCGCCATCATCATTATTTGCATAGATTTCAATGGAAAAGTTGTCTTAATTTCCAAGGAAATAAAAAGAAAAATGCTGCTAAATTTATTTCAGCTTTGACAAAGTGTGTGTGTGTGTGCAATGCAAAAGAATACAAAAAAAAAAAAAAACAAGAATAATAATAAAGTTTAAACAAAAGAATGAAGAGTGGATTGTAAAAAAGAGTGTACAATTTCAATTGTGCAAAAAAGTTTAAAGAATAAAAATAAATGGAAATAGAAATCCACTGTGCCGTGCCGCACGAGTATCTGTGTATGTGAGTTGTTTGGAATGAGAGAGTGTGGGTTGGAAAAAATCGATGCCAGACTCCTGCGCCAACTGAGCAAATGAGCGGAGCGAGTCAGCTAGCGAGTGAGTATTGAATGTGTGAGCATTGGAGTTCCGGAAAATGGAGTCTTCGTTGCTTTACAAAAATCTCATTGCAGTCAGCGGAAGCAGTCGCTGCCATCGCCATCGTAAAACATTGCCGGTGGTCGGATGTGTATATTTGTGATTTCTGCATTAGAATCCTGTCAAAATATAACAAATTGCTACTTACTAACTTGATGCCATCATGCATACTCATACATTATATGTATGTTCATTGTACATCCTTCTGTGATTGTGTGTATGTGTATGTGTGTGTGTGTTCGTGCTGTGCTCTGATTAGATTAAACCGGAAATAGAATTTTTGAAGTTAATCGAGTTGGTCCTTTCGGTGGTTTGATTTTATTTAGTTTGTATTGAAAAGGACATCATACAGAAAGAGAGGCAGAGGAGGCTCCACCGACCGACCACTCATGATAATTAAGCAATGATATTTTCACTGCTGTGGAATTTGATTTTTGCAATTTATCAAAAAAAAAAAAGCTTATGTGATGAGATGCTGTGTATAAGTCAACAAGAAGACAAAGGAATTTCTTATGGAATCTCTTTGTTACTACAATGTATGTAATGTACATACATACGTATAGATATATAAGTATCTAGTCTATATAGCTACCTATATGTATGCATGCATGTACATAGACACATGTAGTTGTGGATTTTCGTCGAGTGTCGAAAAAAAAGAAGTGTATAGAAAAAGTCATGAATGAAGCAAAATTTTTAGTTCATTCGCACCTACATCGGGCAAAACTAGTACATAACTAAGCACACACTTTGGCACATGTATTCTTATAAATATATATGTATAGGTGGTACACTATATGCATATGAATATACGAATACATATTCACGTGGAAAAATCAATGGTATGAAAATTCATATTCATTTTTGTTTAGTTAAAAACTTTCCAAATCAAATATGTAAATCAAAAATCTAATTGCGTATGAACAATATTTAATGATCTTTAACTTATTGCGTATGAGCAACATTATAAGATCGATTGTAAAATTTGATTCTCAATCACATAAAGAGAACAAATTAGAAAGGATATGTGATGTACCTAATATACTCGTAGAAGTATGTAAGAAAAAGAATAAAGTCGCACTCATTATAAAGTCGATTAAAAATTGTATCCTTAAAAAAATAAAAAGGACTATTAACAGCGTCTTTAAACCTCATTTGTACTTCCTTTCATAGGAAATATAAGAATATATCTGGAATGTAGCTGTGTAGAAAGATTTCTTATTAAAAAGAAAAATATTATAGTTTCATTCACATTTTGATGAAACTTCAGTTATTGTAAGTACTTGTGTTACCGGCAAAGTAGTCATGCCATTTGTTATGTACAATATTAGAAGATTGTATTATGCCCGTCTTGCTCCACAGATATCTATAAGCAGTTGTTAATCAAAGGTTACACTAGCAGAAAGGTTGGTCTGGACGACAAAACTAAACAAGGTACCCATAATGCTGAGAAATGTACAAACTTAGAACTGAAATCAAAATGGAATGTTTCTTTTAAGATAAGAAGATTCAGAAGGCAGCCAAATCTACTTCTTGTAGTATGCAATAAATATATATCACATTCCTTTAACTCCTGTTAGAATGTAGGATCAAAGCAAAACGAGAAGCTTTAGAGTATTTCAAATGTTATTGGAGTCCCTTAAGTCAGTGTCCAGCATTCGTCTTCCAGATGTTTTTGGTCTTCCGCAGTTTCTCGAACTTTGTGGGTCCCACTCACAGTTTACCTGCACATTTCTTTGTCATCTTTGCTTAAAGTGAGGCCTATAAATTAAAAGTTCGTTGGTTTCCTTAAAAAGGAAGGAGTTAACAAAAGTTAACAAAAACTGTTGTCAGCGAGCAAGGCTTGCAGCCATATAACAGCACCGTTTTAAAGTTGGAACTGAAGCTACGAAGTTTTGAGTTAGGTGATATGGAATTAGAGGCTCTTATGTTTTTCACGAGTATTTGGGCAAAAGAAGAACTTGCATTATTTATCCGGCCTGCATAGAGGTAACTTTGCTCCCAGAATTCGAAAACTCTTGTTGTAATATGGAACCATTTTCTTGGAAAGCATTTATTCAATGATCTGGGCATTTTGCAAATGAGGGACTTAACTCTTTTTGTCGATTTTGCGGGGTGCTTCCAATGGTTATAAAAAACATACTTCCTAACCCAATATTTTATCTTCTCCTTGCTTTTAGGTTTCTTATTTCATTTTCTAAAAGAATAGCGCGATTCTTTTCAAGTCATTAGGCGCTCCTAGTATCCTGAAATGAATGAATTTGGTTCAGCACTCAAGTCTCTTTTCTTGATAAGTGATTAAGTAATTGGATGCCCACATTGAATGATTGCATGATTGTCTATGTAATTTCATTAGTAAATCTACCAATCTAAATCATATTTCTTCAATATGAATAACACACTTATGACATACATACATAAATTCGTACTTAAGAAATTATTATTAAATCCATTTACTGAAACTTAATTTTCTTTCTATCAAATCTACTGCCTACAGATGAATATTAGATTACCCCGCTATATCACACGACGACGACGACGGTTCATCATTTCATCATATAACAAGGCAAAGCAAATCAAATTTATACTCAAATGATGGGGATTAAATGACCTGAAACAAGAAGCAACAACAACAACAAAAACAAACAAAAGAAGGCAGAAACATCAAATTCACTTTCACATGCACATGAAACACTTACAATAATAAAAGAAAGCAACAACAAAATACACATACATACATACGTTCATAATAAAGAAATAAGAAGAAACTATTACGAGAAGAAGAAAATTAAAAAAAAGCAAAACAACATTGATTACATTTTCATAAGCAACGAATCCAAACAATGAAAATCACATCATAATGGCAGCTTCAACTGTTGGCAACGATTTGGAGACTGGGTTAGCTGGGTGTGCATGCGATACCAATGACATCGCCGTTGCCACCGCTATCGTCACCACTAGCGACGACAACGACGTTGTAGCTGACTTCGTGGGAGTGCCATCCAGCAAGAAAAGTGAACGGGAACGGGAACGGGAACAAGAAATGGCTGATGAACAAACTAAAGAGGGAACAGCAGAAATAGAAGATGAAATGGTGAAAGGTAATAATACCTCCGTCACTTCTGCTGTTGATGCTGCTGATGCTGCTGCTCATATTGATGACTCTTGTACGATTGTGGACCATGTTAAGCAAGACGAAGAAGAAGTTATAGAAGCAGAGCCGCCCACTTCAACGACCAGTGATGTTGTTGATGGCAATGCCGTAGCTAAAACTGAAGCTGAGATCCAGGAATCCACTCAACAAATGTATGTCGAAGCAGGCGATGGTGCTGCTTAAACTAATTAGAAAATAGAAAAAATAAAAATCATTTCTATTGATAAAATTATTTTAATGACTTTTGCAGTGAACAACCAAAACAACAGCAACAACCCGAAAAAGAAGAAGAAGGGAAACAACAACAACATCAATTTGTTATGGATGATATACCTGAACCCATTAAAGTTTTAGATGATATAATTTCTGAGTTCGATGGTGAGACAACAAAGCCAGCAACATTGCATAACAACAGCGGTGAAAATCAATCAGAGGATGATGGCTACATGAGTTTGAGCCGCAAGAAGTGAGTTATTTGGTTATTGTTGTAAAGGACTTAGCTTTCTAATGACCACCAATTAAATTCCTCTAGTATGTCGAAAAAGGATTCTGAAGATGTACCGCAAACCCCAAGCACTGATACCGTGCCGGAGGGCAGCTTTACAGAGGGTGATGGTACAGCAGAGAATCTGGCTAAGTTGGATACTGATGCGCCGACGACTTTGGTTGAGCCTGCCGAACAGCAACTCATACAAACAACACTGGTAAGTTGAAGAAACAAACTTCTGCGTTTAGAAAATATCCATATGTCCAATTGACCTCAATTTGTTTCCCTTAGCCAAAGGCACGTGCAGCCAATACAACGCCTGTCTCAATATCCAATTATTCGAGTCTTCCCTGTTGTGGCGCTCGTAATAATGCTGCCTCGAGCGGTCTTAATGCTACCAATGCTGATGGTCCTGGCGGAATGTTACTTGATGCCAAAACACGTACTGGCAGTTATAATGGTGAACGAAATGCACTTGGCATAGACATCAGTGCTGTTCACAATGCTGTGCTACGTGGTAATCTTGCCAAGTTGCCCGAGCCCATGCCAAATGAACATCCCGTCACTATATATCCGGGGCCATCAACAAAATCAGGCTCTGAGGGTGGTGGAGCACGTAGCAAACGACATCAGTTAATTAACTCAGTTGAGCAGCATAAGGAGGTGTGTCATATGCTAAATCCGCACTCGACATCATCCTCATCGTCGTCATCGCCATCCAATATTACGACCTCTTCATCAAGTGGTGAAGCTTCGCCAGCTGCTTCTAACATGAATGTTGCAAAAAAATCGGTGCCATCACAATCGTCTACTTTGACATGTACTCAAAATGCTGATATCTACTCGGAAGATTCACTAGAAGAGGATGAGGAATCAACTATTTCCACTGATATAACACCCGTGAAGCAAAATGGCATAGCCTGGGAGATACATTTCAAAAGTACTGGCAATAACAAGAAAAAACAGACCCAACAGCAGTGTAAAGTCAAAGCCAGTTCCACAAAATCATCGGTTGCTGGTGTGAAAAAGGTAAATGAAAGTTGAAGTTTTGGCTACAATTTGCCTTCATCAATTCTTTGTTTTAGACACACTCCAAAGTCGCCGATGTAAGCAGCTTGGCAGATTACAATAGTGTAATCTACAATCAAAGCAATATGTTAGGCAAAGGCACCTTTGTCATTCGCCGATCGGTCGCCAAGAAGCCACCACGTGCCATTGACATTTTTAATGTGCCTAAGCCGGCGATAACGAAGCAAATGCACCAACAAGATGTTCTCTATACTAGTGATAGTGAGTTAAGTGAGACATCCTTACCGCCACCACCGCTTCCAGCGACTGCAGCAGCAGAAGCGATTTTCATTTACAAGGAATGCGAAGCTTCGGCTGCAGCTACTCGCCGTGGTCTAGAGTTGGCAGCCCAGCAGCGAGCTGCCCTTTCACAGCCAAGGGAACGTCTCTCGCTGAATATTGAATCGGCCCATCAAAGTCGCGAAGCCAACATAAAATCATTGGCGCAAACGATCGCCTCACCTGAGGAGCATAGCACCAAAGCTCTGAAAAAATGTAGTCTAAATCTCACCGAAAAACGCTTAAGCGCTGAATCCATGCCAGACAACACATCTAGTTCAGAGGAGTTCGATGAGGCGCGTCTAAATGGCAACAGCTTTGATCTGTTTCCTTACAACTCCAATGGAATAAAGCCTCAGGAGTATGGTAAGTCTACCACTTTAGATACTTAATTGCATTAATAGTTCCTAATGAAACCAACGAAATTCTCCAGAACATCGGACATCGGCTTCGACAACACCACACACAGATCTAGCGCCTACACTCGAAGAGGACGAAGAGCTTAGTGACTTTAGTTATGGCTGTGCGCCTCTTAAGCAAATCGAAAACAATATAAGTGCTCTTTTGCGTGGTGACATGCCAGTAGCACGCACTACTTCTGGTGGTGGTGGAGTTGCTGGAGTTGGCGCTACTGGTCCCACTGCCGCTGCTGTTGCTGCCAATGAACTGTTATTAGCAAAGCGTCCGCTTGAATTTCGTCCTGGCGTACATAAATCGGAAAGTGCCAAAGAGATGTTGCTTTCGCAAAATGCCTTTGGCCCTTTGCCACCATCACCACCATCTTCAAATCCAGATTTATTCGATTATGATGCACCATTGCCACCATCTCCGGTAGAGCATAAAGCTTTAACAAACATTGTCTCGCCATCGCCATATCTACAGACTAATACAACAGTTGTTGAGGTGCATGCCACAGCATCCGGCGCTGTAGCTGTCGTTTCACCAGTTCCGCTGCCCTCAAAGTTAGACAGCGCCCGCCGTAGTCGCGATAATGTAAGTGCTCTACGGCATTTCAATGACGAGTTGCCACCACCACCTGCGCCAGCACATCAAAGTAGTTTTGAGATATTGGCACCCGTAGTGCCACCACATCGTGGTCATTCGGTGAATAGCATGAAATCATGGTCTATTGATTCGAATTATCGCAAGAGATCTCCAAAAATGTTAGGCTACAGTAGTAGCAGCATAACAACGCCAACTGGTGCTGGTGGAGGTCCTTTGCCGCCTTTGCCATCGCACCCTATTGGAGCGACAGCTCAATCTGCTGGAAGTTCTTATGAGAGTGGTTCGTATACGAGACGCTATGTTAACTATGGTACTAAGCGCAGCCTTAAGCAATCGCCCCGCGAAGAGCATCGCTTGCAAACTTCATGTAGTCTTCCCGAAACTCCAATTTTTGCCAGAGGGTAAGTCTCACCCTAGTAACCGAAATCATTTTATAAATAAAATGTATTTAACAGCTGTGACATACCACGTACGCCATATCGCCGCCAAAACGAGCCACCGGCTGTGAGTGGTTCACGTACAGCACCACGTTCAAGCACATCGAATAGTATTAATATGGGCACGTCCATTGTAGGCATTGGTGGTGAGTTTAGCGAATGAAATCTGAAAAATATTTTACAATTTACAATTTTCTTAATTCAGCTGGTAATTATGGAACCGGACAAATGTGCCGTCAACGTTCTATTAATCATGCCTTAGCCTCGAATGAAATGCTTCGCATGACAGGCGCACCAGCCCGTGGTTGGTATCCGAAACAACGTTCGATGCGTCCCGTTTCCACAGAGAACATTGATCGTTTGTCTGCCGTAAGGGTCTGGGATAATCCGGCAGGCATGTCTGGTACCGGTCAATCACGTAAACCGCTAACATTGCCACCGAATCTAACGCCATCATTCCTGCATAAGTCGCCACGTGAAGCCCTGCGGCGCGTTACCAGTTTGCTTATAACGAAAAAGAGTAAGAAAAGCACTAAGAGAAGAAGCTATCGAAACTAAATACACTTGTTACATCCTTTCAGAAAGTCCCAAGGAACGTAAGCATAAAGCCTATAGTGACCATACAATGGACCCATCTGATAAGCATTGCTATGAATTTGAAACAGGTTTGTTTGAATTCATTAACCATTTAAGCCTTTTTAAGCTCATGTTTCTAAATTGTCCATAGGTTCTACAAAACGTAAAGACAATGTTGGAAATTCCAAAGCCACCAACACTAATACGAATACCAAAAAGAAAAAAGGCCTTTTCAAAACTCTTTGGAAACGTACAAAAACTGTTTCATTGGATCAGTAAAACTGGCGGTGATTTCTACTGACATATGGCATCTTTAAGGGAAAATTCTCCCACAAAATATATATATAAAATAATACATACACGTAGATCTAGTATCTTGTAACAATAATTCTACCCTGCCAGCCAAAGATGAAGTAATCTGCGTAACAAAACTTAAAATTTGGACGCACAAAAAAAGTTAAGAAAAAAAAAAAAGGAAACAAGCAAACAATTATTATGAATTTTCGAAAGATTTTTGATCAAGAATTTTTACAAATATTATACGAAAGTATTGAACATACATATAAATAATGAAATATTTGGACACTCCCGCACCAGAACACATGATTTCAAATCACTCACTAAACTCCTCCAAAAAAACATTAAACACAAAAACAAAAAATGTTGCTCATTTGGCACAAAAACCTCTAACTTTTTATACTACACTAACTACTAAATCACTTTTGGAGCGATGTTCACCGATACACACAAAATCTCACATCATTCAAGCCCCCATAATAACAGAATCCACAATATCCAATATGCACAAAGCCGGGAATCATAAAGACTGAATAAAAAAAAAAAAATATATTAAAAAAAAGCAAAGAAAAGTATTAATGAAAAACATATTTGCCCAAGAGAGAAGTCTAAAAGCACTCATCACTACCATGGTATTTATAACAACTCGTCTCGATGGATCTATTCAAACACAAAAAAAGAAACCAAACCAAAACTTACAACTAAAAGGGTTTTTCCTTTTCCAGATTGTATACAATTGTACGAATTTTTGAATAGATCATTAAAAACACAAATGATTCAATTATTTATTATTATACTAGGATACTTCTTTATCCAAACTATAAAGAACTTTTTCATATAAATTAAAAAAAAAACAATAAATAAATATTCCAAAATTCAATTTTTAACAATTTCCGGTTTATTGTTCTGCAATTCAACCCCACAAAAATCGTCTAAAAACAAAAACGATCTAATGGAAAATTTAAGCAAGCATTTAAAAGCAAGAAAATAAATTACATAAATGTTAAAAGCACTGAATTTATATATATTGAATAATATTTATATAAAAAACTAGTGAACTAATGAAATACGTACTAAAAGAAAAAATATTAAGCATTTTTAGATGATGAAGTATATAAACTATATATTTTTTTTTTAAGGTTAAGTTCGTTTTTCTAATGAATTTATAAAAGGTTTTTGATGAAAGATGAATGACACTTGACACTTGACAATGTTTGTTGAACAACTAACTCTTCATATGAAACGAACTTAAACTTTCATTAATAAAAAAAGAAAAGAAAAATAAAATAAACCTCTAGGCCCTCCACAACTTTACTTACATACTCGTACTACTTGACTTTTTGAATGAAAAAAAAAAAAAATTAAAATAAAATTATAATATTGAAGATACAATGTTTTCTAATACAAACCCCTTAAAAGCAACTTTTTTACATACGAGATGAGTATAAAAGGGGAGATAAGTACTTATAAATAACTAATAATGAAACTAGTCATGAACAACAGAAATAAAATTTAAAAATAATACTTATTTTTATTAAAATTAGTATATATGATTAATTGTTTGAAACAAATACAATATGTGAAGAAGAAAAGAAAACGGGATATTATGAATCAATAATGTAATAATATTTAAAGAAGGACACGTTGGTTTAAGCATTTAATATCTGTCACTGATGGTGGTTTTTTAAAACATGAATAAAGTATTATAAGTAATTTCGGTTTCGACCACATGTACACCATAGATCCCATACCTTTCACACTATCATGTGTAATGAGTCAATCTATGATTTAAATAAACAAACTAAGAAGTTTCCCACACAAAATCTATAATACTCAGAATTATTGATTCCTTTTTCATTACTCGTTTATTTTTCATTTTATCCATTTTTTTAATGGACATCCTAATGACATTGACACGATTAGTTCTCTAAGCAATCAGGAATCTTTGAATGAAAATCATGTGATTTCCTTGTGCAAATTTTTTTCCCTCTAGAGAGCTGATGTTCCAGCAATTCGAGAACTTATAAAATTCTATGTGAACAAAACATTACTAACTTAATACTCCACATGATACTGAACATTTCTATTTTGTGGGGTTTCCAATTCCTTGTTTATTCCATTAGTCGTTGAACATCAAACATTCTATTTGTTCTTCATAAATTTTAATACACTTCGTGATATTGATCATTTTATTTTATTTTATGGGGTCTATCCGATGTGTGAACGGTATTACAATACATACACATAACAAAAGCAATTGCCATGGACTACACTTTTGATCTAATAGTTTTGTTAAAATTGAATAAAAACAAACAGTTTATTAATGGCTTCTGTATGTGTGTGTGCTTTCAGTTTTTATCTATAGAATTCCATATTCAAATGACAATTAAAAAATAAGAGCTCCTTAAAGTTAAAGCAATACAACAAAATACAATACAACCAATGCAAGATCTTAAATATTTATTATTTTATGTATGCCAGAGCAAGTTGGTATTTATTATTATTATATTATATTATATTATATATATATATATTTTATATATATAATTAAATAAATATATATATATTTTAGTAATGTAGTAAGTACGGCACATTGAAATTTATTAAACAAAAATTTAAAAGAAAACAATATAAATTACCATAGAATGCAAGAATTTAAAAATTATTACCAAATAAATAAAAATCCAGAGAAACTTAAATTATTTTATAAATGTTAATAACATAATAAAAACCAATAATAATAATATGTAATAACAAAAACAACAACAACAACAACATGAACAACAGTGTGCCAGTTTAGCAATAATGTTAAGAATAAAAATTAAATAATTTTTTGCATTTTGATTTATATTTTAAATAAAAAAAAAAAAAAAATATTTAACCCAAAAAAAAAATTTGTTCAAAAATTGTTTTTCATTTTTCTATAAAATTAAAAACTTGGTCTCCTCTAAAGATTAGAAATTGTTAGGCCTTCTAAAATATCAAAGTTGATTTCAATTGAAGCTACCAATTTCATGGAAATATTTTTCTTTTATCTAAGAACAGTCAGGTATATGAAAAATTGATGAAATACTTTTAGAGAATATCAAGGAACTGATAGATTTTAAATATCATAAATGGACAAATCTATAAATGAAACCTGACAATTGGAAGCATCACAATTTACCAAAGTGAGCTGATTTTTACTTCTGGCTATCATCTTCGAATTATGACACCTTTGCATTTAGCTTTGTTGAGTTGTGTAGCTGAAATTTATAGAAAAGTATCAGATTGAAATTATGTGGGAGTAAACGAGATTAGGCATCTATACTATATTGTTGCTATATAAAACGATTAAATTTGGTCAAAACATGGAGTTTTTCTTTGTAACACTTTCACCTAACGTTTCATTTATAATCAATTTTGTATGTACATGATTCACGCAATGAATAGTATTATAAGTTTGTCATGAAACAATAAATCTTATATAAAGTGTGTCTATAGATAGCTTCAAGGTTTTTGAAAAACTCTTAACTAAGAATTGAAAATCAGATCCATTTATTTAAAGAAAAATTATAGAAATTTCACTGTTCTATATAAATTTCTTTTAACATGAAAATAAAATATTGGGTAGTGAAAATAAAATTAACATTTTCATAAATTAAATTTTTGTTATTTATTAAAATAAAATATTTTGTTGTTCGTTTTTAACTAAAACTTTAAAATTAAAAAATAATCTCTACTTTTGTTTTCTGACTATTTCATAAGATTATCAAAACTTTTGAATAAGTTTTAACCTAAAGTTGAGCGTCATCATTTTTATTTATTTATAAAAATTAAATGAAATTAATAAGCTTAAATTGAAAATGATTTAATTTTACGATAAAATTTAATTTGCTTTGCTTTTTGTTTTCCATGAGGTTTTAATTTTTTATTTGATTTAATTATTTCTTAAATTTTGTTTACATTAAGAAATAAAAGAATTTTTTAAAAAAGAAATGGCAAAAATAATTTAAAGTAACAAAATATATAACAAAATGAATTAATAGTTTGAAAATTTATTTAAAACGTTGGCTTTTGTATGGGTTTTTTTTTTTTTTTGTCTTGCTCTTGTTCCATGTAACCGCCGCTGCCCTTATGATGAGTAGCACTTATGTATATATGTGAGTGTAGCTGTCATTTTGTTATGAATTGGATCCACACATCATAATAATGATGTGACGAAAATGTTTAAGCAACATAACTATATTCATCACCAGAATTGGGCGTACGTTCGATATATTGTTTGTCAATGAGCGATTCGATGCATTTCTTAATCATTGAAATATTGGGCGTGAAACTAACTTTCGATAATGAAAGAACCTACAATAAATAATAAAGATATGAAGTCAATTCCTCTCTTACTATAAAGTATAATGTAATAAATTCACCTCTTGTATGAGTGCATTATGTTTCAAGACTTTACGCGATTTCATAATACGCACAATAGCTGCCTGCAAGTATAGCTTACGATCATCATCTACTGAGTTAATAGTGTGTTCCACCTGTATTTTTATACAAAATATTACAATATGTATTTCAAAAATGTGTTCTTCACTACTCACCTCTTGTGGCGTTTCCTTTTGTAGTGCTGAACTTATTTTGAATTTCGTGCGTTTATTTGTATATTCCATATTCAAATCGATTCGTGTTTCACCTTCGAGATTCTCTGATGTTGCATTCAATAACTTCGATTCGATTAACGATTGTAGATGCTTTTGAAATGTTTCAGCATTCAATTGCAGAGTACTTTGTATCTCACGACATGTCAATGAATCGCAGGACTCGAATAGCAACAGCATGGCCATCTGATAGGTTTGCATGGTCACAATATAAGTCTTTTTCAGATGACCCACTTTAAGCTCGCCATGACACATGTGATGCAACCAGGTAAGTTTCCGTCCATTAAAAGATTTATGATAAAAAGCTTCGAACTATCCAAACATAAAATGCAAATTTAAATAAGAACTTTATTTGAAATTAATGGATAATGCATGGTTTACTTACCATGCGTATGGGCTTTTCAAATTCTTGTGGTACAGCGAAAGGTATAACACCCTGCGTTGAGCCTAGTGGCCAAGCACCAGCTTGGAGGACTTTGATAGATAGATTTATTCCTTCAAAAAAAAAAAAAAAAAACAAGATGAAAAAAAAATGCTTATAAAATATACATGATTGGAGACTAAATTTTCAATTAGTTTTATAGAAATCATATTTAATTGTAAATTAAATGCAGGAAAAATATATTTAGTGCGTGCTTTTGGTGAATTTACTTATATGAATTACCGGGTGAATCAAATAATATAAACAGTTGTGAACCACTTAAGTCGCAGACTTTCTCAAGCAAATTTTTTTTTTTTTGCAAATTTTTATGTAAATTATTTTATTTTGAGTTAAATTATATATTTTTCCAAAGAACTGCCAAAATTTGGCCTAGGCCAGATTAATTGTGACATCAGCATCATGAAGTTTGACATTTTTAGCCAAAAAATACTTAGAACACTTCTAAGCAAATGGTCACGTTTCTTTGCAAAGGCCGGATAGTCACTTTTGAATGGTATACAACCATTTGATTACCAGACGAATCATCATTCATCACGAATATGTGAGCTCTCACACGTTGGCTTACACAAAAGAGTTTTTGAGTATTCATTCATTCCATCAAATAGTCCTGACGTAACACTTAGTGACATATTTTTGTTCACGCAAATCAAAAGACAAATTGCGAAATCCACATTTTGCTCGTCTGAAAAAACGGTTTATGCACTCAATAAGCATTTTTTGGAGATGTGTAGTTCATTCGAGGTGCAAAAATGTTTCGAAAATTGTTTCAAGCAAATGCAAAATTATATTGATTTTCATTGATATTTTTGAAATATTTTGTCTTCTATATTTCCTTTGGATTTGAGTTGAATTTTTTTAGAAGTGTATTGGACTTTATTTAGAACGAATGCATAACAGATCTTATTTGGCATTGAGTCGTGTAATTTGGCTATAAAATTTAATGGAATAAAACAGCTCTAATCTACTTTGATTGATGCCAGAATGAGATCTGGAAAAATGGATATTTACGTGCAGACCCATAGACTTTTCTGGCCTACTATTCCAATTTTTTTTTTTTTTTTGGTGTCAATCTGGAGAACATGGGCTATGATTCTCTGTGAATGATTTAATAAAACGGCCAGTGTAAATTCAGTCATTGCCATGTTGATACATATGTCTATGGCAAAGGCTCAAAAGCTCGTCAAAGAATGAAAAGTTATTTTTTCATAAATCTTCGCATTTATAATCATGCAGCTGTGCACTATGATACCCGCTTCCCTGCTTTCTAGAAGTCCAAAGTGATGACTGGACTTTATACTGAAGGCATTGAAGCCCTCCAAATCAACCTTTAACTCGTCAGTATGGTCTACGAGAAATGAGCGTTGCTTTAGAAATAGTATGAAGAAGAATCATATTCTATATTTCTGTCGCCATAAAAAATCATGACAACACATTTCATGTTATATCTATATTTACATTCATCACATAAAAATGTTAATTATACTTTTTTCTTTTTTTGTATTCTGTTCTGGTTGTAAAGATTTGATAAGGATAACCAAAGCAAGGTTCACTGACACTTCAAAAATGGGAGTTTTTCTAAAATAAGGACCAAAAGCGTAAGCGAAGAACATCGATCTCCTAATTCAGAAAGTAAGAAAGACGAGTTGACTTGCGTTCGATCTTGTCTAGTCTTGTCTGATCTTTTATACTCTGTATGATGTTGCCAAGCGTTATCTTTTTTCGGAAAGAAGTTTACTATTACAGTGGCTCGGATTATCTTAATTTAAACTCACCTAGATCAATATTTTCATTTTTGAGATGATTATTAAATTTATTATTTAAATCAGCTGATAGCGAAATATCTGTGAACATGCGATGCAGTTTATTGGTAAATTCATAGCCACACGCCTGTTTCAATCTATTGATCATAGCTTCTTCAGCATCCATGCTCTGTGATTGTTCATGAATTAATCTAAAACAAAACAAAGGATAATTAATTTTATTCAGATTTTCAAAATAGTAAATCGAAATTTACCTTTTAGCTAATAAACGACTGTAGAATTTTTGATAAACATCTTTGTCTTCAATGTATTTAAAAATCGTTATATTATTTGTCAATTTTTGATCGATTTCCGCTTCGCAACTCTTTGATTTCTTCAATAGTGTATCACAGTACCTAGCCACATATTCAGCACTCCGACATGATTGTCTATCATTTGAACGACGATTGATGACACTAGCACATGCCTTGTCCAATGCGCTCAGGAACAATGAATCATTTTCAAAGACATCGGCAATTAGTTCTAAATATTTCTGATGTACTTTGAGCATATTCTCCACAAACATTATGTGTATATTTTCGCCTTTGAGGCCACCAACAGTCTCGAGGCCTTCATTCTTGATATGATCAAGGAATGTCTGAATGAGCAAACTTTTCATATTATCGGGTATTGGTTTCAACAGTAAATACGTGTTACGTAAATCACTCCTTCGCTCCTCGGCGACCATTTCTCGGCATTCAGAGTATATAAATTCCAGACGTTCATGTATGAATTTCTCTTCACATAATTTACGTACCTTTGGCACTGAACTTGTGTGTAGAAAACGTTGTGCACGTGTTATCTCCTCGGCCAAGACCTTAATAACTTCTTCCATATATTGTGAGACAGAGCAACGTTGTAGTAATTTGGTTGCTTCACTTGTATAGTATTCACCACTGGCTTCTAACATATGCGTCTCTATTAGCTCCTGGTAGAGCTTCAATGAACCATTCTTTTTATAATCTTGTACCTTGACAAATGAATGTATGACACCATTTATAATTGTAACTCGTTTTGAATCTAACGGTGGGTCACCAATACGATCGGCCTTGATGCCTTCCAGTATATAATGTACCAAATCGGCATTAACCGATTCAAGCATATAAACACGCCATATATCCAAACCTAATTCACCAATTTCCATTTGTTCACTGGTATCGGAGGCAAGATTACCATAAAAAGTATCGGTGTCGGTGATTTTTTGCTTTTTAATATGTTGATGATTTAGATATCTGGAATGGTGAGTGATGGTTCAGATTACCGTTTATTGTTTCCATTATATGAATACTTACGAATAAAGGTAATGCAAATATTTAATGCCTTCGCTATATTCCATCCATGCGCTGTAGTAACGTGATAACAGATCTGATGATTTTTCGCTGTCTATCGTTGACGTCGAAATCGACTTGTCTCCCACTCGAGTGCATAACATGTTTTGTACATGATTCTCAAGAAACTCCTTCGTTTCTAGATACAATTTATCCGCCATTGGCTCGGGCTGCGCCACACACAAAGTATAAACATCACTGCCACAGAAAAATGATGACAACAAACAAAATAAATTGATATAGAAAAAGCAAAGTCATTATTATGTTATTTACATTGAAAATCTGTTAAATCATTTTCAATGTCACACACTCTATCAAGCAGTTTGTCAGTCAGTGCATCAATCAACAGTTTGTCTATTATTCAGTCAGTTAGCCAGTCAATATATTTTGTATGTATCAAACAGTCAGTTAAGCAGTTAAATCTTTTTCGAAATAAAGCAGTCAAACAATGAATCAATCTATCAATCAATCAGACGGTTTGTTAGCCAATCGATCAATCGTTCAGTGAAACAATTTGGTACAGTCATATCTCACTTATCATTTAGTTCACCACTTCAATCATCTACTCAAGTTAATTCAATTTAAATCTGCTAAATCATTTTTAATGTCATGCAGTTAATAAATATTTCAGTCATTTAATTTACCACATTCAATAAAACAGTCTCACTCATGTTGATTTCAGTTCAGTTGAAATCATCATCATCAATCTACTCACGTAAAACTCATATTCCAAACTGTGCGATCTACTTTGTCCAGGGTTATGACCGCTTCCGCGGTATTGCGCAGCTTTGACCAGACATCAAGGAAATCAACTTCCTTCGGTTTGAGTGACATCTTAAGTTTGTTATATACTTTGTACTATTTACTTGGCTAAATTGAAATTTATTTATTATGTGTTTCTGCCGTTGCTTTGGCTACTTATTCTTTACTATAGTAACCTCTTCTTCTTGTTTTCGGTTCGATGGATTTTCTTTCTTCGAAATAGTCAACTTTAGCCGTCGTCGTCCACTGCTGCAATAAAGAAAATCTCTTTTAAGAAGAAAAACAAAATTGACGCCGCATTCTTCTTTATATTACATATACTTATGTACATATACAGTTTGTCACCTAAATGTTTGCAAAAATAAGAATAGAAAATAAAAAACCCAACATTTATGGCTTCGTTTTCTACAATATGTTTTTAATGTTATATCCAACGAAATTACTATTACTAAGACTTCGTTGTCCGCCCGTCATCGAGCCATTTCTTATGAGAGTTAAAATTAATCACAGAATGTCTAGTTCTATCCGGGCAACAGCAACAAATACTAAAATTAAAATATTTTCATAATTTAAAAGGGTCATCATACAAGAAACCTTTTGGTTTGTATGGGGGCTATATCCAGCTATCCAGCAACCCCATGATTTTGAAATTCGCTTAGTTGTTGGAAGTGGGTTAGAAACTTATAGTGTCGAATTTTTAATTTGATCGGACGACTGGAAAGTGTACCTCCCATACAAACCCACCATTAAAACTCAGCTTATTGATTTTTGCACTATTGAAATGAAATTTAGACACTATAAGTTTTTGATATTGGCGCTATACATCTGATGGAATCAGACTACTACAGGGGGTACCTCCTTCGTACACGTGTATGACTGGGACTCGTTTTTCATCCTTTGTTTAACAATGGAACCACAATGTGGAAGAAAGGCATACCAAATTTGCCTGCATTTATAGAGCATGTAGAATGTTCTACACGACATGAGAATGTGAAATTCATTTGTGCATGCCATTGAAAATCTTTGAATTAAATTCAGCACTGTTATCAATTTTTCACGATCATAATTGCAACGCGGCCTCCAGAGGTCTTTTTTGTTTTTGTATTGACCATAGTATCTCCAATTAATTTAATGAATTGACTTTATTAGGTTTATTATTTCATATCTGTGATGGACGAGGCATTGCAGCTGCCTCCTGGAAACTGCAAAAAACGCACGACATTCAAAAGGCTCAAATTTAATCTGTAAATTATACTTAAATATCGTGATATATTCTGAGAATATGCGTTGACCTTATTGTATAGGTATATGGAAACTGGACATTTAGTCAGCCCAGTCAGTTGTAAAAAGTTTTGCTTTGTTAAACTAATGCAAACATTTAGGTTACAAACTGTATACACAATAGGAAAAAAGGAAAAGCGAATAACGAATTTCGGCAAGGTAACAGCATTCATCGTTCAATCGTTTCCTTGCCCAGACGCCCGCCTTCTTTGCCTTACGTTTTTTATATAGAGCAAAATCAGAGAAATACGTTTTACGTTTTTTCCGACTCTTCGCTCGCCTCTTTCTCCTTCCTTTACCTTTTACAAACCGCACACGCACAAACCAACAACCGAACTCACTCAGTCGCTCGCTCACTCACGCACGCACGCTAAATTGTATGTTTAAACAGTTGAACAGAATTTTGCCTTTGTTTTTTATCGTCTACTTATTTTTAACAATGAATTTCCAAATACACAAAGCGTGTCTTAATCTGATTATTTTTTATGCCATTTGTTGATTTTGCGAGGCCTTCAATGCACAACAGCCTTCCAAAAAAATGTGTGACCGTTCTTCAAAAAGACACAAAGTACTAAAAAATAGGTGTGAGGAAATTTTGATACAGCCACTGTTGCCAACTAACTCAATTTTTTGTAGGTACACGCTAATTTTCAAGTGTTCAATAGAGTGAAAATTTTCATCCGAAGTGGAAATATTTTATTGATAAGAAAATCTAAATTGAATGAAAAGAAGAAAATAATGTAATTTTGAACAGTTTTGTCTGTAAAAGTTATTTTTATGTTAAAAATAGTTGTGTAAATGTGAAAATATTTAGACAAAATTTTAAGACTGTTTCATGATTTTTGATAAAACGAAATGGTCATGTGCTTTTAGTTATATAAAAATCGTCATGTGTTTGCTGATATTCGGCTGTGTTAACATACAAAAAGGTGAATTCTACATAATTCTAAATTCATTCACCAATTCATCAACAAACTTAATGAAATTAAGGATTGGACCAAGCCAGAATTGGAAGCCCAGGAAGGTTTGATTGTGTGTTTGGTCGGATGAGCTATGAGCGAATATTTAGATTGTTTGAATGATGACATTGATCAGAAGCGACAAAAATTGTTCAATAGGTAGGAAGATGTACACCATTAGGACAACGCCAGGTCACACAGATATCTGGGAACCACCAAGATTTTAGTTGGAAGGTTTTAATGAACTCGCCTTATAGTTAGCTCTTCACCGGATTACCTAGATGGCACTTGTCATTCAATGCAAAACTCTGTTGGTGATTTTAAATTCAACACAAGAGAAGTGGAAAGTGGAAACCGCTTAAGTACTTGTCCCACTTGTTGGCCAATATTGAACAAATAGTCATTTCTTTGAATTAATTTTTTTTTATAAAAATTGACAAGTCATTGCCAACCAATCTATTAGTTTTATAATTTCTCTGATTGGTTGATAATTCAATGAGCAGAGAAATTATATAAAATAGTTGATTATTATTATATGTATCATTTTCTTCTTTGTAAAAGGTCGATGGGTGGAGAGAGTCTTTTCTATTTTCATCTTGTCGCATCTTGAGTGAGAGCTGTTATCAGTGTATTTTGATGTCTAGACAGCCGCTGGTTGTAAAGGCTACTGAGGCATTTTAAGATCTTTATGTAGGATAGTTTTGGCTCTCTCGTGATGTCATAGAGCTTTGCTTTGGAAAGCCTGAACCTTCGTTACAATGTATGTGACAGTTATGCCCCAAATTTCTATCGCATAAAGTCAAGTCAGGCCTACTATTTGCCTCTAAATGAGTCTACATAATATAATTCAAATATAAATATTTGTAATATCTACAATATCATCTATGCACATTGATTCTAAAAATTGACTCTAAACTTTATATACAAAACTTTGATCCAACATATAAAGTATCTTCTCTTAGAATTAGAAGACCAAAAAAATCATATTAAAATCATTACGTCCAGATTTTTGGTTCATGTGTAGAATACAAACAAATTTCTCTATGCTTAGAATAGAATAGATGAACTCTATAAAGGTTCCAAATCCGAAAGTTGATACATACGACAGTCACAAATGTAACCTTCAGATGCAAATTGTATCCAAAATTTGAAGTTGGGGTTTTGTTTTCCTCGGGTTTTTTGGACCTAGAACTAACTACCCACTACGCTTAATGAGATGATGAAGATTCTCAGGTTCTGCCAATTCTTATTATTAAAATATATTTTACCTTTCAATGAACATAAAAGAAAAAAATCAATTTTTTGTTTATTTTTCACTAAATTTCTCTATTTTTTTTTTTTAAATATTGTATTATGTATAATTTTTTTCTTTTTATTTTTGATATATTTTAAACAAAATTATAGAAAAATACAACAATTTGTTGTTGTTGTTGTTGTTGTATACACCACTTAATTGTAAACTTAAAAACTAATTTACAATATTTTTTGTTTTACAAAAAAAAAAAACATTTTGTTTTTATTTTCACTAAACAACATAAACTTAATTTATATCAATTTCAAAAAAATATAATTAACAAAATTATAAAGACAACAAAATTGTTATGACATTGAGACAACGATTTTGTAATTTATGATTATTATTATTAATTTTTTGTTAAGTGTATTTGTTAACTAGTGGCGTCTTAATAGTCCAATATTTTAGATGCTATGAGAAAACGGCTTAAACCATTTAAAATAATTTGTGTTGTCCTTTTGAAACTGAATCATTCATCCAATTAATTTGTTATCCTTTATTTCTGCTTCTGCTTCCCTCCAACGCTTTATTTTCTTCTTTTCTTCGTTGATTGTCATGCGTGTTTAGCCAATTTTTTTTTTAAAATGGAGAAATTTATTTCAGGGAGGCATATTTTATAATCAAAAATGATTATTTATTGTATGGAAGTTTAAATTGAGGTTAGGTTGTACAATAATATTTATATACCCTTCATACTTAGAGTAGATATTAGATATCATATTGTAGTAAAATGAAGAGAACTTTGTGACTAAATAAAATAGATCAAAATATTAAAATAAATTTCCATGAGTCAAAGGAAATTCTTCGCTGACTGAGGGATTTAATTTCCATAAGAAAACTTGGGTTGCAAAAATAATTTTTTGTATTAAAAAATTCTAATCCTCTTAAAGAAAAATTGTATATATTAAATGTAGTTTTAGAAACTACAGGAAGATCTAAGATACAATTTTAATTTTTCTCACTGGTCTTGAAAATTTTAATTTTTATATTAAATTTGATTTTTGATTTTTTTATAAATTTATATAAATTTTATAAATCTCTTAGCATGAAGGGTATTAAAACTTCGTTGGAACCGAAGTTAACATACATGTTTTTCTAATTTTATTTAATGATGATCAAAAGGTTTGTTTATTAAATGGCAAAAAGTGTTGTTTTTTTTTTTAATAGAATTTAAGTTTAAGCTTCGTTGATACTTTCTTTCAAAAACCATAATTGATATGAGTAAATGTTCTAAGATTTTATACTATTTAATTTGAGTTAATAATAATTTTTTAATGTTTCTTATGTAACTTTGAGCTTTGTTTTATTTTATAAGATTAGTTTTATGTTGAATTCGTTGAAATACAAGCAATGATTTTTTTTTTTTTTTTTTTGTAATAATATTAATATTATTTGTATTTATTTTAATTTATTTTCTATCCAATTTTTATTTGATAATTAAATTTATTTAAGCTTTTCTTTTTTGTTTTTTTTTTTTTTTGCTAAATACTTGCAATATTTGGACTCTTAGATTAATATTTTTTAATACTTTTTACAAATTGATTTGAAATAGTTTATAGTTCCCCAATTGCTGTTAGGTAGGCAGATATTATGTATCTTTACTCTAGTAATGTGTCGTATAAATCCCGAAAATCTCTGTTTATATGGTGATTAGAAAATATTTGATCAACTTAAATAAACTCAAAGTATATTATACATTTACAGGAATGAATGATCTAATCCCAAGTTTTTTTAATTTCCAAGTTATAGTTCCCCGATTAATGGAAGAGAGGCACATTTTATGTAGTAGTAATATGTCATATAAACCATTCATATCTTTTGTTAGAAGGTAACTTAACAAATATGACTTAAATCAGCTTAAAGTACATATAATATATTGTAGATAGAAATGGATGATCTAATTCCTTAGATGTTGAACTCTCTAGATCTGCTTTTAGCTTTTATGAAATTTAATCCAATATAAACCAAATAGACTAATATTTAATAGAATAGATAGATTAATGAGTATCTTCTTCATTTCTTTAGCTGAACAGTAAGTGATTGATAAGTTAGACCAACATATTAATTCCTTTACCTAAAGACTTATTTATCGGATCAACCACCATTGATTAGATCAGCTTTTAAGAACACAGACAAAACTAAACCAATTAGACCAATGTGTCATTAGATGCCCCATAACTTTATAATTTTCTTAGCTTAATACTAAGTTATGAGATCGATCAACTATCATTGATTAGATCGTTTTTTAAAAACATAAACAAAACTAAACCGATGAGGCCAATATTTCAATAGATACCCCCATATTTATCCTCTTCACGAAGTGACTGGTATTGTAAATTTGTCATGAAGTTTGTAACGGAGACCCCATAAGTTGATTAAGCCATGTTCGTTCAGTTTTTGAACTAGATAGCTGAAATTCTGCGCGAACTTTTTTTTTACCAGTCGCTTTACATTTTCTGGAACCAGCAGCATCGGAAAACAAAATCAAATTCAGGTTCTTATTAGAAAAACTTTTTGTATTATTGAAACTAAATTTGGACATTATAAGTCTTTTACACAAGTCCATCAACCATGTAAATTTCAAAACCCCGGAGTTACGGGACCGTATAGATCCCTATTATAAAATTTTGTTGTATTTTTTCTTTTTTTTTTTTTTGTGTCACCGAACTGAAATTTGAATAGTCTGTGTCTGAGTCTACTCTAAGCATAAGTCCAATCAATAATGAAATATTTCTGTATGCTCAATCACATAACATAGAGAAAAATGGGTTCGGGTTATACCAAAGTTAACCTTCTTTTTTCTTGTTTATAAGTAACTTCTGCATTTCTTTAGTCATAGATTAAATTAAAAAAATTAAAATCGAAGTGATTGGTTTATTAGTAATTTATAGTCAGGGATTTTTACAAATTCTACCTTTTGTATAAAAAAACTTTTCATATGGAAAGCTTCTTAAATATATCAACTTGTGTAAAAAGTATTCAATCTTCGATGGAACCGAAAATATTATTGTATTTATTGTTTTTTGTTTTGCTTTTGTGGGTTGACTTCTTATGGTGGGATACGAATTTCATTTTTTGTTACATTTAATTTTTGTGTAGTTTATTTTTTATATATATATATATATATATTTTTTTTTTAATTTTAAATATTTAATCCAATTAATTTCACTCTACACATTTAAATTTAGTAAAGCCATTTGAAATTTTAGTTTAGTTAGTTAGTTATATATTACAGTTATTTTGTTTACAGTTAAAAAACCATTAAATTTAAATAGATTTTCATTAAAAAATATTTTATTTTTGAAATATTTAATTTTCTATTTGTTTTTTTTTTTCTTCTTGCTTTCTATCTTTTTTTTAGGTACACAGTTTACAATTTATTTAATTTTGTTTTTAAGAAATCATAAAGAGAAAATTTATTGTAAGTTTTGAAATTTGATAGACTTACTTATGTAGTAGAGAGTTTCCTAGGTTAGAACTGACACATTTTAAATGTTTTACTTAAAACTATTTAATAATTTGTGTAATAAAAAATTAAAATTTCTTACAAATTCTGATTCTTAGAGAATATTCAGAATATGATGAAAATGATAATGGAAATGGAAATTTTCGTTATTGTTTGCTTTCATTTATCCAATGATCCAATCAATCCCATGAGGTTTTCATTTGGTTAAGACTCTTAAGCTTCCTAATACTAATACTAATTAATACACATACACACATAAATTATGCTACAAATCAAACAAAAACACTTTTATGTATTTTAATGTTTAGTACCAATTATTTCATTTTCTTGTAACATACTTTTTTTTTTACAGGTAACAGGAATCTTTATCCAATGATTTAATAAATCTGTTCTAAAATTTACCATTTTTTCTATTTTTTATTTTTACTATTTGAATTTAGTTTTATGTCTAATGAATTTACCATCACTTAATAAGAATAATTTCTTTAATTCCTTAGAATTAAATTAATTAGAATTCTATGATCAAATATTTTCTTTTCTTTTTTTTTTTAATTAATATTCATTACACTTTTGACGGCAACCAATCATATCCTTTAATGATATCGATTTGTTTTTATATTTAATTAATTAGAATTCTATGATCTAATATTTTCTATTTTAATTAATATTCATTACATTTTTGATGGCAAACACTCATATCCTTTAATGATATTGATTTGTTTTTTTTATTTAAATGATTAGAATTAAATTAATTAGAATTCTATGATCTAATATTTTCTTTTTTTTTTAAATTAATTTTCATTCACTGTTTGACGGCAAACAATCATATCCTTTAATGATATCGATTTGTTTTTATATTTAAATGATTAGAATTAAATTAATTAGAGTTCTATGATCTAATATTTTCTTTTCTTTTGTTTTTTAAATTAATTTTCATTCACTGTTTGACGGCAAACAATCATATCCTTTATGATATCGATTTATTTTTATATTTAAATGATTACGTATATTTTTTTTGTTGAGTATGTTGTATTTTAATCCATTAGGGATTGTTTTTCGTTGTTGGCAACTCCAATTTTGGGTGCCGTTGTTTCTTCTGCAACTTTACTAGTTTTGAGTTTAAGTAAAGGTGTCTTGATATCAGCCTCCAAGCTTTCGGTTTCACTAGCAGGTGGAACAATAATTGCTGGAGTGGATTCATTTTCCACAGAGTTTAATTCGTGTTTATCGTTACGTTTGACTTTACCATCAGTTTTACCCTTCATTAAAAAAGAACTTTCCTTTATAGAGAAAAATACTTTATATTTAATATACAATACCTGCAAATAGTATGTCATTAATTGACCTTTGCCCTTGACAGCAACTAAACCACGCTGCAGGAATGTATAACCGAACTCCTCCAAAATATTACAAGTTTCTTCAGTAACCTAAAATAGGAAAAATGTTTTAGTAGAAGCTTACTTTTAATATTAATTGTATGCTTTACTTGAATGGCTCCCGCCTTGCCAGTGGATTCCATACGTGATGCCACATTCACTGTATTACCCCATATATCATAGTGTGGCTTCCGTGCCCCAATGACTCCAGCTGTTATGGGACCCTGATTGATGCCCATTTTAAGTACGAAATGATTAAACGATTGCTCATTGATGCCCTGCAAGGTTTTGGTCAACTCCAAAGCGAATTCCACTAAACAAGCTAAATGAGACCAACGTTTCGTAATAGGATCATCACCACAAAGTTCTCGTTGTACATTAATGCCACTGGCAGCCATATAAGTAGAGCCAATAGTCTTAATCTTAATGATATCTTGAAATTGTGGTAATTCAAGAAGCTGCAAATGTTATAAACAAAAATCATATAGAGCAGTTGAATAATGATGTTTAAGACTTACAGCATCAAAATCTGAGATGACTTCATTCAAGAAACGCAAGCACTCCAAACCTTGATTGTTCACCGATTCTTCAGAATAAAAATCTGTATATCAATAATATTGGAACTTCATTCTAGAGCTGATATACAATATAAATTAATATACCTGAAAAATTTGGCATGCTTGCAAACAGAACACCAATCTCGGCATAACTCTGAGAGTAAAGATCATCATGTGAACGTTTGGTGTTCTTCATAAAATGCTCGGCCACATGCACGGGTAGCACATTATAGACCAAAGCTTCATTTCGTTGACGCATATCGTTGGCGGTTTCCTTTTGTTCTGCAACCTCATTCTTCCACTTGAATATGACGCGATCTTCGTGATCCATCTAAAAAACAAAAAGATAACCAATCGAATGGCATAAATAGTTGGAAATGGGAAGGACTTACATGACGCGCCAGAAAACAAAGAGCCAAAGCAGCAACCAACAGAAGACCAGAGTGACAATAACGCAATGATATAATGCTATGAAAAATAAAAAGAAAATGATAATTAATATTGTATGCTGCTTTTCCAGTGATGTCATAAAATCTTACGGATTATTTGCCAATTTATCCTCATAGGCATACAAATCTGTCAAAACAAAGACATTCAGGTAACAATGAAGAGCTGAAAGAATGAAGAAAATGAAATGAAATAAATCCATTTTATATCATTTTGCCACTTACCGGAAATAGCCAAGAGTAGGACAATTTTCGTGACGTGCGTCAATTGTGCAATCACTGCAATCGCAATGAGTATCAATATACCAAAGTTACTTAAGTAGGACGGATATAGTACGTGACCGCTATGTTGAATTGCTCCTCCGGCCGTTGAAAGCGCATCGTTGTCGACATCAACAAATAGAGTTATATCGTTGTCATTGTCACTTTCCAAGGCTGTTGTTATGGCGGCAGCAGCGGGCAACGTGGCATCGGTTATATTTGATTCAACCATGACATCGGTAGCGTGCTCAAAGCCAACATAAGACCACTGCAATGAAGAAAATATGCATAACTTATACATAATAAAGAAGAAAGAAAAAAAATAAAAATCAATAAAGGCACAAGTGACGCTTGACCGTCATCCTCATCATCGTCATCATCATCATCATCATCATCATGCTCATGTGCCCACTCCCATGCTCAGTCACACAGTCAGTCAGTCATTGTGTCACTCATTTATTCACTTACCATATCAAGAATATTACTGAGGCCAATTGTGAGTGCAATAATTATCGCTGCAAGTTCACGCACGAAGGTAACATCATTGAAACGTTTGCTCAACTTGACACAGAATGTCGGCAGACAAGACGGAAAACTTTCCGCAATTGAAATGAACACAAGCAAAGTAATGGGCAGCAATGGCACTGAGATTTTCAACAATTGTACTGTGGTGCGCGGCAGAACCACATAGGAATAGGCAATATCGATGCATTGTACGAGAAGAGCGGCAATTAGCGGCATAGAGGAAAATGGCTCACGGTAACTGGCATAGGCTGATTCAAGACTTTTATTCTTGAACTTGAGAAAAAGCGTTGTGTCCTTGGTAAGATTTCTGTTGAGACAATCAAATCAGAGTAACTAACTGAATTAGCACTTGTCATAATGTAATACATAACACTCATGACTTACTCATGACCATTTCTTGAGACAAGTTCATCTTCCAAACGTTGCTTGAAGTTCTCTTGTTTGGCTTTCTTGTCGCCAGCGACACGTGCCTTCATTTGTTCAGAAGTTTGTTGTGGTTCTACATTATTGGGTGGTGCATCACCAAGCAATTCATCATCATTGAGCGCATCCTCATTGTTCTCAGTTGTTTGTTGTGTTGCTGAGCCACCATTGGTTTCGTTGATTTTCTTAGCACAAGGTGAAGCAAACTATTAAGGATTATTGGATGATATAAATAATAGATATTAAGGAATTTCTTATTCATATTCACTTACTGGCTTCAATACTTTTGTTATAAAGTAAGTCTTAAGTCCAGCTATGCGTAGCAATTCCTCACGTTTCTCTCCAAATGCTGGTTCCACCTCAAATTCACCATTCAAAAAGGCAAGTGTCTTATCCGAAATATGTACGTAACTATTTAGGGAGTGAGAGAGACAGAGATTATTGAGAATGATGAAATTATAATATGAATAGAAAATAAATCTAATCAGATAAACAAATTTGCCGCTCCTAACTTAAAAATCCTTTATGAAAACCACACCCAATCTTCTTCTCAAAGTCATTGCGAAATCAAACAGTCGAGAAGAACAATCGTAAATCACGCAGAAATCTAAACAATATGAAATGTTTATAAATTTTTTATGAGCAAATAACTCGCATGATTCTTAGAAGGACTACAATGTACAATATGTACTTAGCTACCATATTTCTATGGTATAGACTATATACATGTTAAGTATCTATTAATCTAAACCACGTATTTAAGTTTGTAGTCATAAACACCCACACGGATATTAGCAACTAAGGCAACTTAACTTTGATCATCAAGTTAACTTAGTATAATGATTATTACGAGTATCATCAATTATTAATGCATATAAAGGTATCCATAGGAGTCGCCATCCTTCCCTTCCCTCTATGGTATGGTATGCTCTTAACTAACAAAGCTGACAGGCGGACACCATAGGAGGGGAATGGAAAAATGTCCTTTGATTGCTCACTTACCCAGCTTTTCCGCTTGATTCCATTTTATTAGCCAACTCAACGTCCTTGGAGTAAACGTCAAATTGCCACTGACGTTGTCCCAGTATGCCAGCGAGGACAGCACCCGTATGTATGCCCACACGCATATCAACAGGTGAATTAGCTTTCTGTTGAACATACCTACGGAGTGGGATATGGAGAGTGTGAGAAAGTACAGGAGAGAATGAAAAAGATAGCCACAAAGATAAAGATACGAGCGAGTCACATCCAAACAGCATAGAGAAAATGAGAAAGAGAGAGAGAGAGAGAGCGCGCGCAAAAAAGTATGCAACGCAAAAAAGAAATATATTGTAAAGTGTTGTCCATGTCAATGTATGGGTAAAGTGTACGTATGTGAGTATGTGTATGCGAGTGTGTGTCATGTGTATGTATGTGTGTTGCTGCTGGTGATGATTGTCACATTTATTTATGTAAATGCAATTAAATATAATTGAACAAATGTGAAGTTTTCGTCACTTCTTCATCTTCCTTTTGTTGTACCAACTTACTTGATTGCCTTCACCATGGAAAGTCCCATGTGGACACAGAGAACAGCATGATCCGGACGCTCGTCAGGTGCGCCACTTATACAATAATAACAATCACCAAGAATTTTTATACGCAATTGTTGATATTTCTGTATTCGGTAAAAGGAGACGAAACAAAATTGATGGTTTGGTTAGTTAGAGTTGGCGGGGCTTTTATTTAAATTGAACTCAAAAAAGCAAAAAAAAAAGAAGAAAAGAAAAACACTCAGAACTAAACGAAAAATTTGCTGATTAAATTTTTAGAAATGAAAAAATATGAAACCACAAACAAAATGGCAGTGGGAAAAACTGAAATTGAAACTGATAAAACCACGCTTGGTTAAACACACAAGGCCTACGACCCAACCAAGCGACCACTGACTTTGTTAGCCAACAATATTGACTTAACAAAAAAAATGAGAAATTTTATAACAACAACAAAATTTAAAATGGAAATGAGTACAGAAAAGAGAAACAACTAAAAGGTAAAAAGAAACTTAATTCAACCGAATAAAAATTATGATAATAATAATGATTATGATGATGATAAATTGTTGAAAGAGGTCAATAGAGGACAACTAAGTAAGTGGGTGCGTTCGTCTATCCTCTTTTGACGATAATAAACAATTTACCTCAGCAAGCCTATCGAAGCGTGCAAAGAGCTCATTTAACATTTTCACCAGATCTTGAGCACTATAAGTTGATGAGATTGCGGTGAAGCCGACAATATCCGCATAAAGTATGCTTTTGTTTTTTTTTTTTTTTTTTGGTTAGAAAGGAAGTGATCAGAAGATTATAGACAATATTCAAGTATAGGTATAAATCATGGAGTTTAATATGAGACCTGCTTAGGTTATTGAAAGTTTTAATGTTGGGAAAAATCAGACAGATTACTTACCTAACATTCTCATGACGACTCATATAGATCTTTTTAAAAGGCTCTGAACTTGAAGAACCTAAGTCTTCTCTCATCTTAACAGCAACATGTTTGGGTAAAACAGAAAGTAATAAACGTTCCTAGAAAACCCGAATAGAAATCATATCAAATGTTACAAGTATTGTACTAGGTAAGGTAAATAACTCACCTGCTCTGCAGATTGTTCTTCAATGACCATTTTGACTTCTAAACTCTTTTTGGCCTCAAGAAAGGCTCGCTTCTGTTTAGCTTCACCCATGAAATAGTAACCCAAACCAATTAAAGCTGATGCAGCAAGGAGTATAGCATTAGCAGCAGCTGACTCAAAGAGCAAAGGATCATCTCTCGAAAAATACACAGGTAGACCAACACAGACAACATATGTCCAAAAACCAATGCCACCAACATACATCAGTGGCACCGGTAAAGTCACATAAATGAGAAAATTCAATAATAGAACCCAACCAAGGATATCCCTTTAAAGGCAATCAAAAAAAAAAAAAACATTTCTAGTTTAAGGAAATTAAACTAAAGACCATTTTACCTTGCTGAAAACATATGCAACTGTTGCATTGATCTCATATAGATGACCAAGTGCAGCATACAAGTGGTCCACATAATGTTTGGTGTTAAAACAAGTAAATACTTATGAAACTTTCGCAGGAGGGTATTATTCGTATTACGCCCAATATGCAGCATACCAACAAAGCCCAAATAACTTGCCAACATGCTTAAGCTGAAAACTTTGGAGAGACAAGAAAAACAAGGATAAGATTTTTACTTACACTTTTTGGGTGTTTACTTCCTACTACTTACTTCTTATGCAGGTCTTCTGTTCCCCCGGTATAATAACAGTCCAAATGACAAACAATAGAGCCGCAAAAAGAAACCATTTAAGACCACTCCGACGCTGCTTTATCGAATAATTGTGATAAAGTTCATTGAGAACACGTGCCGGCAATACAACCACGCAACCTCCACTCGCCAAGGCAGCATCATCAGCACTGGCCTTTTTACCGCCTCCACCATTGACACTGCTGAGATTGGCATTGCCACCACCACCGCTGTGTTGTGTTGAATTCGTTGCCAAAGGCGATTTGATTATGCCACTTGTTTTACTGCCCGCCGCCGTTGTTGTTACACCATTCTCCAGTTTTTCATCCGGCATCTTACGAGGAAGTTCTTGTTTTTTTTTTTTTTTTTGTTATTCTTTCTTTGCTTTCAGAAGACCCACACCCACACGTTTAATTTGTCGTTTATTTATGTTTGGGATTTCTTCCTTTAATTTTATTTCATGGATGTCAATGACATTATCTCTTTTCTTTTCTTTATTTTTCTGTATTTTGCAATTTTATACTTCTAGGATTTTTCGATTGCTTTTGTGCGTTGTTTGCTTTTGTCTTGTTGATTTTTGGTTTTTGTATTTTTTTTTTTTGTGTGTTTTCTATTGCAAAGGTAAATAAAAGCCAAATTCAGTAAAAAGAAAAGAAATATGTATGTAATAAGAAAAACATTTAAACAACAAAATTAACGCGCTACATTTATCACTTAAAGGATAAGTAAATGTTTTGTTGGCAGACAGCAAGAGGAAGAATAATACACGAGCACTAAAGAAAGGAAGAGAGTTCATAAGTTAAAGCGTATATATGTGTGAGTGAGAGAGAGTGAAAGGGTGAGAGTGGGAGGAATGCATAGAAGCTTTTACACAGTTGAAACTCACAGTGGTTCGAAGTGACAATCAATTTTCGTAATAATGTTTGCTTTATGAATTTTCAGATTTTAACTTAACTAAATATGGCATATGGAATTGATTCTCGATTATCCTTAAGTAGAAGATCCAAACTCATTATAGAAAACCTGAAATCACGGTCATAAGATATTTTGTAGAAACATTTATAAATTTTATTATATTTTTTCATTTTTGAAGTGAAACTTCTTTAGCGGCGTTGAGTAAAAATTTATACTAAAAATTTGAGTGCAAAAATACAAATCGTCACGTTTTGGAATCATATGTATTTCACTAGGTAGAGACTTCAAATTTTCACAGAATATGTGTTTGTATTGCCATATACCCAACAAATATTAAAATTTTTGGAAAATCTCAATAAAGACAAGCATGCAGTTTGTATGTATAAAAATGTTCATAACAACAACATGCAAGCAAATAGGTTGTGTGTTGCACAGAAAAAAGCGAATGTACGATGAAAAGAGATCGAGAAACACACAGAAGTGCGTTGATGACTTAATTTATATGCAAAAGGGGACAGACGGCAAACGTAAACAAAACAACAACATTTAAAGAAACCAAAATTAATATACAGACGGACAGATAGACTGACAGACTTTGAAATGATCTCTCTCTGTCTGTTTGTTTTAAGAAGTTAAACACACGCAATTTTTATGTGAATTTGCTTCTCTGAACACATACAGATTTATTAGGATCTGCTTTTTTAATTACCAATTCGATTGAGAATATTGATGAATATAGCATAATATTATAATTATGTTATTATTTTACGATACTTTTGTTGTTATATGATATTCTGGGAATGTTGCCTTCCAAAGGATTTGCTATTATTTTCTATTTTTAAACGTTTATATAGCGAACCGCTTGATGTAGTAGAGTATGGTAACAGACGCCGATACATTGTGGATTGCTTTTGACTTCGATATTCATTACCATATCTACTAAGCTCTCCATAAAATGAAAAACTTTATCTTTAACTTTTGACTGTTTAATTAATAAATGAAATCATAGATAAGTAGTAAATAGAAATCACAGCTATAGAGGTATAAAATCAACCAATCTGCATTATAATTAATCATAATAAAACATGAATTGGTCTCTTGCTTTAATTAAACAAAGTACGTATATGTGAGTGCCACCGTGTCAATGTAACTCACGCGTACTCATTTTCACTAAGAAAATCAACCGATTTAAGAATCATGGTTCACCGTTTATGGGGCCTATAACAGTTACTTAGAACATATAATCGGCACTTACAAAATATTAGGTAAATTCAATAGAAACCTGGTTTCTTTCATATCTTGAAAATATAAAAATTGTATTATAATTCCACATATACGTAAATTGCTCATTTTGTACCACTGTAAATATTGGTTTAACTAGTCAAACTCTCTCTCTCTCTCTCTCAACGTATAGGTGTTAAATGAATAAGCTCCTCTCTTGGTCGCTTGGTCTTGCATACACACACACATGCAGGTAGAATGCGCGCACTTCCTTATTGTCCAATACTCGTGTATCTGAGTGAGCCAACAAAGTGCCTTTTTGGCAGGAAAACAAATATCCTTTATGAAATGTGCAGCTTTGTAAGTGAGCGAGCGCGTGTGTGTTTGTCTGTTTGACTGACTGACTGTCGCTTTTAAGGTTGCTCAAGGTCCGTTCAAATGTGATTTGTTTTTGTATGTAAGTATGACATGCACAACAAACAAACAGAAGAACGGACAGACACACAGACAGACAGACAGCAAACAGATATTTCAATTTTGTAGCATTCAGTGTATCTATACAAAGTTTTTATTTGTACATATATATTTCCATATAGAGGGCGAACGCATCGCATACCATATTTATTGTATTGTAGTATATTTGGATGTACATTTTTGATATCAATATTTTAAAAGTGAGTTAAAGCAGCACTAAGATGGATGGTGGATGAATAGATGGATAACTGGGAAAGGAACCACAATTCGAAAATGCTGCAACTCAGAATGCATACACATAGATACACACAAATACAAATACAGTCGCTCCCAAGCACATTGATTCATTTCGACATATGTAAGTAGATAGATATGTACATACGTATGTACGTAATACATATGTATGTATTTATACATAGATACATTCAATTAATTGTCAAATTTTCATTTAGAAATAAAAAACCATCTCACATCTCACACACAACAGGATAAAGGAAATGAGAAATGAATACGGATTTCCTTTTTAAAAAAGCAATTAATTTTCTAGTTTCACTTATCCTTCTTCTCATTCTCTTTCAGTCACTTTGAAACCACTTTTCACAAGTATTTCATATCATTCGTTTTTGCTTTTTAATCACATTAGTTAGTGTTGTAATTTTTTCAAGATCAATTTATTTTTGAACACTTTTTGTTGTCAAGGATTAGGCAATCAATGTGAATTATTATTAATTCACATAAAGGAAAAAAGGAAAATAATATGCAAATATGAAAAGTCACAAAGGATGCAAGACTTTAAATTACTTTTTGTTAGTTGTGGCTCGCGTTTGTGTGGGAAAAGCAATTTTCAATGCTGCCACCTTTTTCCTGCTTTCACACTTTTTGGGTGGTTTTATTATGTATTTTTTTTTTTTCTTTTCTTTTTTTTACTATCAATTTTGCTTCGCTGTGCGTGGCGTGGCTTCGTCCGCTTATCCGTTTTACTTTTACTCTAAATTTCGATGCATACGAGCGAACGAATTTTCATGAAGACTGAAAGGATTTTTCTTTGACAGGCGACATGAAGACAAGGACAAAAGCTCAGCCATGATTTGGGTAGCAGAAGCTTTTCAAATAAAGCTCTCTCTCTCTCTCTCTATCTCTTTTTATCGCACTCTCTTTTCTCTCTCTTCCAGTGTAACTATACAGATACTCACTCACACTAGAACAAATTGATAAGAGAGAGAGAGAGAGAGAGAGAGAGTGACATTGTAGATGAGTCGAGTTCATTTAATACTTGATAAGGAAAAAAAAAAATGCAATAGCATTAATTGAGTACAGTAGACTCACGACGATAAGAACTTATTTATTTATTATTTATTTATTTATTAGAACTAAGATTATAATTACAAATTATAACCTAGTATTTAGTATGAGCAATAGTGACAGAGGCCTTCAGCTCTGGGGAAAGTTAAGAAGGATAGGAGATAATTAGAAAAGTGCAGGTCCAGAATTGCCTTGCCCGAGACCCTTGGGATGTCAGCCCAGCGCACTAACCTCTGGGCCAACGAGCCAGTCCGATGACAACTTATTATGATGAATTATATGAATGCGTTCCAATTTCAGAAACTTCTGGTTTTTTTGGTTTCGAAAATGGGTTCAATCTCTCCAGAAAGCGGTTTATCCTTTCCTTTCCAAGCCATCCACTCTACCCCTCCCTTCCCGTATCAACTACTTTTTTTTCCGTCCGTTGCATTACAAAGAGCCTTTAATGGCCTCAGTGACCTGGTTTTGATACCGACTACCACCCTAACCTTGCTTTGAAAAAACAAAGTACATACTTATGTATTCGCAATATCACTCATTCAAATTGTATTGTGTTCACATTATCGTGACTCTGCTGTAAAACGATGTGCATAAATAAGTACAAAAACTACTAAAAACAAAATCACATTTATTTGTTAAAAGAAACACTCCGAGCATATTTTTCGTAATTTGTTGTGAGTGCATAAAATTAATTACAAATTTAATTGACCAGGACGAAAGAGGAGAGTGGGAAATGAATGAATATGCGTGCAAAAGCGTAAGCAGGCAGCTGTGTTGGCCTTGAAAGTAAAATTAAGTACAATTGGAAGTGGACAAAAAAGTAAAAATGCATATTAAAACTGGTGCGCAACAGTGTGCATGTGCAACAAAATAGAAACAATGGAAGAGAAAAAAATAAAGAGCGAAGAAAACAAAAGCAGACAAAAGAAACAATGCAGAAGAAGGTTAAGAAAGGTGCACACACAAGGCGCAAGATGCAGCTGTTGCAATGTAATGTAAAAGAAAATGCATGAAAATAGTTTTAAGGATTTTAAAAGGGAAACATGCAGCTGCTTTACATTATATGAGAAAATCTCCTCATATAGTTACTCTTGTTGTTGTTGTTGTTGTATTGGTGTAAAAAAATTAATTACAAATGTTCATGTTCACATTCTTATCCGCACGTGAGATGAATTCATAAATTACCCAAACCCGATAATAATAAATCATCCTGACAGATGTCTTGATTTTTTTTTCTAAATATTACAGCTGCAGGAAGTACATATATACATTCATTTCCAACAGGGTGTTTCACATTTCTTATGTACATAATCATTATTTTCAAAAAGCACTTTTTTAAAAGCTTTTTTTTGTTTTTGATTGTACTAATGACTTTTGCACATCTGGCAGCATGAAAAGTAAGGAGAAAGAGCAAGTCATATAAGCTATACAATATGTAAGAATGAAAGCACACACAACACATAATGCCGAAAAAAGAGTGTCAAATCATGGAGTCAAAGAATCATGAAGGGAGGAGGAGGAGGTAAATAACAAAGCGGCAAAACATTAAAGAGTACCGAACTAACAAAATTTTGTAAATTATTGTCAGTCAGCCAGAGCAAAAAACTAAGTAATAATTTTGTTTGTATCATTACCTGTCAAGAGCGCCCCTCATTCACACATCTTATATACCTAAAACCATACATATGTATATACATATGTATACATATATGGGCATGTAAATGTCTGACTTTTATATCTTATATAGGCATATGAAAATGCAAAGTATATAAAATATATATAAACATTGTAGTATACAATATTATGAAGCACACACACAAACACATGGTAAATTTGTATAGAAATTCAATCATTTTGAATATTTCAAAATCAAAAAGTTGACGTTCTTTTGCTTAGTCAACGTTTTTGACTCATTTATGTAATTTTTGTGCAAATTAAACATACATTGTATCGTGTAATTTATGTATGTGTACTTTTGTCTATATGAGATTATTAATCAAATAGATTTCATGAAAAATTGAAATTTTAAATATTTAATTTTTTCAAATTGTCGTTACAATTGCCAGTTTACAAGTCCTTTTTATGCAATTTATATCAGGAATTTTTTTTCATTACTAATGATGTGTTTATTATCAAAACCTAGTATAACATATTTCCATCATGTTATCATGTTGTGGGTTTTCTCTACTGTTGAAAAACAAAGAGAACTACGCCGCAAACAAAATTTGCCGGAAAACGTTCGCAACCGCAACTGCATCGTGCAGAGTTGTCATATTCAATTACCGAACTGCGTCATTATGATATTTTATGTGTAAATAGTATGTAAAATTCAATATTAGCTAATAAATATTATTTAAAATAAAAAAAGGGAATAATTTTAACATGAATTTTCAATAAAACATTTCAATTTAAAAAAAGCTGCTTGAAAATTAGATCGGCTTGCAAATACTGATATTATATTTTGTGATTTGAAGCTGCCAACTTGCATTTGCCTATGACGATCACATTGAGAAAATGACTTGGTATTTAATATAAAAACAAATTTAGTACAAAAAAAAGTATTACAAAACAATCATCTATATTAATATTATCTATTCTACAATTTAAATGAGTAAAGTTGTGAGTGTTTTGCACAATTGAAAAATGCACACAATATTTGATTCAATTTGTGTTAAGTTGGCAACTACATCGAAATGCGTCCCTTGACAAAACATATACTTTGGCGCGTCACTCCAGCATTCGTTCTCATTCGGCGTTCATCAGTGAAGCGGTTCAGACGTGTTTAAAGAAGGAAAAAGTAGCCATCTCTGTGTGTGTCTATTTACATTGCAAATTTCCAAACGCAACAAAATAAGTGATTATTGTTTTTAAAACATTCGTCAAAGTAAATTCGAAATCTTTTCGGTTGAATTTTCGCGCGCGCATTCTATTTGTATCAGTGCTCCAATTATTTTAAGCGCTCATACAAATTTAAATTGAAAAAACATATTTCGCATTTTCAAAGAAATCAGTTAACTTTTAAAAAAAAAAATGGCTGATATTGCTGTCGAGAAGAAGTGAGTAATGCTATAACTTAAAATATATTTAGTCTAAATAATTTTCAGTGCTTAAAATTAAATGAAAAAGAGAATAGAAGAAAATAAGAGACTGCTGGAAAAGAAAAAAATGAACTTTTGCAAGTGGTGTACACAATTTTTTCGTTCGCGTCGCTTTTGCTTGCTTCAAACGGTGAAAATTTTGAAATTTGTGTCTATACAGCACGCACACAACGACGTGAAAATTTAAACAAGTAAAAAAGCGGCGGCTACGAGAATAAGTTGTATAGAGTTGTCTCACTCATACTTGTGACAATAGGAATAATGTGAATTGAGAGAAAAGAACATGAAGAGACGCTGATTGTGTGTTGTTTTTTCCCTATGGTTGTGGCGACGGCGTCATTCGCCTTTGCGCGCATTCTCTCAAAAGCAGCCATCCAAGGCTACGTGCGTTCTCTCACCGGCCGGCAATGCTTTTTTTCAACGCGTTGACTGCAGCAGTATTTTCTGCTAGCGTCGTTAACAAGCAAAGCGGTGTTTTCTGCTGTTGCAAAAGAAGTTGCTCTCGTTTGTTCACACCGCGTGCTCCGCGCCATATTCCATCATTTTGATGATGAGAGAAGTCTGATTGTCTTCTTTCTTGGTTGGTTTTTTGTGGGTATGCTACTGCTGTGTCTCGTTGCTCTTATTTGGTTTAGTTTTTTTTTTTTTTTTTTTTTGCTTTACTTTTGAAGCGCAGGTTGAAAGATGTTGCGGTAGGTGAGTTTGTGTATGTACGCGTGTATGCATAATGTGTCGGTCTGTCTGTCTGGGAAGAAGCTGAAGAAGATTATGGTTGAACTCTTATGAGAGAAGAGAGTGGAGGGTACGGAACGATGCTTGCTGCGCTGGTTCGAGAGGTTGCTTGCTTGGTAAGTGTGGGTCGTTGAGCGTGCTTTCTTGGGATCTTTGTAGTTGTTAATTTCTGCTTTCAATTGCGCGCTTTGTTTTATTTCATTTTTCTTTTAGTTCTTTTTTGTACTTCTTTCCCTCAACTTCTTTCTTCTCTATGGTGAGAGATAAAGATAAATTTACTCAAATTGTGTCAATATTTTGCTTTTGTGGTAAAAGAATCGAACGTGCTTTTTTGTGTATTTTATCTTTAGCACTCTAAATTATTTGTCATAGCCTAAATTTAAAACGTATTAAGCTTTTTCTTTTCTCAAAGCGAATGTGTTTGGCATAGTGGAATATTCCAGAAATGATCCAAATGTTGTCTTCTTGTCTTGCTCAAAAGCTCAGACAAAACTCGCTTATTGTGTTCGCAGTTGTTTCATTATTCTTTTTGTGAGCCAAAAATAGAGTAGCAGCAGCAGAAATGGCGTTTTATATTTAACAATGAAAAACCTTTTGATTTTTGTTGGCGGTGATGTGCTCACTTCACCCGCTTAAACTTGTTTCTACTCAATATGTTGTGTTTACATAGGGGGTGGGAATAGTGGATAGTATATGCAGCTGCCTTCCTGCTAAAGTCGTGTAGCTTGTCGGCTTTTTTAACCGTTATATATTGTCGCGGCATTTTGTCGCTTTGTAGCGCGTGGAAATATAATGTACAAATTTTCGAACCAAAACTAAGAAAGGACATGAGTGTGAGAGAGACGACTACTAGCTTTTAATGCTTCTTTCCTATACAAGAGCTTCATGCGTGGAACCAGTTTTCTATATAAGAATTGTCGGCTTGTAGCTCACGTCTCTCTTGCTTTGTAGTTTTTCTAGCTCGACTACAACTACAATAACAATAGCAGCATTCCTGTTATTTCTTCATCCTATACTTTATTTTGTGAGCTTTTTATTTATTTTTTTTTTTTAAAGCTTTTTTTTTTTTTTTTTTATTCACATGTATTGTACAAGTCTCTTCGGTGCTCCAGGTTTTTTTTTTTTTTTTTTTTAAAGCTACGCAATTTGTATTCAGTGAGTTTGTCGCGATTTTAAACTAAATGATCATTGAGCGAATGGGTGAAAGAGATAGTAATCACCGACTATAGATGAATGTAAAGGATAGATGATTGATTATAAGAAGTAGACAAGTGAAGAAGTAGAGAGGAGTGATGAAATTAGCGCGCGTGTTATTATTTCAGTTGTGTACAATGCAATTTGTATATAATTTATTTATTTATTTTTTTCTTTTTTGTTAAATCATGAAATTAAATAAAAGTACTAATGATGGGGATATCTTTCTCTCAAATTTTAGCGACACTCCCGTTGTCGAGAAGGTTGCTGCAGAGGAAGTTGATGCAGCCAAGAAAGATGATTCCACTACCGAAGAAGAGGCCCCTTCAACAACAGAGAATGGTGCCGCTGAGGAAGAGTCGAGCAGCAATAGCGAAGCTGCCAAAGAGAATGGTGATGCTGCTGAAGCAGAATCATCAACAGTTGATGCTGTAGAGAAGGCACCAGCAGCCACAAGCAGCAGCGAGGAGGAAAAGAGCAGCGAAGCTGCCGCAGAAACTGCCGAAGCAGAGGCTGCAACCGCTATTATCGCTGAAAATGGTGAAGCCGATGAAGCCGCCAATGGTGACTCTACAGGTAAAGTGTCAATATAGAGATAATTCAAAGAAATTATATTAATCCTCCTTCCCTTTCCTTTTTCTTATATTAGATGCTGCACCCGCTGAGGCAGTTAAGAGGAAAGTCGATGGGGTTGCTGCCAAGGCTGATGAAGCAACTGCCACACCAGAAAAGAAGGCCAAGCTGGATGAGGCCGCTGCTGCCACAAAGGAGGAAGCGCAAAACGGCGCAGAAGCAACTGAAGTTGCTGCTTAAAATGACAGTTTAAAATATGTATTTAAATGCAGCGTTGTTGCTGTAGCGTGTTTGGCGTTGCGTCGTTATCGTCATCACGTCTTGAGTAGTTCTATATCGTCTATATCATGACCTAACAACAACTATACTCTCTCACAGCCACCAACATAGACGGATTAGATCATCGACTACAACTTAACAATCACACTGCCAACATCGTTGCTAAAACCTGCGTATTTCTCTCAAATCCTCCTTTTCTTTACGCTCCCCCTCTCCCTTACATTATCTAAGTTCTAATTAACAAACGCAAAAAAAGTTTAATACAAACGAAAACAAACTATTACTTAAATTTAATTACTATAATTACTTAAAAATAAATTTAAACGAAAAGAGATCATAATGGAACGAATAAGTAAACCAACCAGAAGACAGGAAAGACAAAAAATATAAACACACGTGGTTTTAAGGATAAACAATAAATTACTTGATTAAGTTGTGTTAAATTCCAAAATAATAAAAGGAATGTTAAGAGACAAACAAAACTTTAAATGTATAAGAAGAATTCTTGCAAACACTTCAAATAAAAGTTTTCAAATAATTTTTTTGTAAGTCTATTTCTAACCGATTTATTTCTCATATCTGGCATATACTTTTATTTGTTCTAATCCTATATATTTACTTTTATTACCTACAAATGAAACAAAAAAAAAATAAAATAATCTTAAATTTATATTGTAAAACGACAAAACACAAAGTGAAGAACGAAAAACAATTCCACAAAATTTTGTATACCAAGGTTATAAACAATTTTTGACCATTTGCATTACAATAATTTAAAAAACAATTATATATAAATAAAAAAAAAAATATATAAAACACAAAAACAACAATTTGAAGATGAGATTATTTAAATAAAAAACATATATGAATGATTGTATATTATAGAAATGAACACAACCACGCGAGCAAAAGCAATCGATGATGAGATGAAAGAGTAAAGAAACAAAAAAAAAAAAAAAAATGTTTTCCAATTGACAAATTTCCATAATAGAAGAGAGAAGAGGAGTTTGTTGTTGCTGTTAAAATAATATGTTGTTTATATAAAGATAAATTCTCAATATATTATATAATCAATAATTATAAAATACACACAGACACACGATATATCTCTTCTATATAATACGAATAATATATAGACAGACACATACCTTTTTATACATACATATATAAAGAAAATAATTAAATTTAATAAAGCTCAAAAACTCTCCAAATGAAAATGAAATATTTCCGTTATTCTTTTTATTACCTCATCTAAATCAAACAAAAAAATACTCGAATTTTTTTTTCCTTTTCAATTTGTCTCCACTTTATATACATATATTTTATTTTAATGTACAATTTTTCAATGAATGAATTTAAATTTAATTTTGCCTGATTTTTTCTCTTATAATTAAAATGTGTAGACCAGAAAAGCATTAATATATTAATAATTTTAAAAGCAAGAAAGAAGCAACTTGAAATACGAACATAACCAACAAAAGAAAAAAAGAACAATAATGAAAAGAAAAAAACTTGAAAAGATTTTTTTAAAGTTGTTAAATTGTAAAAAAAAACAAAACAACAGAGAATACAAGAAAAGAAAAACTTGGAATTTGTGGAGAAGTTTTGCTACTTTGAATAATAAATATATGGAAAATAAAGTTTTTTAAGTATCTCAAAAACATTCAAAACAAACAACAAACATTCGAAATAAAAACATCTTAATAAAAAACAAGAAACTACAAAAAAAAAAACAAAAAACAAATGTTGAGTTAATTCTTTCGTTTGGGGGAAATCCCTCCAGGAAAATAGTATGCTCATATGATCTCCTAATAGAAAGAAACTGTTCATTTTTGAGATGATAAAAGAATTTTACGAGAGATGTGTTAATAGTAGGGATGCAGTTGCTATTGTATCCATCCATCCCTGCGAAGAATTATGATGAAATCCATCCCTCGAATGTTTTTGGGAAGCTTTCAAATTGAAACTGCATACCATGATACCATGAAGTTTCAATTGTTCATCGTATATAACGAACGCTCTTTCTGTACTCTAAATGAGTTTTTCTTTGTATATTTTAACAATTCATTAAATAAAAAAAAAAAAAAAGGTGTAAGACTTTTGAATACTTGAACTTTATTTCATTTAGATCTCATTCAAATTTCGCGTTACAAGCATCCAATATTGAAATCCTGCAAAGATTTCAACCCAACCTCCGAAGAAGAAGACGGAGTTCCATTTTATGTCATAATTTCAGTTTTATACCGAGATATACAGAGAAAACTGAATAAAATGATTACATTAGAAAATAGCAGTTATACGAAAAGACTATCAGTATCACGCATTTAACTTATAAGAGCAACAATTTGTAGACTTAAGTATCCTAATTTACAGTTCTCCTATTTTTTAATATGAGGAATAGCGACAGAGGCCTTCAGCTCAGGGTAAGGACAGAAAGGAGAAAATTAGAAAAGTGCAGGACCAGAGTTGCCTTGAGCGGGAATCGAACCCGCGGTTCTTGGGATACCAGTTCAGCGCCCTAACCTCTGAGCCAACGATTTAGTCAAATTTAGTGAATATCTATAAAAGAAATCTTTAATAAATGCATCTTAAATAAAATATAGTAAAAAAAAAATCATTTGGTATGTTATATTGTTATCGGTTTCCATAAAATAGGGGTGGATAGGATGGCTGTTTGTTAAAACGGTGAGGATTGTTTGGACTGTTATTAGTTTCCGTTAACATTCCACCTTACCGGGAATAATAGACAGTACCGATAGCTTAACAAACCATGTCTCTCATGGGATATACCTACTTAGACGCCTTACTACGACAAGATGGCAATTCAGCAAGGGTGAAATTAGATATCAAAATCGAATTGATTTGATTTGTCATATAATCTATAGGTGTAATTTGAATATTTTGTATAATAACAGTCAAGAGAAGCAATATTTGTACAATTTAATTTGTATTGGAATAAAGTAGTAAAGTCATACAAAGTTTGAAACGCTTGTCCATCTTTAATAAGTTGCTTAAATTTTTAAATTGAAATATGGATCAAAAAACTGAAATATAAATAAAAAATTAATTTTCAGAAAACCAGGTTAATTTTGTCAAAACATTTTATAAAAACAAACAAAGTCGGCATTGATGTTACTGTTCATTTATATCCATTATTAAGTGTACATTTTTTTCCAACTTTATTTAATCTACTAATTGTTGTGCGAATTTTGCCGGTGTTGTGCCCCAATGCTCTATTAGTCACATTTGTAAATGAGTTTAAAGCAAAATATTATTTCTTATTTGCTAAGATGTTAATAAGTTTCTTGGTACACAATATATGTATTCGTTGCTTATCAACTCTTTAAAAGTGATTTTATGATCACTAGTAATTTCCCTTAAATGATTTAAGATATCAGATAGTCAGATTCAGTGGCGCATTTTGATTTATGGGAGTCTTGTACAATGTAGATTATCAGGGTTCCTACACCTTGTTCATCTCCGTCTTGTATTTTTATGTAGGATTTGTAATTTGAATATTAGTTTAATGGGGAAACATACATTTCGGATTTCCATTACTGTTCGGGACCTCTTCGAGTGGGAATAGTGATTTCTTATTAACTAAAGAGTTACCGCTTTTTGCTTGGGGACACTCTTTATTCTTCACTGTATACACTTTTATGTTGAAAGGTTAAGCAAAGGAGGGCAGAATGGTACAATTCGGTCGTGTTCCTCATGAAGAAATTTTTGCTACAATTTTGAAAAATCAAGTGTGGAAGAAATATCCCTCTTTTCATAATATTAAAGCGCCCATGGACTTAATTCCAATAACGATTCCGGTAGCGAAATTAAAATGAGAGCGTACACATGAGTTTATGAGTGAGTAATCATAGATAGAATAGAGCGGAGCAGTACACTTTATATGAATTCAGGAGAATGGAATTCAAGAACAGAACATGTGTTTTCTAATAACAAATTATTGATAAGTTTTAGCATATGTATGAGTGTCTTATATGGTACTCATTGCGCTCCCGATGCCGCTAGGAGCGCAATGTGAGCGTAAAAGTGTTGTTAATAAGTGCTCCGATGTCTCCAACTCAACTTCATTCGTATATTGACGTTAGCCAAGTCAAGATCATCCGATCTAATCCGTTCGTTCATTTAATTGTTTTTTTTTTCACTCATTTCGTGTTATACACAAAATCTCTTTCAAAAAGTGATAAACAACAATAAGAAAATTATAATTTTATTATTTTTTAAACAAACAATAAAAGATTAAAGTAAATGTCATAAAATTTATATTTTGAAAAAAAAAAGGAGAATAAAATAAAAAGAAATTTTTCATCATCATATAAACAAAAAAAAAAAACAAAAAAAATTATAACAATAAAAACGGTTTAAATCGGTGAAGTTGTTGTGAAAATTTATGTGTTCCGCAGGTGTGCAGCAGCGTGAAGTATTGGTTTTATTAAAATTTGTCATTGACATCTTAAGTGTAGAATTAATTAATTAAATAAATAAAAACGTTTCGACAAACGTCAATGTCAAGAATAAATTAACATTTTTAATAAGATTTTGCAAGGAAAACAAGTGGAATTTTTCGATTTATTAATAATATTGTATAAACAATAATAAATCTTTAATTGAAAACCAGTTGCGCATTTAAAATCTGAAAGTGTGTTTAGTTTGAAAAAGAAAAAAATCCAAATTATCATCTAATTATTCATAAATTGGAAAAAACTTAATTCTACACAATATAAATGTCAAGAGTTGAAGACATGTCTGTGTTCTTGCAAAAGGTAAGTGTTTCTCTGCTACATGATTTGGGGCATGTCCATTGTACATATTCTTCTTAACTCAACGCATCACATGGGTTTTGGCACGCAAGTGTCCCATCACAATTTCACTCTCTCTCTCTCTCTCTCTCGCTCTTTCTCTGAGCACATGTTTTCGGTTTCAATATATCATCGTAATCTCTCATTCTTTACTTAAAATTATTTAATCAATAGAGAGAATTTCTTCAATTTCTTCTAATTCTTTCGATTCTACTTCTTATCATCATTAATTAATTTATTATTTTTATTGATAAATTATATTGTATGTTTGCAATTCAATATTTTAATCATCACAGACAATTTTCCTTGACACCGCGACGTTGGCGACGTTATTTATCAATCAAACTAACAGTTTTCAAATAAATTTCTACAGAATCAAACTCCAAGGAGAAACTTAGTATTAAATATAATTAGTTATTTTAAATAATATACAATATAGCCCGATGTGGTTTAAGCAGTGGGCGTGTGGTATAAGAAAAGGGGACTTACAATATTATGCAATCCAATGTGATTAGATTTCATCTTGTTATGCATCATCGTTTGTTTCGCTTATTATCGGTAATAGGAAACGATTACGAAAATTGTTGCGTGTCCAACGCGATCTTTATTTATAATGTACTTGGAATTCTAAGTAAAAGTATTTGGTTATATTCTGTAGAATAATTTAAGACCTTGAAATTTTGTTTATTTATAAAAGAAAATTATACCGAATGGAAAATGATATACAAGTATAAACTATAAGTAGCAGCCAAATGGCCTTACACTTACTTAGTAAAACTATACTTTATTCTTTTTGGAAGACTGCAATTTATATAAAAAATCTTGGAATATTTTTTTTTAAATGGCTATTGATGACGAATAGCACTTGACCTATTTATTTTCGACTGCATTCCACAAATAGAGAATTATTTGCAATGATCCAAAGTTCAATAATGCTGTTTTGCTTGCATATTATCCAAAAACAAACGTGTGAAATTTCAACTTAACGACAAAGCGATAATAATATAATAATGGCGTTATAGATTATACATACATAAGTATATTGTTTTTATCGGTAAATAAAAAAAAAAAAAACTACAAAATTGCACAAATCGAGTCATACAATCTACAATACAATTGAGGTCACTTTGCAAAAATCACAAATATAAATAGACACTTTGTTTTTAAAAAGAAATTTATTAAAAACTGCGAAATTATAGAAAATATTTTATATCTTGTTATAAATTAAAATCGTAACTGCATATAATATGGTAGTTTCATGAGGCCTTCGTAGTTCTCAATATTGTATTAGTAATATTCTTGGAATCAAGAATACAATCAGCCAAGTACGAGTCAGATTCACACACGGAGCGTTCCGTACCATCGTACAAGATTTACAATAAAGAGAAACAATATTTGAGGAGAGTCTATCCTCTATCACATTTCTCAACATTTGAGTGGCATTGCAAAGTGCACTACAGTTTTGTGTTAATATGTTTACATGTACACATGCTACAAAAAGAAAACTACCACAGAACTGTAGACAAAAGAGCACCGTAGCAATGCTTTGCAAACTGTGTGAAGTGCATATTGAAGAACGTTTCTTGACATTTTTAACTTTATTTTATTTTTGTATTTTTTGCTGTAGAATTACACAATCTGTGAAAATTTTAACTTTTTACATATCATGAGAAATGTCCCGAGGACGGACGAACAGCGTAGCCTTAGTAATAGGGTGTTTTTATTCGAGAAATTCATATAAATCTAATTACTAAAAAGTAATAATCGATTCTTTCAGGGTGATTTGTTGCATTATTTACCTAAAGTTAATGTAAATACCCCTTATGTGAGTTCAAGGTTCAGATTTCTATTTGTTTTAAAAAAAATATGTTATTTTCAATTGAGAAAACAAACAAAATCTGTCATTTAAAAGTTGTCGGATACTACTAAATAAAATCTCTTCAGATTAATAACACGCAACTTACAATAAACCGACTGTAAATGCAACCAATAAAATCATATCAATGGAATAAATCGAAATTGAATTACGATAAGGATGATTTGTGGCGCGTGTTCTTTATCGCATCTTGACGTCTATTGCATTCTTTTCATTAATAAAAGTTAGGACTTGAGAAAACGAGGTATTCACGTGCCTTAGAAGTAAACCCGATGATATATTAATGTGCTTTTGCGTAGCTCTACAATTTGTTTACAAAAAAATTAGCAATTTAAATACTGTAAATACAAACATGAGAATTAGTGCGAACAATGTTAGAGGGTGTGTTTAAGGGGTCTTTCACAATAATATATATGTATATGTATATTTATGTTGATTAAAATTATATTTATAGAACCATTATTTACTTATAATGAAGTCATATAGTATGTAATATATTTGATAAGACATTGCGAAAGACAATGAAAAGACAAAAATGGAAGGAAAGGATTATTATGCATTGATAAGGTCTTTGTTGGAAAATTCCACTTTGCAATGGATTTATGTAGAGTCAAGATTTGTCTTTATGCATGATAATCCAATCTATGTACCATATACATATGTTTATGTACAATAAATTCAAGTTTTTTGACCTCTTCCTTTGGAAATCAGTACATAACTTGTTTCATTTTTTATATTTGGCAGTAGGTGAATGACTGACAAGTCTTATCTTGTGCAATGTATTGAGGACTCGGACCCAAGACTAGTTTTTTTATTTTATAGATGTCTGTACAATTATCTATCGATTGATAGGCCAATTTTATTTTTTCATTACTACGCGGCTGGAGGCTTTTTTAAATTCCATTTTATCTAATCTGTTTTGCAGGTTTAAATGATAAAGTTTTACAATCTTGCGTGTAAATACATAAATGCGAATGAAAGAATTGCATTTCTTCTGTTTGTATCCAGTATATATATTTTTAAAGAAATCTTGTTTTTTTGTTGAATAGAAAACGACAATTTTTTGTTCTATTTTAAGCATATAAAGTTGGTCATGGTCGAAAAAAAAAAAACTTGCAATAATATTTTAGATACATTTGTATGATTTCAATGATAATTTATAAAAATAAAATTATTTTTCTGTAATTTATATTTATTACTGTGGTTCACAATGCTTACAAAACTTCCCCAAATTTCATTTTAGTTTTTAGTATATCTTAATAAATTTCCTGAAACTCATAAAACAAAAAAAAAAAAACCTCTAAATCTATACATATCCATATAGCTTACTTTTCGGGCTATGTTTTTGAAAGACAAATACACCTAGATTCTAATGTGACGAAATTCTTAGGTCTATGCACATTTCTACTGTAGATTTTTTATACAGAGAGGTTATCTCCTAACTTTAGTACTGGTAGTGAAACCGGGTAATTGCTTGTTCCTATTATTAGCGAGGTGTTTTAAGTTATTCCAGTAGTTTTGAGTATCTTAAGAAGGCTTCTACTAGATGTCGCTACAGTCTTTCAAAAACCTCAGGACTCTATCGCCGAGATGTCCTACATATTTCATTTGAACCTTTACAAGGGCTAATTCTTATTCATTGCCAACAATTCAAACCCAGTTTAATTGTAGGTCAATATTTCCTCTTTCACTACATCTTGAACTCTTTCCTTTATTACTAATTCTCTTTTATCCATTATGACTATTTATGTCTCTACCTGTTTTGAAAACCACATGGATTAGTTTAGTTATTCAGAAACAGCTGTTTTATATTCCGAGACTATGAAATTAGCTTAATTTTCCCCATTCTTTCTAAAATTTGTAGCAATATTTTACTGGAAATACATGTGAATGTGCCTATGTAAGTACCACCAAGGTCCGTCTGTGTTTTGCATGCGTGTTTGTATTCATTTTTCATGTATAAAAGTTTGTTACGATTTAACATGGCAACCGGTAAAGGAGACAGCAATAAATAGCCCACCCACCCTTCTATCACACATCCATCCCCCATTTATAAACTACCCCTTTTCGGGGTTGTTGTATTTCACCACAATGAAGGTGGCAAGCACTCTCTTTCTCTCTAGAACTAAGTAGAAAGGTCTTGATGTTTTTACTCTTCTCTATATATCATCATCAAATGGTGTACAATTTTGTTACTAATAAATAAATAAATAATAAAAATTACATAATAACAATTACAATTGCAATTATTACGACAACTAATAACAATTATGGGATTGTATTACCAATAATAAATTGTCGTCAAAAAGCAACAAACAATAAACGTGCTCAATAAAAAAATTGAAAAAAAATTTCAGACTTTTGCGTTCAACTAGAAATTGTTGTTTTTCGCCTTCTTGTGTATGTTTTTGCGGTCCCTTTCGTGTTCTCTTCCTTCCTCCCACGTTTCGTCTATGTGAGGTATTTCTCGACTAGTCTACTGTGTTCACTCGTTCGCCGCGCTGCATTTAACATTTTATTGTATTTTACTTCTCGCCATCTTTAGTTGTGAATCAGTGAATCAGTTTGTTTTTGTCTTGCTTGCGGTGGCATCGGAAGAAGAGAGAGCAAGAGAGTGAAGAAACCTTTGTACCAAAAAAATAAATCATTATTTTCTGTGTCTTATATATTATAATATTGTATATCACTGATTTTGATTCTTGTGTGTAACGAACATTAATAACGGAGTATGAAACAACAACAACAAAAAGGAGAGAAACATCAAGAATACGAACAACAACAACAGAAGGAGAAGCAGCAACAACAGCAGAAAAATGTTTCAAATAGTTTAAATTGCTGCATTTATAAACGTTGCAACTATGACAGCATTTGGCAACACTTTAGACGCAATGTAAGAGGAAAAAGTGTCTCAGTGAATTTACCAATTGTAGAAAAGAGAGTAGATAGAGTAGATGGGAGAGACTTTTGTCTAATTAGTTTGTACTAGAATTTGGAATTACACACTTATGTACATATTTTCATTCCCTACAAAACAAAAAAAAAAAAAAAACAAAATTTATTTTAATCTCACTCATTATTCTCTCCCTTAATGTTATTCTACTGCAGGCATCACTTGAAGAGATACGAAATGCGGCTGCAAGGATTTGCCGTGATTATTTAACTGGACCTTGGCGTGTAGTTAAGCCGGAGCAGTTAATTGTTAAACGAATTAGGTGTGTATCAAATAATAAAAAAATGAGTCTTTTACTACAATAATTCTATTATATTTTATTTACACAGTGGCGGCCTTTCGAATTTCCTTTATTACGTAAGTTTACCTGACTCTGTTGAGGAGTATGATAATGATGAGGAGGTGGCATCGGTATCATCGGCAAGCGAAATTGTGTCAACGTCGCCATCTGACGTCACAACTACTAGTTCAGGTACGGGTATCGCTGCTTATGATAAAAATAGCAATGTTTCGCATGCAACCAAACGTCACCAGACCCAGGCGACGACATCGCTGTGCCAGTCTTATTTGACGTCGTCATCGTCGCCACAACAACAACTACGACAACAACAGCAACAACATAACTATAGTGCGGCGACAACAAATCGCTTGGGCGTGGATATTGGTGGTGGTATGGTAGATTTGGCACACGATTTAGCCACAAAGCCACATAAACGACAACGTATTGATAGCGATAGCTGTGATTCGGGCTCGTCGAAACGCTTGCAATCGTTAAAGAAAGAACCGCGTGAGGTAGGTTCGGATTTCTTGCATACATAAACACGAATATAATTATTACTTTTTATACCTAACATATCACGCATAATGTGAATAGATTTAAACACTATAAGGCGATGTTTGTAACAAATTTCATTTGTGTCTAATGTTAAAGTAAGCATTCTGCCTTCATAGACTAAAGAACTATATAGACAGTTGTCCAAACTGTCTCACGAAATATTTTCAATTTGCCGACCAAACTATTAGATTTCTTAGTCTTTGATTGCCAGATGCTAATAATATGCCATAGTCGGAATTTAGCCATTAGTGAGTGGGTTAGCCATAATCTGGGATTGGGAAATGTGATATAGTACGGTTTCTAAATTAATAATCATGTCACATTCAAAAATGTTTGCAGCAAAAAAAAAAAAATTTAATACGAAAAGATTTTGACAAGGAATCCACTTTGGACATTTTGCTAAATAATATTTTGTACCCATTATTATTATTATAAGACTGAACTTATAGGGCAAAATTGCATAAAAATCTATAGTTTTTGTATGTACATTTTTTAAATCACTTGATCTACGGGTGATCTAGAATCTTTAAGTAAATTTTTGCCATACACATTATGAAATAATTACAATATAAAACAGTCGCAATACTAGAAATGGGAACTGTTACCTAGAACTGATAAATAAATTAACAATAAGCATATCGAAAAATCTAGTCAAATTTACCAATATGCCATGTATTATAGGTATATATTTGGTAGAATAATAAGTTTTTATACGGAAAGATTTGCGTTATTGTTACATTTTTTAGAAAGAAACATGGTTAACTTTCCATTAATAACTAATAACAGACACCAAAATTGTATGGAATACTTCTAAATTTCTTGATCTGATCTCGATTATAAAAAAAAGTTCTTAAGGCCCATTGTAGCATTAAGGGCCGGATGGGAAACCGTATATTTTTATACTCTTCACGCTGTAGATAGCATTATAAGTTTGTCATGAAGTTTGTAACAGACAGGACACATCGGAGACCCCACATATAGTATATACATACATATATTCTTAATCAGTTCGACAAAGCGAGTTGATGTCATGTACGTATGTTCGTCTGTCCGTTTGAATGCATGCCAACTAGTCCTTCAGTTTTAGAATTAGAGAGATTTTTATCAGACGCTGTACATTTGTCGGAACCAGCCAAATCGGACCACTAAGAGGGGTACATCCCATACAAACCAAAAATTCAAATTGTTTTTGCATTTTCAAACTGATATTACTAGTATTACTGAATCGCATACCTTCCATACAAATCTAGATTTGGGTAGAATAAGTTGCCTGACCCATATTCACTAACTACGTAAATTTCAAAACACTAGACTTATTGGATCGTATAGCTCCCATACAAATAATTCGGTCTCATTGTTTAAAACTGCAGAGTTAGTATACACTCTACCCGAAGTATAAGTCAAATCAATAATGAAATATTTCTGGAGCGTAGGCAATAATGTTTTCTTGGGTTTCGTGAAGAGGAGTGTAACCTTTTTTTTTTTTATAATTATTATATAATTAATATTTATTTATTTACGAAAAGGTATATAAAATTCAGTAGAATCGTACAATATTTGGTTTTATAATAAGAAATTAATAAAATATATTTTTCGACAGGTTCTTTTGCGTATTTATGGACAAACACATGGTGATGATGCTCTAGAGAGTATGATTACTGAATCTGTCGTCTTTGCTTTGCTCAGTGAACGTAATTTTGGTCCAAAATTACATGGTATATTTCCTGGTGGACGTATTGAGCAATATATCCCAGTAAGTTACAATATTATCATTTTATAAGAATTTTAAATGAATTTGAAAATGTTATTATATTGTAGGCACGTTCACTAACAACTCTAGAATTATCCGATCATCGTTTGTCTATGAAAATTGCTGAAAAAATGGGTGAAATTCATAGCTTGAATATTCCAATGTCAAAAGAACCCGATTGGATTTGGAATTGCATGAATCGTTGGCTGCGTAGTTTGGATAGTATATGCAATGTGGCTGTAGAAAAGTAAGTAAACAATTTATATGTTTGAAAATAATAAATAATAATATGTTTCCAATAAATGTATATGACAGCAAACCAAATGCTGCAGTTCTGCGAAAGCAACGTGAACTTATGCGCACCATTGATTATGTCCAAGAAATGAAATGGCTTAAATCGGTCATAGACAACGGTAACTATACTGTGTGTTTCTGTCATAATGATTTACAAGAAGGTAACATATTGTTACGACAACCAACACCCACATCGCCGCGTGCTTCCATCAGTAGTTTGCGGTGAGTTGAAGTGCTTTTTCTTACAAACTGCTTAAAGATGATGATTATTTGCTTTTTATTCTATTGTTTCAGATCTAATTTTGATGAAACACTTGGTGATAGTCTTGATGGCAATGGAAATTTAGGTGTGGAACATAATAATTACGAGCAGTAAGTATCTAATGAATGAATGACCAACACGACACGTCTCTAGGCCGTTGGTTATGCGTTTTCCACAATGTGTTCATTTTCATTTCTGTTTGCTCCATGATCTTTTGGCATAATAATTTTCACACATTTTTATAGATACACTGTGAATCGGTTTTGCATTGTCTAACTGTCTAGAACCGGTTTTGAAGAACAGGTTACCTTTGTATTGATCACACATTTACCATTATTAATGTTATCTCTCCCCCAAAATTCAAATCACAGTAATGTAGCGGCGGCTGAAGTTGATCTACTGGATAGTGCAGACGATTCAGCTCTTGATGCCAGTTTCACTTTGGACAATGATCCTGATCTGATTATCATTGATTTTGTATTGCGCCTATAATTATCGTGGTTTCGATTTGGCTAATCATTTTGCTGAATGGTCCTTCGATTATACAAATCCCGAATATCCATACTTCTATCAAAATAGGAAACAACAGCCGACAATGCAACAAAGACGTGATTTTATTGTTACATATCTGAAGAAATATCATGATGATGAGGACTATGAACCAACTACACAGGAATTGAAATGTTTAGATGAGGAAGTAAGACTATTTAGTATGTTCTCACATCTATTCTGGAGTCTGTGGTCGGTGGTGAATTTAACATCAACCATTGAGTTTGGTTATTGGGTGAGTGGTGACTCACATATGTAAATGAAATTTTTTGATATACCTTTAATTTTATATCTAATATCTTTTCAGGATTATGCACGTGCACGTATACTTGAGTATCAACAACTCAAAAAAGCATATTTAGCTGCAAATATCTCTACCAGCTCAAAGCAATGATGTAGGTTTCCATTGCTCCTCAGAGATTGTCTACGTGCTCAATGCTAATAAAAACTCAGCCCATCACAATTTTAGGGCATTTCTACAAGTGTTCGTGAAACTGTTTGCTGTGGATTTGAAAGCATGAAACGTGGCCTTAATATATTATATATCTTATATACATACAAATACATATTGTAATAACTAACCAATCAACTGACCGAAACTAACAGATCTTAACTAAGTAGTAGTAGTAGGATATGTATTTTCTAGATTCTTATACACTAACTCTAGCGCTTAATACATATAAATATTTATATTAATGAGATTTGTTCTAGTAACAAAATACGAATCATAATTTTGAGTATTTAGTTCCTAGACCAAATCAATTTATATATACAATATACAAATAATATTATATTATATCATTATATAACGATAACGATAACGATACTAGTGTTTATAGGTAATACAGTAATATGGCTTATGTATGAACGATTTTTTACGATATAAAACATGATTTACATGATGATAATGATGATGATGATGAGTGACAAAAATAATTAGGAAATTTAATTGTGTAACAGCTGTGATTGTTAAAATTCTTGTTTAATTATCCCTAATTGTTTTGTTTTGTTTATGTGTGTTGTAAGAAAATGAGAAGTTAAATTTTTTAATCATCAAATTTATAAGTATTATTTAGATTACCAGCTGAAACCTAATTGTACTAGTAAGTATACTATGTTTCCATTTATATTTTCTTGCATTTGTTCAACTTTTTTATTGTATATTTTTAACCAAACTTCGAATTTTCTGTACGAACTTAAACTTAAGGCCCGCAATAAAACTTAGCATTATCATATCGACATAAGTATGGGCGTTAGCATTATATACTTATACAAGTTGAAATAGTTCATATTTTTATAATTAATTTCACATTGGCAATTTTCGAAACATTTTCCTATTCTGGCATGAAATATACTTACTTATACTAACATATAAAATAATATTTTATAACATTTTATATAGATAAAATATTGTAAAGAACCAACTTCCTTAATGATTTTAAACCAAGTTTAATTTACTATACCACACTTTTTCTCTTATTATACCGAATTAAGTTGACTTAAATAAATTTAATTGCATACAACAATAAATTTTGTGGATTTTATTTTTGTTTGTTTTAAGGGAAATTTAAGTTTTAATATTTTAATGTAATTAAATAGATAAAATTGAAATAGAAGAATATTTGAATATTAATTAGAATATGGGAAGAGTAGGATTTATTCACTTCATCACAGCTCCGTTGAATGGGTTAATTGTGTCATTAAGTATTCTAAAATTTTTTTCAGATGTAAATCTGCAATTTCAGTTGGATCTTTGAACTGATTACCTAGATCATAGTCCGGTCCAAAACTAGGTCATCACAGTGTAATGTTCACAAACTAACATTGTTCGTTGCGACTTATCCGGATAATATGAAAATTATTCAAAACTCTGCAATATCCTGTTCAGAAACCTAAAACTACACTGATACCTTTCCGAATTATGCCTAGCATCTCTTGCGCTCATTTGTGCGAGCAAGTTATCGTTACTTTAATAAATGTAGTGTCCAACCAAAATTGATGCGACTTACCATCGTTTGAATTTTATGTTTGTAGGACTCCATGGCAGCACGCACAATGGTTCTGATCCAATGAGGACATTGGCAGAACTTTTCTGGCCAGTTCATCTGAATCTTCGTAGCCAAGATACCTACTGTACCCTAGTATTGTTTGCTGTTAGCTTTTTTTGTAACTTTAAGCAGTAGGTGTTAAATGCTCTTGGGGCAGCCCTACTGCATTACTCTATTGCATGGATTGAATACAATAATTTTAACCGATCGAATATACGATATGATTGAATATGCAAGCCGCTTGTCTCAGACTATGGTAAAGAATACTAAGTTGGTCTGAAAGGTTGTCCTACGCTTTTGAAAACATACCGGAGAATTGACAAAAAGAGACTAATTTGTCAAACTGCAGAAAGGGTTCTTGCGAATGGATCCTCCTTTCAAGAAGTATAGGCTAGTAGTGAGTGTATTTGAATGGACTTACAATTAAAAATTTCATAAGGTTGTTAAGAACAGGAATTATTTTCTTGTCTAGCCAATAGAAGTAATTTCAATATAATGACAATTCTAATAAAGTTTAAGAATGGCTTCAATTTCTTTATTATCAACATTGTACGAGTATTAAAAAATGTGGATTTATTCAACTCTACATATATTAGACATATAAAGTATGCATGAAATCTAAATTCAGTTCAGTCAGATCAAGGGTTTGGTCTTACGCAAAATCAGACTTTAATTGATTAATAGTTGAAAGTATGGTATAAAATGAACCTGATGAACAAAATTTAAGTAAACAAATTACAGATTTTAAAAACTCGTAAAAAATACAATGTAACTTGCAGTAAAATTCAAGAAACAGTTTTCTTTTTTTATACCATACTTATATGTATGAAAAGTCCTTGAGGCAATGAACTCACTTGGCCCACACATGACTTACAACATTCAATGTGCGAGTATTTCTAATAAGAGATGCCAACATTCCAATTGCAACATAATATTACGCATAAAATGTTACTTTTGTTGTTATGATTTTTCTTCTCATTTCTATCTTTCTTTGCTTTTCTTTTCTTAGTCAGTGTCAGTTTTTACGATTGCATAAAAGGACTAGTGACTACTTCATTCTTTGGTGTACACGTAAGTAAGTATGTTTGTGTATGTATATTCTTAGTATTTGTTGATAGTGGAAAAAGAAAGTGTATGTAGGTGGGTGGCAACCAACACCCGTGGGCACAACAAATTATAATGTCCACAAAAAGTAATGTTGGCTAACACAAGCAAACAAAGAAATATACTTAATAACCAAGTTGAATACTATTGGTGGGCAGAGAATACGGGCGGGTTGTGTCAAGCGTAGCCTTAAGGTAACTCATAAAAAAATCAAAATGCATAAGAAAAATTTCATAAGAAATAAAAGAAAAGAAAAATAGATGAGTGGATAGACAAGACCTCAAGTGTAGTCTGGAGACGGTATACTTAAGAGACGTGGACTTGGTAGCGTGCGTTCGCTGTCCTTATCAGCCAGTAACATCACGCATGGAGAACACACACACACACACACACACACACACACACACATAACTTACATACACTCGTATACCATTAAATAGTTTCTTGCATAATTTTCTTTTTCCTATACATTTTTTTTTCGAGGTCCTTATGTCCTTATCGTACTAAACGTACGTAAAGTATGAGGTACAAAAAAACGTGGAAGAGCGAAGAGAAGAAATGAAAAAAAAAAAAAAATTCAAAGTAATCTGATTGCCACACAAAGCTGCGAGCAACAAAGTGCAAGGTGGCAGCAACACGATATCCTAAATTAAACCTCACACGAAAGTACCCCGCCAAAGGCTTTTTCCATAATCAAAACGTCGTGTTTTTAAGCGTTTTAGCACCGACAGCTTTTCAAATAGACAAAGGTGATGCTTTTCTCACTTCGTCTATCAATCTGGGTTCTATTCATTCATTGACACAGTCAGTCGTCAGTCAGTTAGTGACTAGGTATGTCGGTGAGACAGAATACCGTCATTTAGTCAAGATTGATTATGTCTCTGGCTTTAATCTTACAAACATAATCAGTTGCTGGCAACATCAGGAGTTAACAAGACCAACTCAAATGGAATGAAACTTGTTTGCGTAATCATTTTGTTTGGTATTAATACTAGAAACATGTAAAGTTGCATATTTTTTACTTGTTAAAAATGTCACTTTAGAAGAATTATATATCGGTTTAATATTGAGGCTTAAAATGGGATGCAGTTTTATAGAAAACTAGTTTGTTTTGACGTCCACTGGCTTGTTTTTTATAATGGTTAAAGTAGAATTTTAGGAGCTCTTACTCCAGCTAAATTGTTTTTACGTTGGTGAAAGTTAAAGTAATAATTTAAGGATCCCGATCAGACCCATAGTAACCATAGGGAGTAGGGGGGATATGATTCTCCGCTAAGGCACTTTTTCGAAAGACATGAACTTTTTTTTTGTTTAGCAATTAAGTGCCCATATATTTACGTATTAAGTTGTAATGGCAAACATTTATTTGAATTAATAAAATTTCAGTATTTTTTTAAGGGTCTATGGGCCCCCACAATTGCTCAATGAAAACTCGCCTATATTGACGTCGTACAGTTGTAATCGTTGTGTTTCCTGTGCTTAATTTCTTACATAAAGACCTAATTACTAACAGCCATTGTCATAATTAAGCCTTTAGGGCAAAGTGGAACGATAATCAAACCAAATGAATCCCAAGGCGATGCATGTAGATGGCGACTACAATGATGACAACGACAATGCAACTAAGTAGCGATTGAACCACAACAGTACACAAACCCGATTGTTAAATAAGACAATTGAGTCTAAGTCCAGCCAATGAAGAAGTGTCTCTAATTAATGAGTTAGGGAGCAACAGTTGAGGTTGTTTAAGGCGGCTTAGGAGAAATACAATAGAGATTTTGAATGTTTATTGCATAAGAATAAGAGTAGATGTACTGAGTAAATGTCAGGATCAGTTACTAGCCAGTAACACCAATGTCCTATGGCTTACATTTACTACAATTTAAATTCTTTCTACCATTGACGAATACGACGACTACTTGAATAATTTTGTCATGGCAGCCCGGTATCTATCTATCTATTGGATGCATGTGAATATGTATTGTTGTAACTGTTTGTTGTTTGTACCTTGGGTTTTATTATATTTGATGGTGGCTGCTGGCAGTCATTTGTCTGCTTGACCATCCGTCTGCTTACTTGTCCAATAAAAGGTACATTCTCTTGTGTGTTATGATGCAATTTAAACTGAATCACAGAACTAGTTATTTATCTACATGTACACACACACGTATGTGTATGCTATCTAGTATATTGAACTATATGCCAAGGACGATCATTTGTTGTTTGCTTGTGTGTACTTATTATATATTTCATGTCATGTGCAATGATGTCTAAGGTCTTTTGTATTTCGTAACGAAGGTAATTAGTAGTGAATAGTAATAAAAAAAGGAGAAAAGAATGTTTGAAACTTTCTACTACTTGTACAATATATGAAAGAGTTCTCTATAAACCTTAATAACCGTTTTCAACTGTTGCTAATTAAGTCAGTAAATGATTTGGAATGCTTTTTAATAGTTTATATATAATTAGTTTTTTTTTCAGAATAGTCTTCAACATGTCATTTAAAATTTACTTTATTTTAATTATATTTGTAAAGACAAAACATTATTGAAATTTTTATTAGAAAATTTTTCATGAATAGCCAATATTTTTAAATATATTTTCATACATGTTGACGATCAATTTGTAAGAAAACGAATCTAAATTGCGAGTTTTTACTATAACAAGGATGTACTCACAATTACTAATGGGCATCTCTCATTGAATGGCTTTTGGGACCAGCAACACTGTGTAGGACATAATTGTCAGCACAACAGAAACCAAGACGAAATCAATTCCAAACAAAAAAAAAAAAAAAAAAAAAAATAAAGGAAAAAGACAATATTACTACATAGTTTGCTTTATCAACATCAACATTATTATCGTCATTATTTTCAAGTGTTAATTCCAATATTCTTTGTGACACTTTTGCAATATCAAATATTTATCTATTTACAAGCATCTACATATAAATATCTTTATATTTTTGTTTATTGTAAAATGCAAATATATACGAGTATGTAAGTATTTCAATTTATTTACATTAAATTGATACTTTGCCTAACATCTATCAAACATCTTTTATCTGCAGGTATGTATGCATATACATACATATATGCATATTTATTATATGTATCTGTATATCTGCTTGTTTTTGTATATCTATCTACATATGCAAAGGATTAGCTAAGGATTGTCATTGCATTTTGAACTTATCCATATATTTTGACAATTGTTGACACTTTGGTTTTGTTAAGCACATTTTAAAGTAATTTTAGTTTAAATTTCTGTGCAACATTTTAATAGCTTAAGGCAATTATTGTAGTATGTAAATATTTTTTGAAACCCCTCTAAGCTTTTGTCGTTTTTCATTTTATTATCTTTGTCTTTAATCTCCCTCAAGAAAAACCTTGAAATATACGTATATTAAACCAATTCTAAATTCTCTTTGCAAAATCTCTTAATTTTTCTACGCATTTAATCAAAATTTTTGTGTGATATCTACTTAACTTTCAATTCACGTCTGTAAGCTAAATGGCGTAAAATACGCACACGTCGTTGTCTTTACGCCTTCTACGAAGTTTTACTACTACTACTATTTCCCCATAATAATAGTGAATATAAATAATTTTTGTGAATAATGATTTGAGACCAAGCAAATGTCGTCGCTGTAAATTAGTATGGTAGACACAGTCTAAGGACAAGTCAAAGTTGAAAAAGTCTTGCATATGAATATGAGTTACTAGATTCTCTGATTGTAGACAGTATGAGTATGTACAGGGCCACTGACAAAAATTGCAACATTAGAATTTTATTGAAATGGTAAAAAAAACGTTAAACTTTTATCATGGCAAAAAAGAACCATCTAAATGCGAAACTTCGGAATAAGTTACTACTATACAAGGCCGCACTGAAACCGTTTGGTCTACTGTATTCAATTGTGGGGCACGGCTAGTGACTCAAATATTAAAACCATCCAGAGGTTCCAAAACAAAGTCTTGAGAATGGCAACTGACGCTCATCTCTTAACTAGCAATCAGGAAATTCATGGACAACTTAAATAACCACGGATATCAGAAAAAATCAATCGATTCAGTCAGTGGTACATTAACAGACTAACTGATCATCCGCACAACCTCGCAATAAACCTATTCAACAACAGTGCAACTAAAAGATGACTAAAGACCCATTAGATCTTCCATTCAGAGACGCAGCCTAATAAAACGAACTTTATGTAACTCTTCCCATAACTATTCGTCCTCTTTCCCCTTTAAAATATTTATGTGTGAATGTATATTTTTCTATAATAAAGAAAGTAAAATTAAGTAATTTAATGATTGTCTCACTATGGGATGGCAAAAAAAAAAAAAACAAAAGTCTTCTTGTGCATTCAGAATGATCTTAATTTTTAAATTTTTTTTTTGTACCAAACTTCAACTCTTCAACATAAACCAGAAAAAGATTTATTTATTACAGCTTTAGTTGCGAAAAAAAATAATATCCATTGTTTTGAATAAATTAACTGATTAATATTAATGTTGGTGATATTTTGATCTTTCTATATCTAACATATGATATTCGTGACCCTGTATAAGTATAAACTTACCTTCTTACTCATGTATTTTAAATACACATGTCTTGTGTGATTGTGGTGGAACTTAAAATTAAACGTCATAGAAATAAACGGAAATCATTTGTCTTACTCTATGAAGATTTGGTAAGTTATGGTTTTAGACTTTTTGGGGGTTTAAGCCTTTGACATTACAAATTACTATTTGTGGTGTAGAATCCCCTGGGTATTGTGGAGGAAACATATAGGATAGGGTTTAGAGGTAACAAGGTAAAAATTATTACACGCATTGACATTGAAAAACGGTTTATATTTCTACATAGAATAGAATAGTTTTCCTTTCAAAATTATTGTTATATTTTTAATAGAATTTTGTTTACCTCAAAAGAAACATATTTTTGTTTTTTTTTGGTTATTTTAACAAATTTCAGGTTTTCTCTTTTCAATCAAACTAAAACTGAATATAGGTAAGAAGTTCTCATTCTTAATGTTGACTTTGACATTTTAGCCTTTCCATATCTCATTTGACTTACATAATCATTCACAAAAGGATATAGATATTTTACGCTGATGACATGCTCACATTACTTTCACCTTTTGTGAGTAAGTTTTCACCTTTTTAAAATGTGTGAAATTGTTGTGAAATTTTGTGCTTGACACGAAAAGCCTTAAAAATACCAAAAATACCACAAATGTTGACAAAGGAATTCATTCAGGCGTAAGAAGTTGTCGCCTATAGCCCACAGCCATAATCTAACAAAACGAAGTGAAAATGGTTTTCTACACTCGCCATATCCGTTTCAATGATTTAAAAGCATTTTATGGTCGGTCAAAGTCAGTAAGTTTTTGTTGTCTTTTCCATCACCAATTCTCATGCCGGGACATACTAGGGACGGGCGGCACTTTTGCGCGTTTCCGTTCTTAACTTCCGTCGTGATTTCCTGCTCGAGAGAACCAAAGTGGATTAGCTATTCGATAGAAGAAGTATTTCAAAAAAAAAAAAAAAAAAAAAATATCTTAAAGCCATGAAGTACATATTTCCTATGTGGAAGAAGCGGCCAACTAATGTGATTTTTATTGAATTGATTTAGTTGAAGTTTCGCGGTTCTTAAAACATTTTCTTATTCTTGTATCTTTGCATTTGCATTTTCCGAACTGATATGCAATGCGTAGAAACTACTTAAATTCTTCTAAAACTTAATTGAAATTCAAAAGCATACAAACAATAACCAAACCAACCATGAGTAAGTCTCTCCTGATTAAGTCCATCTGTCTGTCCATTTTGTCTGACTGTTTCTCTGGCATTTTGGAGTTTGTTATTCTTAGTTGAAATTTCAATTGAATTTGCATTGTTCATTGTTTAGTTGTGGAAACGCAGGCAATTCCAGTACTGACAGTACTAAAAATGAAGTATATGTATATAGACTTCTTGGTTGGTTTTGCCTGCCTGCAATTGAAGTCCAAAAAGTTTCTTCATTGCAAATTCGCAGTTCCGTTTGTCTGCCCAACCAGATACAGATACAATCTCAAACATAATTAAATTTCATATTGAATGGGATTAGTTGAAATATGTTGCTAGTAGAAGACATTTGCTCTGATCTATTCAGCTATGTTCGTCGGCTTCATTCTACAATATTCTATTCTATTTAATTCCACTCATTATTGTGAACTTTAGTTGCTTTGTTGGAAATAATTGTTTAAGAATAGCAATCGTTCAGGATATAATTACCAGACAATAGAATGATTATGCAGGCATGCATTCATTAGATTTCAAGAAAAGGAAAATGCATTTGTGTTGCTAAAAGGAAGAAGTCATTGCAATTGAAATATAAATGCATTTGATATATCTCGTTTACATTCAAACAGTTAATTGTAACCGAGAAAGAGAAAGAGTTGATAATGAGGTCTCCAAATGACTCTAAAGAGATCTTTATCCAAAAAAATTAATGATTTAGTATTTTATCATATACATATATATGGTGGCATAAGTCTTACAGTAGTCGTCCTTATACTCTTATAAGCTAAAACAAGGAAGTAATTACATTTTTCTATTTGGAAAATACATATCTTGGTTGTACTTCGTATAGATCTGCAATTTCAAAAACTAAAAAACTTGTTCGCATAAAACCAGAGAGTCAAAATAAAGGAAGGTAAAAGGTTCCAATTTTTTTCCTCATTCATACGAATCATGGAATATCAAATGCTTGATTCTATGGATAACAAATATCAGCCAAATGTGATGATACTCAGCACAGTGAGTGTGAAGTGTATGCAAAAGTGAATACATATTTGGTTATTTTTGTTGAAAGGAAAAACTTTTAGAGATTTAAAGTTATCAAGCGTTTTACTACTAGTATTTGCAATAATTTCTTCCTTTTTTTTTTTTGTTTGGCTATAAACGAATTTGTTGTAAGGCCATTAAACTACCAAAAACTAACCTACAAAACACAAGCCTTCCTTTTTGACCTTAGACTTTGCCAAGTATTGTAATAATAACTTTTCGTACTAAAGTCAACATTGCAACTGTCTGGTATTTTTCTATTCTTGTTGCCGTTGTTGTCAAAGCTTTGGCCATTTTCTTAATATTTACTTAAGTAAAACTTAAAACTTATTTCAATTTACCAACTTTGAACTACTACTACTACTACCACTACACACCATAACCAACCACCTCCGTCCTATATAGGTATGTAGTACGAGAACCACTTTTGCCAGGACATGCCGTTTCTATTGTTTATGCAGTGGTCAGTTTGTGTAAACTTTACAATAAACTGCTTCTAAATTACTTTGACCAAGTTTTGAGCTGAACTTCCTTATCATTGTTGCTTTTGTTATTGTTGTCATTTTTCTTCATCCTGTCGTCCTGTCGCTTGCCGCCTCTAATAGCTTCAGTTGACACAGTCAGCAGCGAGTCAGAGTCAGTGACTTGACTCAGTTTTGAGTAGAAGTGCATTGACTAAGTAAGTAAATGAATGAAGGAGTTATAATGGATGTTGGGCGAGTAGCTTGGCATGGCATTTACAATAGTTTAAGTTTCAACTTGTGCAGCTGTCTCCTGTTCGTCGTCTTCCATTTCTAAAGGACTTCACTTTGATTTATTGTTGTTGCTGCTGCTGCTGCTGCTATGGTTTTTTCATTGAATATTTTCCTTTGTTTTACTACAATATATAAAAGTAACCAAAAATTCTATTTATTTGTTGTTGATGTTAAGATAGTGTTAAAAATTGCTTAAGAAATATGCATTTTATAAAGATTGTCAAAAGCAATAATGATTTTTGTTGTTGTTATTCTTTGAAGCCTTTTTTATTAAATGAAAAAGAAAAAGTATTTTGTGTAAAATATACAATTTTTTCTTTTTAAAATACAAGAATAAAACTAAGGTTGATTGAGATTTATGTACTTGTTAATTATTTTTTTTATACTAGTGAGAATGAGTTTTATTATGATATGCAGTTGATATGACAAAATTAAATAAAAATGGGACAAGTACGAGTCAGACTCTTTCATGGAGGGTTCCATACCAGATTGGGTTTTGTATGGGAGGTCCTCCTCCTAGTGGTCCCATTTGACTGATTCCAACAAATGTACCGCGCCTATTTCAGAAACTTATAACGTCAAAATTTCAGTTCAACAGAGAAAAAAACAAAAAAGTTTTTCTAATAAGAACCTGAATTTAAATGGAGGTTTGTATGGGAGGTACCACGAACTACTCAAATTTCAAGAACGTGGGATTACTGGATCGTATAGCTGCCATACAAAACAAAATGTTTCTTGTATGGAGACCCCTTTAAGTTTCTTAAAATATTTTAGTTTTAGTATATGTTGCTGATGCCCGGATAGAACTACACATTCTGTGAAAATTTCAACTCTCTAGCTATGGCGGTTTATGAAATATGACCCGAGGATGGACAGACGGACAACGAAGTCTCTGCAATAGAGTTCCTTTACCAAACCTTTGGGTCCGGAACCCTAAAACTCCGATTATTGGAAGAGGTAGCTCTCATATAAAAATCTATTAAACATCTTCAAATTTGTACATTTAGTTGTATATATAACAATAATAATATTATGTAAGCTTGGGTGAATTAAAATTTTTCAATTATTTAGACTATTTTTAAAATTTTCATGATTTTGATTTTCAATGTTTTTAAAATTTTATTGAAATCTTAACAGTCAACAGACGTTAACAATATTAATTTACAAAAATATTCAGAAATGATGACAGAAATGTGGTGACTCGATTCAATAAATGATTTTCATGTAAAATGTGTTTTCATTATTACTTTTTATTATTTATTTAATAACAAAAAATTTTTTTCTTACTACAAGAAAAGTACTAAAAATATTGTTCTATTTGCATTCCTCATAAATTCAAATGCAATGAAAAAACCGGAAAAGGGAATAGAAAAAAAAAAAACTGTAAAAATAATTTTTTTTATTGAGAAAAGGTATTTCTTATTTCATTATGAAATATTATACATATTCTCTCTCTTTTCTGCTCTGAGCTCTCCTCTCCTCTCTTATTTAAATGTTGTTTTCTTTTCTTTTTCTTTGCAAGCCATTGTCGTGGTCCCTTATTTTTATTCTTAGCCAAGTTGAAAGCAAACGCGAATGAGAAAAAGGAAAATCCATCAATATAGAAAATTACGAAGTTTGCAAGTTCTTTTTGTATGTATTTCTTTTCCTTTTCTCATATTTTTTATAGCAAATTTTTATATAGATGTTTGTTGCTTGTGTTGTTGTTTTATGTGTGTTTGGTGTTTTGCAATTTTTTTCATACTATTTTCTTCATATTTTTATTTTTTTATGTTTTTTGTTGTGTCGTCCTTCGTTGCTTAACCGGGTTAACAAAAGAATTCCCACAGCACAATCGAATTTTCCTGAACCAATTTGTTTGCAAATCATTTTATCGAAGGCTGCAAAACCAAACCAAACAAGTCAAAAATGGAATGGAATGGAATAGAAGAGAAATGGAATAGAAATGAATTGAGAGGGGGATTTGGATAAGGAGGAGTTGTAAGGAACCAATGAAGGATAATATAAATTTATGCGATTGTCCTTTTCTGCACCGTCACTTGTCAAACCAACGATGATTGTCATCACCCTCATCGTCATTGTCGTCGTATCCTTTCGTCATCTACAGTGGACTTGGCTTTGAATGAGTGAGTCAGTGACTGACTTCCTTTCTTTGTGGATAACAAAAACTAAGAGACAAAAAAAAAAAAGAGTGAAAGCCATTGAACATATTATCAAATCATTCCATTGGGGAGTGACTGTCCTTGCCTTTACTATATTTGTTGTTGTTTTTGCTAATGTTGAAAAATTTGCATTTCCACAAAAAATATGAATGTTTCCCCCCTTTTTTCACTCATACTATGTAGTATGTATTTATTTACATTTGTTGTTTTATCATAATTTTCTCTAACTTTGCTTTTTGACTTTGTCTTTATTTGTGTGGAAAACTTGTTTATTTCTCTTGCCTTTATTGTTAGTTAAATGTAAGAAAAACATGGAAAAAAAAAACCAGAAATACTAAAAAAAGGACATTGCCAACGGGAATTGGCGATTTATCATTTATTTATAGGGGTGTTTTTTTTTTCTTGTATTTTCATTTGGTTTATACAAGTCACCACAATTTGAATTGTCCATGTTGATAACAAAATTCACAATTTACATATTTCTTTCATTTTCTTTTTCTATTTTTGTTGTATGTATTTTTATTTTAAATATTCTTTGTTTAACAGGAAATGTCAATTTGACCTTTTACACGATTGTAGTTTAAAAATAAAATACATTTGGGCAAACCCCAAAAATGAATGCATTCACTTATTGAAGTCTAAATCTAATCAGTAGTAGTGTATTGTAAACAATCCACAACATTAGTAAATCCATTATAAAACAAATTACGCTTCATCATTCCAGTAATAGTTTATTGATCAACGTCAACATTTTTCTATCACTCAACCAAACCACTTCATTACAAAATTAAAACCAAAAAATTGAAATAAACACACACAAAAAAAAAAGAAAACTTAAATCGCGAAACAATTTTCATGACAAAATAAGATTAAAAAAAAAAAAAAATAAAATAAAATAAAATAAAAGGAAAAATGGGGAAAATGAGAAAATAAATAAATAAAAAATTATATTTGTACATAAATTTAATTGAAAAACTTTTCAACAGCCGCAACAAGAGAGTGAAGCAGTTTCATCACTTAAAAGAATAACGAAACGCCATGAAAACTGGGGAAAACTGGGAAAACTTAACCACTCGTCGTGCACACATATGCCACATATCAGCACTATTGGTTTGGTCTAAAGTCAGTCGGTCCTCTTTCCCATATATGGTATATAGCTACAACACTATTCACTAATACTGTACTGACTGCACTACAAGAAATGACTTAAAACTTCTGCACAAAATTTACTTTAGAACAAATTAAAAGTTCAATTCGGGTGAGCGTTTTGTTTGGGTGACACCACCCCACCTACTACTCCATCATCAACTTCTGTTCCTTTGCTGCCCTTACACAGAGTTGGTAGTCAGTCACAAGTTTTACTAAGTTCCATTGCTCTCGGGCATTTGAAAGTTTGTTGGAAATCTCACTACATAAGAGAGTACACTCAACTCTAAAGAAAGCATTCAGCTATTATGAATGGGAAGGGAAAGGGGATCTGGGAGCATATAGAAGCAAGATCATCTAGCTTACTAAACGCCACCATGAAATCATTAAACTTATCAGAGCAGCTTCATTGTCCAAGTTGTAAGCTATCTTGAGGCTTGAAGTAGTAGTTGCTTATACTCGTACATAATGGCAGATGGTATTGGCTGGCATTTCTTGTACCTCAACTTGAAAGAATTCTACAAAAGTGCCTTTGGCTGTTTGGTATGGCAACTTTATACAATTGAGTAATGACTTTGGTCAGAAACTATTACATTTGATGATGACTCTGCATATATGATGATGTGATTTTCAAAGGAGTGTTTCTACGATACTTTAATCGACTTGGTCTATGTCTACCTACTATACTAGGTATGTTATATCAATAAATAGTTGGCAAATTTACTTTGGTTTGTGGTTATTCTATACAAAACACAAGTGTTTTTCTTTGCTCGATATCATCTTGAGTCAATTATATAAACAATTGCCACCTGCTGTTGGTTGAACAAAAGTTGTGAATTATATTAATGGTGGACAGCATGGTGAGACAAGAATTCAATCTAAAAAGGTCATAAAAATTAATCATAGAAGAATAAGATAAGTAAGATTTTTCTTGTGCCTCAAACCACAAACAACCACAATGGGGGAGTCAATAATTAGCGACATTTTGTGTAAGAAAATTACTACATTTCGATTGACAAGATGAGAATGACACTGTGATAATGATAAGGAAAGTAATGATAATGATACTAAATGCTAGAGTAAGTAGGTTGTAGGACAATTACGTACATGAAGCGTAAAAATACTTGAGAACGAGACAAAATTAATTAAACTTACCTCAGCGACATTTCGAATGACAGTCAATTAAATTGACCTGAACAAATAAAGAAAAACACAAAAAATAATTACAGAACGAAAATTTAACAACAACAGGGAACAGAGAAGAATAGCTAAAAACTAAATCAAATGTTAGACAATGTTGAGAGATACTATACCACCATATAAGAAAATGAGGTAAAGACAGCAGCAGCAGCCAAAAAGAAACTAACAAACTAGGCAAAGTCGAATCTAATGTAGGGAGAGAGAGAAGGAGTGGAAGTACTAAGTCAAGCCAAACAAAAAAATGTTAAACGCACCATTAAACGCAAAAGTCTACGACAACTGGCATACCAACGGACATACAATAGTACTATCTATCTATACATACGTCCGTAGTACTTCTGGCTCATAGAACAAAAGACTCGTTATTGGCTAAAAGCAAACAAAGTCCATGAGACCAACAAAGCCAACAAAAATAATAAGAACAACACAACCAACAAATTCAGTAACAAGAGGCAACAACAACAGCAACAGCAACAGAAGTATCTACGAGCCAAAAAGCGAAGAAGAGCACAAAAAAAAAAAAAAACTTTTGTCTTGGGACAAAAAAGGAAAAATGAAAAAATAAAAAAATTATATTAAATAAAATGTTGTACTAAAGCGGATGGACTGACGGGCGGGAGGACATATAGTAGTGTCCTGTTTGTTGATTCTTTAATGATGAAGGGAACTTGTTTAACTGACTGCGGGCGGGAAACAATTTGAGTTTGTTGTTTTTCTTGTAGTGTAGCAAAACAATTAACAATCTCCGTCGTAATTGACTCAAATGAGCGCAAACAATAAATAAAAGTAAAGAGCAAACCAAAGAAAGACATCTAAGGGAAGAGCATCCATCCTAAGCGACTGTGTGAGTGACTGCTAAATGTTTGTGTCCTAGTAGATGGGGTGGGGTGGGTCAGAAGGGATGTCAATCATCCTCATCAGCATGGGGAATGAGCGAACAAAGGGTGGTTACTTGCTTAAGAGATTCTGCTGTTCCTGCTGCTGGGAAAGTGGAAAGCTGTTGATTAGTTGTTATATGTATATGTATATATGTATGTCCTTAGATGTCAACACGAGTTGGTGATGGGTGTGGGACGAGTGATTAGGACATAGCTTTTAGTAAAGATGATGACTAAAAGACAAATTTAAATGTCAGCCCCAATATGATGAATGAAATGGTTTGTCTTAGTTTTGTTATGAAAAACTAATAAATCAATAATTTTGGTATTTTCAAAGTATCTAAATAGAAGAAGGAAAGTATAATTTTAATCCTTCTGAAGATTCGGAGGCCTTTTCTGAGCTGAAGGCCTAGTGTGGAATAGTCTGCTAGTGCACTCATTTCTTTTGAAGAAAACAAACACCACAACTACTTCATCCATTTATTCAACAAACATAAAATACAAAGATATATTATATATATATATTTAGATGATACCCCCACCACTCAAGCTAACCCCAAATCCAATGGTCATTTTCTTAACATCTTAACAATCTACCATCCCTTCATCTATCTATGTATCTAGAATATCTATCTAACCATTCAGTCACCCATTAGACGCAATTTGTTTTTCGGGCGCTAACGTTGACCCATAACTGTTTGTTTGTTCATCTTCTTCTCTGATTTCGTCTATGCTTTATTGTTTGCTCATCTTGTCATCATTTTGAGCGCTGTGCGCTTTTGTTAAGTTTCCATTCCAAGTGCACGACAAGCTCTGAACGACTGATGAATGAATAGTTGTTGGGTTCACGGATAGAAAAGACTGACACACTGCGAGACGGACGTAGGACCACAGAGACTAACTTACTTCATGGCGTTTGCGTTTGCTTAGCTCAACTTTAGTTCAACGTTGTAAGTGGATATCTTTGCTAAGTGGCTGCGGAGCAAAGAAGATGTCACCATTACACATTGCCCATTGCCTCCCACTTCAGTTCCAGTGCTTTACTATGATTGCTGCAGCTGCATATCCTTTAGCCAAGTGGCATTGCTTTGCACTCTATATTTGTGCGCTTTGGTTTTGTGATGCCATCTGATGGAACTACAATATGATGAGACTGATGTTGATGATGACGTTGATGAGGCTGATGTGTGCATGGTTTTTGTTGGTTCTCCCACTCATGAGCTCTTTTTTTTTTTTGCCCTTTAACTAACTTGAGATGAGTTGAGTTGAATTGGCCTGGCTTGGCTTGGCTTGGCTTGGCTTGGCTTGACTTGACTTGACTAATGTCCTTTGCGACAAAAACGTTCATTGTTCGTTGTTTGCTCACTTGCTCTAATATTGTATTTTTAATTATTCAACAATTCGTGTATTTCGTTTGTAATTTGCTATCTAGATTCTATCCCGTATTTCTCTATTTTTTCCTTGTTTTTACCACTCCAGACTCTTCAATCTAATGAAGTATTTGTTGAAAGCGTTTTGATTTCGTTTACAATCTTGAACTTTTAGTTTAGCTAAGTATATATTTCATTTGAAGTAACTAATACCAAAATTGTTTGAAGTTATTAGAAATTTATATGAGCTAACACTCAAGAGAATCAGCAGACATTCCTCATGAAAGTGACAGTCAGTGTGTGTTGTTATTCTAATGGAAATACTTCTTTTATAACCAAAAATTAATTTGATTTGAGTACAAATGTCTTCTTATCCAAGTTGAATGAAACTTTTCAATATAAAGTTATGAATTTTATGATCAAAATTTCAGATGAATGAGTACTCAAATTATCACCAACTCATATGAAAATGCATTAAAACATATTTATGACGATATGAATTGCTGATATTATTACATTCCACAATAATTGCGTATGCGTAATATTTTATTACATTTCTGCCAAAATGAAGAGCATAAAACTCACAAAAATTATGACTTTATAGTGAAGAAATTATCTGAAAAAAAAAGTACACTGAGAATACAATTTCAATGCGAACTTATTACCATGTTTCTTCATTTGTGTAACCCTTTTCATGTGGGGTCTTATCATCTTAGTTAGAGTACAAAGTTGTTTGGGAAAAGAGCGATTGTGGAGTTCTGAGCGTTACCATAGACCAATTATAAACATTTCATGCATAATAAAATTCAATTCCACGTTCATTTGCACATGCAAATCAAATTTATTTGCGGCAGCAAAACACTTACTCAAGCCGGAGCGGAGCATAGTAAGAATGAAGACTGAAAGAAATAAACTGAAGGCGTTGATGGAAGGCGGAAAAACTTGGAGCTTGGAGCGAGCATTCATCTTGGAGTTTGCCCACTGTTAATGTCACTCTCTTGGAGAATGAATACACATTTGTTTTCGCAATCTCATTCACTTGAGTCCTTTCACTCGCCCTTTTACGCCTTCATTTGGTGCTCTCCGAGGCGTTGATGTTGGTGCCGTCAGTCTTCGTTGAAAATTGCCTGTCGAAAACTTGACAAGCCTCTAAATGCACTGAGAATGCAGCCGCTCTACAAAGGATGCTTTTTCCATCTACCATCTTCCATTCATTCAAACGCATTAAAATTCAACTAAATGTTAATGTTTTATACAAACACATATATACAAACACATAAAACCAAGAAGGATCTGAGAAGCTTTACATACGAGTAGTATGTGAAAAATCTTAATGTAATTTTTATGCTAATGTTTATGTGTATTGGTAGAACACATAGGTGTATGTGAGTTTGTAAATGGATGTTTGCATGAATTACTTCATCAACATGTGTTCACTGATGATTCAATACAATAAGTGGCAACCTCTTACATATTTGCAATATAACATAGTTGTATGCTGAATGATTCCGAAACCTAGTTTACTTGACTGTACTTTATTTTTCTCTCGTTACATTCAGTAACACAAAACCATGCATAAATTAAATGCAGTAGAGATAGTATACACCTGGTTGATTGAAATGTTTTAACTGAAATCTAATGAAGTCATTAAAAAGACTTCAAGTCATCAACATCAACATCACCATCACCATCACCATCACCATCATCATCAAATAATGTACTGTCAAAGTAAGTAAAATGAAGAGAATAAAAAATGATACAAATGAAAGAAAGAAGGAATGAAAAACTTTTGGAAAATTGTAACAAATATAGCGGAAATTTATAATGATTTCCCAAAGAAATTATGCTTAAGTAAAAGAAAAAAAAAAAGAAAAAATAAAAAGAAAGAAAAGGAAAACAAACAATAAATACCAGTAGAAGTCGTAAAAAATGAGGAAGCAAATCAACTTTATAGTAAATGAAAACAAATCGCCATAGTCAGCATAGTAATCTTTCTATATATAGTAAATAGTAGGAATAAAGTACACAAGAATGTTTGCTATAAAAGTCATAGTCAAGTCGGTCGTCGGTCGTCAGTTGTCGGTTGTTCATTGCGATTTCAATTCAACTCCGAAAACCAATTCATGGCATGCCACATCATTCGATGCCATTCGCCATACATTGCAAGGAACTAAAGGAACGAAATAAAAACTTCTTAAGATGCAATATCTACACGATGATGAGTTGAGATGAGAGAAGTAAGAAAATGAAAAAGAAAATATTGCAATCGATTCGTCATCATTATTTTTGATTTACGAATTTTCACAACAAACACAAGACAACAACAACAAGCTGATGGTTGGTTATTCTCTTCTACTTAGTATCTAGGAGTCTTCAATAATATACATATTGTATATACATATATATTCTCATTAAATAATTTGACCACAAAATTGCAGTCTTGATACCTTACTATAAGTAAATACAATTCACAAATAATGACTACATTTGAAAAGCATACTTTATTTAAAATATTGAAAAATTTTTGTTTAATTATATCGGTAAATTTTCAATTTCAAATTGACAAAAATGCGTTCTTTGCTCTGCGTTCTTATTAAAGTATGGTTATGAATTGCTGTTATTCATAGACATCAGCATTACGTCTAACTATATGTCACTTTTTCACATCCATTCAATTCCACTTCACATCACTCGACGCAGTGCACCACGTCACTTTTGGTCCATTTTGCGTTGCAATTTTCGTTATGTCTATACCTTGCATCTTATTGGAGTATATTAAGTTGTTGAATATGAAGGTAACATCCGGGAAGAATGTAGAATAGAATATACAAAGATTAAATAGCAAGCAAACTGGCCTTGTTCGAACAACTGTTTGCATTCAAGTGCCTGTTTTTCGGAAATTATTAGAGTCAGAGAATTAAGATTTGGTAGATAGAATTATTATTTTGAAAAATTTGGGAATGAGTATAACTTGGTGATCGTTTATTGCTCTCTGTTATTTTTTTGAGGCCTCCCTTAGTTCGTGGGGACACTTGTATTCTTTTTAAAAACTATAAATTTGGTAATTATTTATTAAGGGAAAGGTCATCAACCAAGAAAATCTACTTGAGCATTGTTCCCCGCAGAACTTAACATATTATAATGATAAATTTTGTGCATGTTTTGCTAAAGATAAGATCACGTCGGCCTTAAGTAATGTCCCTAAACTTTGACATGATTCGGGGTTCAGGGTATTTGTTAATCGAGTCCACTTAACTACATAGTCCTTATGTCACAATTATTTTTTTTCTGTTTTCGCTATGTTTCACGTATCCGTGACGACAAAAAAAACTCATATTAATTACGCTAATTGAAAGTTGGTTGCGTTACGGAGTTGGATATTTCGGCAAAATTTTAAAGGACACTACATTTGTATATTGTACATAGCGTGGCACAAGGACAGAAGCAAATTTTTGATGAAAATAATTTCAAAATATGAAAATAATAATTATAATGAAAAACATCATTTTGTGACAAATATATCAAATGACATTAGGTTTTTGTATAAAAACCGAGATAGTATTGCATATGTTGAGTGGGAAACCATCATTTGATTGAATCAAATTTTACCCAAAATAATCTTCAATGCAAATGATTACCGTCAATCATCATTTAGAAAAAAGAGGTGAATTTCTTAGCGATTCTATATCGATTCTGAGGCAGTTCATTCAGGTATCAAATTTTTGATATTGATAGAATTTTTTTTGTCAAATGTCAAACGTAAAAAGTGCATTTAAGTTCAGTTTAATCGATTGTCTAAGACATATAACAACTTATAGAAGCATACTAAATATGTTTACGTAAAATTGACACGTAATACATAACGCAGGCTCATTTAAATAAAAAAGGCCTAAAGATATTAATTTCCTTTTTTTACGATTCATTTTGTTTTATGTTTTTAATATTTAACGAGCGCCCCATGAAGTTAATGAAATGAATTGACATAAAAGAGCAATCCATGCTGACCTGGAATCCTTGTTTCTATGCACCTTTTTTTTTGGCCACTAAAAAGGACCACAGAACCAACTGTTTGAAAGGCTTCATTGGGATAATGCAGGAGTGCGCGTACGTTGATCAAATTATTTAAGCTCTGAATAAGCGACCTGTCATCGTCATCGTCATCTCCATTGTCCTTTGTTCTTCTTCTCATCTAGACACCTTCATTATTATACCTGATGACCACAACAAAACGTGCATTGGCGAACAAATTTTCTCCTTGTTTTGGTTATTTGTTGTTGGTTATTTATAAAAATCGAGCACGCACAACTTGGTTACGTTTTGAGGATTTTGTACAGTTTTGTAGAAGCCTTAATATCCTGAAGAGTAGAAGAGTAGTGGCCTTTGCATGTTTGTTTATCAAAAAAAAAAAAAAAAGGAATACAGAGTATCTTTGTTGGCTTGTTTGTTTTGTTGATGTTTTCTCAAGTACTTTAAGCGCATTAAAAGTTTTTTATTTGAATCACACCACGTTTTGCACCTGATTTGCTCTCAATTCTTAAGAAATAAAAAGAAATAAGTAAGGAAAACCATACTAAAGTATGTATCTATCCTTCGAATGTTGCTTAAGTTTCCAATGACAAAATGACTAGCATACAAATGATATATCTTAAACTACCATAATGGTTACAGAACAAAAAAAAAAAACAGACCTTTATAATTAAGATTAATTACTCTGAATTTGTGGAAAATCCTTTAGAAATATCCTGGCAAGTGCATTACTTAGTAATTTAAAAAGAGGACTATATTTTTTTGTTTAAATTTTATTGCATTGTACACTTTGAAATGACGCTAATTGACAAACAAGTGATGTGTTCAGAAAGTCGGTCGCATCTCATACACTAATTTTCTTATATTATTCACAATTTCATTTTTCATCCGCACCTTGTAACAATACGAAAAGAATTTATCCTAATTCAATTCTAAGCTCAAGTCAAAGAATGTACGACGTCCTTGTTTTAGGTATTGTCATTGACTTACGTTTTGTTCATGGGCGTATGCAACTTTTGGCTTACGGAAACAAATCTGGAACTTCCAATATTTAACATTTTGTTCTTAATTCATTGGCCCATGGTACTCGTATTGTTGCCTCCTTTAGGTTTGCTTATAATTGTTCACCATTGTGCTGCTCTTTTTGGATAATTTGCTGGCATTAGCACTTTGCGTCTCCTTGTAGTTCTATGTGATGTGCATCTTTTGTCACCATTAAGCTGTATCTGTTGCCTGTATGTCTTTGGCAGTCAGTCAAGTCTAAATGTCATTTCATTGGAAATGGTAAACTTCATGCATTTGGTGCATTTAGTGCAATTGTTTGGTTTTGGGATTCATTTGATTTCAGTTTCTTGGTTCTTTGCAATTCATATCAATGCCAAATGCAGCAGTTACTTGTCGTTTGTTAGTGATGACCATTGTGTTTGCTTGTAATTAGAATGCAATTACTTTGTTCCGCTGAGAATCCTTACATTTAGACATAGTTTCATGACATATAGTATCTGGACAACCATTTTTATATAGAGTTCCTGTCCAATATTTTGCCTTATTCCCTAAAGCATCTTAATGTTTTTGCGCTATGTTGACTAAAAACTTGAAATTGGTTATTGGATAAACTTGAAATGGGAGAAATCTAGGACTAGTTTTTAAATGATTTTCTTCAGTTTTTGGTTAAAAGTTTGTATGTACTATTGTAAAATATAAGTGAAAAATTCCAGCTACTTTTCATAGTTTTCTGAATAAACATATTCGTTTCTATGCAACTGACAGAAGCAATAAAACTTTCAACAATTTTTTATTGAATCTGATGATATCTCAAAAACATCAGAATGAAATATGCGGAACTTCAAAAGGATATGAAAGCAGACATTCTGTTTTTTATTTTATTTCCTTTCATTTTGGTCTTTATTTTCTTTTTGCTATCTTCTTTGGTCGATGCGTTGAGAAACGCGATTGTATGCATAACTGAAACCATACGAAAACCAATTGAATATTCATCAATTTGAGTTAAATCGAGTCGAGGAGTTGAATCGAGTTGTGTAAGTGCAAGCTGCAGCGCCTCAGATATGCCAATTCTGAATAACTGATTCACTGACTGCCTGACTGACAGACGGGCTGACATAAGAAAAAACGCAAAAGGATATAAGGATAAGGCAGGCTACTACTAGTATGTACATGTGAATTAAGTAAGAAGCAAACTAGAGAGGAGTGCGTGCTTTTCCTTAGTCAGCAGAAAATTCTATTTGCCAAACTCAAACTCTATTTCTCCTTAGTTTTTAACTTTACATACATACATATGTATCGAGTGTATCTTCCGCTTGCTCTTAAAACCTAATGGTCCGAACCGAGAGCATTAACATTTCCCAGCATAAAACTCTGCAATTTTTCCAATTCAACAGTTAATAAATCCATACAGCATATCAGTTTCTATGCTGGCCCAGTTAGCTTTTGATTCGCAATATGTTTTGGCTATTGGTCCTGGTCCTGGTGTTGGTATTGGTGTTGAAGTTGCTTTTTGCTTTTACCAAATATGCAAATGTTAAATCCTTTCCAACGATTTCATGCTTCACCCATTCATTCCCTATCTTTGATCCATAAGCCTTTACTTGGTGCTAACATTGTTTGCATTTCTCAACTGCTTCGCTTTGGTTGTTTTTTTTTTCTTCTTAAATAGATTTTCTTGATGTTTTCTTTTTTAGCTCTCCATACTTTGTACTATTTCATTGCAGTTAAAGATTGTGCATATTCTTTTTGTTTGGATTTTCTTCCTATTTTTTGTTTTTGTTGTATGTTATTGTTTTTATTCTTAAGCAATTGCATCGTATTCAAAGTCCATAGTCCAAAGACCAGTTCAGTTCAATTGGTTCATAAAATGCGCAAATGCATTTAAGTAGCAGCTTTTATTGAACTGAATGCATCTGATCTGGAATTTGTATTGCATATCTTTTTGAACTTAGAATGATTTCCTATTCCTATTTGTCCATTGCAAACATTTGTTAAAATCAATAATGCAAGTTATTTGATTATCTTCATTTGATTGGTCAATAGAATCATGGATGGCTTTGTTAAATTGCTAAGATGATAGGACCCAGTTTTGTAATATGTACTTAGAAAATAAACCTAAGTTCACTGTTTTTTTTGAAATTTTCATACAAAATAGCTATATAAAGAAAATTTCGTTAGAAGCTTTTCATATTATTCTTGAACCTCAAAGCGAACACATCAAAAAATGAAAAAATCTGGCTGAAATCAAAATTTTCTAGTTATTTGAATTCTTTTCAACAAAGAAGCTCACGTAAGTTCAAAAAGCATTGTTATATTTTTAAATTAAAAAATCTAATTTTTTTTCTGGCATTATGTTTTTTGTATTTTATAGGACAATCCAAAACCGCACGGTAGATACTCGTTCTGTTGTTTTATCGCTTTTGTCAATATCATGGACGGTATACTACATTGTGGTCTGCACTGTTGGTGATAGTTAGAAAAGGAGTTTTCCAAGTCCTGGTCTCTTGGAAACTCCCTCTAGCTATTATTAGTCATTGGACATTAGTGTGGATTTTCTCTTTTTTTCATGAATGTAATATAACAATGGGACACCTAAGCTGTTCGGAGTAAGTCAAAGTCGTATATTATTGCTTTCTCCCTAGTATAGTATTTTTATTATTTTTACAGGTTAAATATTCTGCAGCGCAACTTGGGCTAACCATTATTACTTTCCTGTATTTTATGCGGATCGTTTTTCTCTATACGTGCAAACCAGGATCCAACATAATCTATCTATCAAAAGCTGTAAACGATGCACAGAAGAAACGCGACTGCATGCCACATGTCACTGACTTTGTTGTCAGCTTCTTTGATTGAAACTGAATACATTCAAACTGTTAGAGTTGCACATAATTTTTAAAATCACATCGGTGATTTTAGGATTTAATAAGAAATGGTCAAAGACAAAGTCAATGTGATTTTGTACTGACCAATTTCTGTTAAGGTACCCCAAGGTAAAAATCTTGGTACCAAAATTGTGACCAAGTAATTGCCATGAGGCTTGGTATAGTCTTTTTTGCATAACGTCAAGTGTGCAACGGTTCATTATGAACTTATTAATTGGCTTGTTATAAAATATTAATAATTTAATTTGTTTAAGTTGCAACACTATTAATTTAAGAATTGTTATTGATTTCAATTCAAAAGCAAATCGCTATGAAAAACTTTTGGATAAAGCTTAAAAATTTTGATTGTATGTGTGTTCTGCTAAGGGAACAAGAATAATATGAAAAAATTTAATAAAATTCCGGAAAAAAAAAAATATTATAAAAAATATGAAATTGATTATTTATTAGAAATATATGACATAAGATTAAAGGTTTGCCTGATTCTCTTGTTTCTATAGAAATTAATCCCTTCGTTATAATGATTTTGGGATAAGAATTTGAACATGCATAGTCTTTTCTATTATTTTGTAGGTGATGCGTGAAGCTAATTTGATCCTGATACCTACAAGACAAAGTTACCAAAGGAAGCTTTTAAGGGTATGGCTATCATTCTGGTTTAAGTTCAGTTTTAAAATAGTAGATGCATTATTTTATTTATAGGCAAATATTATAAAAAGTGCTCATAACATTTAGTGAGACCAAATTAATTTTTTCTTAAATATCTTAACAAAATTACGCCCTTAAAGAATTTATGTAAATAATATTTTTATGGGAAATGTTAACAAGCCTTAAATTTTGCCTTTGGCTCATTTTGTAGTCATTTTTATCGTTGTAAGTTGTGTTTGCAAAGGGCAAACGATGAAGGACTTTTGAGTGAACACAAAATGTTGATGAGCCGTTTGAGTTAACTTAGCTAGATAAACTGCCATCCGGATTCTTATATTTAAAATATTGTTGCTGGCATTACGTTATGATGATATTCGTTTTACTGTTTATGCCCTAATTTGTTTTGTTGGCAGGTGACCTGTATAAAATTCTTATAATAAAATACACTGTAAAATTGTGCAAATATAAAATATATTAAACAAGTATGAGCGCCACACTCAGACATGAATATCAGATACCTTTTTCGTAATGGGAAAATTTTAAAGAAATATGTCTGTAATATGTAGAATAGAAAAGGAGTTCACCCAGAAGCCTTAAGACCCATTGCGATGAAGCTTCATTATTTGCCTTAATTTTTACTGACATTTGAGACTATATCGATAGCCCAGGCTACAACCACCATATATTTCAAGACCCTTATATCTATTGAGCCGCCATACCACTACAATTTGCCGATTCAGTGAAGGTGAGCTAAAATGTAAAAATGTAATGATTGTTGTGAAAAGCTATGATGGAACAAATTGAAATCGTCTGGAAAAACTTCGAATGCACTTTTCGTATTTTAGCTCGAATAGATTTCCGTAAAAAATGCTCAAAGAGTCAGGAGGATGAGCATCTACGCTAGATAGACATTATAACGATTTCTCTTCTTGTGCTGATGTTAAATGTATATAACTTATGGGGTGATGATAATCCTTTCCAAGTGTGATGATGTGCTACCCATATATACATTTTTACATAATCTTAATACATAAATCCCGATTATGATACAATTACACGGATAGTTCTTAAATAAAATTCCCTACTGGCAAAATTTCGTGTCTCGGAGACTTTCTAATAAGTGGCGTTGGCTGCAATAGTCGTCACAGAGGCCTGAACCACATATTTTCGTGAGGTGCATAACATTTGGCTTGGATGTTGTTGTAATCATATATGAATCTAGATTGCAATTCGTAGGTTTTGCCACATGTGATTAAACACGGTCTTTTGACCACAATTTATAAAATTTTCCTTTTAAATAAGTTTGTTTTTTTTTTTGACGTAAAAGTCGAAAGTATTATGTTAAAAAACATAACATGGGTAGTTTCAACAGTTTTCAGCCGACAATGAAATTTTTTTTTCTCACAATTTTTCTTTCCCAAATCTTTGGTCTAACCGCTTTGTTACATGTGCCCATAATCTTTATTGGGTGATTATCAATTTGATAAACTTTTCCAATGATAACCCTTAATGCATATTTATTCTCTCTAATACTCAGGCTAAAATCTTTTGAAACATCCCTTCAAAATTTTTTGGATTTCGAAACGAAAAGTCTCTAAGGAACCTATGAAATTGAAATTTTCCTTGAAAAAAGCTATATAAACAGAATTCTTACATTGTGGGATTTAGTTTTTCCCTTGATTTCAAGCTGTTCACAGCTCAGCTTGTAATTTTCTATTTTGTTGTCAATGTTCTAGGTAAGTGCAAAAGAAAATCAAATAGTGCATTTTTCAATATTAATTAATTGTGTATTTTATATTTAGTTGGATTAAAACTTTTATGTTTATAAGAAAATCCCCATTCAAAATAACACCATAACTACGAACATTGGTGGCAAAATAGAAAGTGTCCAATTTTTTGCTGTTTAAATTGCTGTCTGGTTATCCTATTCCTGTAAGGAAGTCTAAGGTAAGTCATGTTGTTAAAATCATCTAGCTGACGTTTTAATTTTTAACATTCGTTTTTTCGTTAGCTCTATTCATCTTCAAGATGTGCGGTCCTTGTGGTGGTGGTGTGCCTTGTGGATCCTGCGGACCGTGTTGTGGACCTTGCGGACCTTGCTGTCCACCCAGCTGTGGACCTTGCTGTCCACCCAGCTGCGGACCTTGCTGCCCACCCAGCTGTGGACCTTGCTGCCCACCCAGCTGTGGACCTTGCTGTGTGCCATGCTGTGGTCCGTGTATAGGATGCTGTGGTCCGTGTGGTGGATGCGGAGGTTGTTGTTAGAGCGCGACTACTTTAGAATGGAATCAGGACTTGGTATTTTGTAACAGATGAAGAACAGATAATTAATATACAGATTTGGTAGTACAGAAATTTAAATTCAAATAGGACACACACGGTCGTAATAAAAAGAAAGGAAAGAAAAAAAAAAAAAAATTAAAAAAAAAAGGAATAAAAAAAACGAATCATCATACATCACAAATAAAATTCATAAATTAATTGATTTTTTTTTTTATTCATCACCTCTAATAGTGTTCTTCTAGATATTCCACACTTCGATGAACTCTTTTTATGAGGCCTGGGTGGAATCAACTAGTTACTTTCTATTGTATGAATTCATAACAGTTTCTCAGATTTAAATAATAAAGAAACAAATGATTCTGTAATTTGAAGCAGTCAATGCCACAAGCCTAGAGAGGTTCGCTCTCGTGACGGATTTTCCCAGTCTATTTTTCCTCTTATAGTTTTTAATATACAATATTAAATGTTTAGCGTGACAAAAAATGTCAACTGGTTTTAGTACAGGAGACCCACGGAAGCATATAGATTTATGTTGTTCTGTCGGCCCAAAGAGTAGCACGGTGGCAGCTCTTAAGCAATATTGATAGCACTAAATCGTGCTTATTTTGGTGCGTGACTAATCTGGATTTTTAGGTAACGAGATGGTAGATAAGTGGGCTAGAAGGGAATCGGCAATGCCAATTTCTCTAGCAATTGCGGACAGTTCTCTTAAAAGCCATTCTTTCAGAATTGAAAGCGGGATCCAAGAAGCCAGGGAACTAGCGGAGACGAAGTGGCCGAATAAGCTTGGCTGCACTGCCGCTAGGACACTCTGGCCTCGCCAAACGGATCTCCGAACTACTACACTACCCAAACACAAAAAAAAAAAAAAAAATATTCGGATGAAGACGGGAGTTTTAACGGAGCACTGCACAATTGGACTGACGGCCCAAAAGTTGCACTCAAGACTTCTGTTGTAGCTCTCAAGATGAAGAGGAATCAGACCCTAACCCTACCCCCTATCCACTCTTCAAAACTATCGCATCCTTTTCCCTTAAACAGACAGCACATTGGGCTGCAAGGCTTCTGGGTGATCTTCCGTGTACTCGCGAGCAGCCTGAATAAACTAACCTAGTGACCAAACAAGTGTCTGGGTATAAAGTTTGGGGTGATCAGCGAAATATTATTTTTGAAGCTAGATACAGTAGACAGAAGCATATAAGGAACTCAACCGATTCTCACCAACTTTTTGTTGGTTCTTAAAAAAAAAAAAATGCGTACAAAGATTTCAGTTCAAAGCCATACGTTGAAAAAACCGAATCCTCTTATTAAACCACCCAAAATTTTTGTTGGTGGTGTCATAAATCGCTGAAATCATGAACATGGGAACCGTTTTTTTTGATTCACCGTAATATTAAATACCACGAATTATTGTAATATCCATAATAATAATTTTAATTTTTAATTTTGACATAAAAATCAATTATATTATAGCATGGGTAGTTTGAAAACTATTAGCCCAACACTTTAATACATTTCGTTTCTTAATCTTCAGTATATTTACTTTGAGATATATCCACAGTTTTTTATATTTTGATAACCTTTATTGATATTCTTCTTTTCAAATAATTAACGTAAATTTAATTAAACTATGTAAAAAAAAAAACATAGGAAAATTCTTGGACGGAAATCTTTTGAAACCACCCTCCAAAAATTTTTTTTGTTTTAGTAACAAAAAATCCCTAAGGAACCTTTGAATTTGAAATTTTCATAGAAAATTACTATATAAAGAAAAATATCTGCTCATGAAATTTAGTAATTTCACATATTTTAAGCTGTTCACACAGCAAAATTTTTTGTAAGTCTATTTTGTTATCATTGTCGTAGGTAAGTAACGGAATTAAAAAAAAAAAAAACACAATTCTTGGTTTTAATTATGTATTTTTTGTTTTAGTTGGATTAAAACTTGCATGTTTATAAGAATCCCCATCCAAAATAACACCATAACTACGGGCTTTGAAGACAAAATAGAGAGGTGTCCCAATTTTTCTTCTCTGCTTAACAAATTGATTCTAGCTGGTGAATCTTCCAATCCTCTTCCTGTAAGGAATTCCAAGGTAAGTTATTTTAAATTTTTCCTAATATATAATATTTTATATATGTGTTCATTAGCTCTATTCAGCTCCAAGATGTGCGGACCTTGTTGCGGACCCTGCGGCCCTTGCGGACCCTGCGGGCCCTGCTGTGGACCGTGCTGTGGACCCTGCTGTGGTGGACCGTGTTCTCCACCATGCTGTGGTGGACCCGTTATGACCTGTTGTGGACCTTGCTGTGGCCCATGCGGACCTTGCTGTGGCCCATGCGGACCATGCTGTGGACCATGTGGACCATGTTGTTAGAGCGCGACTACTTTAGAAAGGAAGGAGGATTTATAGTCTTATAATACATAATAAAATAATAATAATAGATAAAAGTGTAATGATTTGGTATTGAATAAATTTCATAAACTCACAAGTTTAAAAAAACTAAACAATAATTTACGCATAAATGCGTTTATACAATTACAAAGTTTTTAAAAACTTTCAAGAAAAAAATCTAAAATTATTAAGTTTCATTATGATGAATAAGAGGTAGCATTCCTTGTGGATGAATCTGTCACATTATTAGCAATGTCATGATAACATGACGCTGGATATGCAGCATGAACAACATTGGAATACTAAGTGCATACTCCTGTAAATGGTCTCGTCTCTTGTTTTGGATTATAGATTTATCTAAGGGTTTTGATTTACTTTACATTAGTAAAAATCAGCAATCTTCTTACAACAAAGTGAAAGTCGTACGGGCACTTTGATCGTCACCAAACTATACATGCAAAAAAAAAAAAAACATTAACGAAATGGTACAAATAGGAATTGCATTTTAAAATCAATATAAGTACTATGGTATAGTATGCTGTATTATTACAATGCATTATAATGTCATCATATTTATTTGATCTCATGATATATTAATGTTTTGATAATCGTTTCTCTCATATTATTGTGTGTAGGTACAATGTCTATTTATAATCATGCGTCAAACACTCCATAAAGTATGATGATGGTCACGAGAAGATGAGCCATATTCGCCCATTCGCATCTATTCTCTCATTTTTAGAGGTCCCATGAATCCAAGTTGTACACACATGTCGAAACCATATCTCGTCTCTATCTTCCCCAACAATCCTCAATCAAGTACAGTAACGCTGGAAATGGAACAGCGCTATCTGCGTCTCTTTCGGTTGCTGGTGTTTGCAGGCCTTCGCCATATTTCCTATCTATACGGATAATGAAAACCAGGGAATATGCTAACAAAGGGCAAATGAGTCATTCTGGAAGGCATCCCAGCCACTCTGGCCAAGATGCATGCATTTTACCATGAACTCCACAATTTTGCTAATGGTTAACAGAATGTGTATACTTCTGTCGTAGATTTGAAATTTCTCCTCTGCAACTCCTTTACCGTCACTTCTTGAAAAATAGACTCGTTTTTCGAGAAATCTGTTTTCGAATACATGTGCAGTTTTGCAATCCTGCCTCTTGACATATTTTCTTGATTTCGCGGAATAGTTTCGCGCCATTAAACCCCTCACCATTTTTGAGGCAACACAAGGCTGCTGGTGAGGAGCCACTTTATCCCATTTTCCATTGAACTATATATGACAATTACACTAATCAACCAAAGATTGCAAAAAGAGAAACCCAATAGCGAACCAATTGCTATTTTATAAAATTATTGAATGTCTTGATGGATCAAAATTATTGTAATGAAATATTACAACAAAAATATTTTAAAGGGTTTTTCTTTTATGCATTTTTCTGAAAAATGCATCGTTTAATGGAAATCACGGTTTTTCTCCAAAATCATTTACAATTTTGGTCATAATTTTTGGATGACAGATAAAACAAAGTAATTCAAAAATTCAATTTTGCTCTCCAGTACACAGAATTTTGATAAACTTCCATTGGATCACCCTAAGCAACCTCTGAATTCGAATTTTTCATGTAAAAAGTGTATATAAGGAAATTTGAAATCAAAGTGAAATCATTAACTTTTTCGATTTCAATGAGAACACATTGGGTGTTAAAAAAATTAAAGTAAAATCCTATTTCTGTAAAGGAGCTAACGTGAGTTGAAAAAGTGGATTCAATCTTCGGTAATCGGTAATAAAAAAAAATTTTGTGTGGTATTTGATAGGTTTACAGTCTGAAAATGTGTTCAGTTGGAGGTAGTGGCTGCTGCTATCCAAGATTTTCTACCATTTATTGTGGCGGATGCGGGCCAGCCGGTTTTTGTGACCCTTGCTTCGGGAGCTTTTCTGGACCATTCTACAGTGGTTGTGGACCATCGGGACCTTGCTGGTGGCGTTGTTGATATATTTAATGTTTGCTGAAGTGAGTATTGACATATATTTTATTATGATTTAGGATTTATTTACTCTTCCCTCTTCATTACAAACAGAGTACGATAAAAAAGCAAAATACAAAAAAAAAAAGAAATATAAGACTGAAAATAAAAAATAAATTAGAAAACAAACTTACGCCATCATGGATTTCCGCCGCACCATTATTTATCGACTGGGTAAAACAACATAACGAATTAGATTTCATGTTTCCAGTGTACAATCTTAGTAAGAATATTTGTAGTAGCCTCACCATATCTATCTTTATCTTGGTTTTTTTTTTGTAGCTGTGCAACATGTATCTGTGGGTAATGTTTGTTTAAAACTGATGTTGGTTCCTTTAGAAGGAAATTAGGATTAGTAGACTAGTTAATTTTGCGGAACCTGCTTGATATCCTTGTTCTGTGAGCGCTTGACATATTTGTAAGTATCGGGAAAAATATTTTGTACTTTTCAACATTTTTAATTTATCCATCCATTTGTCATTTAACAGTTTCGGTTTGTTTTCTACTCAATGCGCTCAGAAGGAATCAAGGATATATGTACTGGATAATTTAGTTAGCCTATGATACACTGATTTCGAATTAACACAATTGGTATTTGCGGAACGAAGACCTCGGTAAAGATATGTACACGTTTTTCTATGTTGCCTCCTTCAGCAAGAATACATGGAACCAAAAAAATAATAAACCAAACAAACTAACACAAGCGAAACTAAATGAAATGAACGGAAAAACAAAAAAAAAATTGTAAAAAGATTTGATGGTATTGAAATAACAAAAAAAAAAAAAAAAAATTTCTTATTTAATAAACTTGAACAAAAAGCTTAAGCTTGTTAGGCTGACAGACACAGCCAACCAACCAGATTCATAGGTTTAATGTCACTAAATTCCAGGATTTCATCACAATCTATTAACGAGATTTCAACTCAGTATCGGGAGACATTGGAATCGCTGATAATTGCAGAGCATATGAGCTTGCTAGGGTAACCAGGACCCTACTCTTCAGACAGAGGATATGCTTAACTTTCATGCAATAAAGTTTAGCTCTTATGACCACTCAAAAAACAGAAAACCTAAGTATTATCCACTTATTGATGTTGACATCTTGAGAGTTGTGTACTTCACATGTTTTATTAGATTCTTAAATAGTTGGGGTTGATTCTTATCAATGGTCCCAATAGAACTGATTGTTGATTTCAAACAAATTTTTATGATAAGAAAGAATCCTGAAACCAAGTTAGGTTAGTTGATCGTGTACTCCAGTACTAAGCTTCCTTCTATGTTTTAAAATTTGTAGCAAAAAATTAGTGAGTAAATGTTGTGACATTCCAAAATTTTTTGCATCTAATGAGAAGTGTCTTACAAATTTCCTCATAGGATTTCAAAGTTCAATGAATTTTTTCTATTTATGATTGTCTGATATGGATATGATAATAGTTTTGAGGTTGTGATCAATTAAAAATTTTTATTATATAAGCATCTTTTGCATTGCACAAACTTATTTGAAAATTTAGTACCATATTCTGAGATACGACCAAGGACCTAGAATGAAATTAGTATTCTTAGAAAGAATGCAACTATTTTGTATGGTTTTGCATCTAATGAGAATTGCCTTTTAATTTTATCTGCAGATTTTCTAAATAAATCTTTCCGGTTCAAGCATTTCTTCCACATTTTCCTATCAATAATAACTAAGCCATATATTTTGTTGAGTGTAGAAATTGTCTTGGAACTTGTTGTTTATAAAATATATTTTGTATGTGGAAAAGTCAACATGAAATTAAAGTTTCCCTGTTTCTAGGTTTTGTTTGTTCAACATGCTGGTTATCGTTGGTTGTTTCTTTTGCTCTTCACATGAATCTTTATATCATCTAAACGTTGCCTGACTTCACCTTGCTGCAAGAGCCAATTTCGTGGCGCATGCCTTTTGTGAAATTACATGATGCGCATCATAAAATATAACGAGATGATTATGATATCACTTTGTACTGCACGCCAAGTTCCAAAGTAATGCAAGACAAACGAAACGAAAAATAAACAAACACAAAACTTTTAGGTATTACGAAGAGGGTTTAATGTGGTATGGGTGTGATGTCCTGTGTTAACATGACATGGACAATGTGATTAAATGCATGTAGTAGGACTCGTTTGTGGGACAAAATGCCAAGTGCATTGCGATTCTTCATAGAGAATTTCACTTTATTCGGTTGTACTTGTACTTTTACAAATGGTATAGTCCTTGGATACAATCTTGGCATTTGTAGAAAACATTGTTCGCATTTACCTATTTAGATCGCAACCGTCAAGCAACAGGTAAGAAATGTTAAGGAGCAATTCTTAGTATCTTTCCTTATTATGAACACAAAACAAAAATAATTGTGGACTGAGATTGTAATAGACAAAGAAGAAGAGTCCAGCATAGCATGTAGTTAGTAGGAAACGTTATAATAATGAGAAAGTCGAACGGAAGTCAACTTCGATTAGAATTTGCGCAATTTGGCAAATTAACTTAATAAAGTGTGGCTTAATTAAACGTGTTTCAATGAGCTGGGTTGTGTTGGTTTGGGTTGGCCGAGCAGTTCGAATAAGGGTCGGACATATAATATAGTATATATACAGTATACACATGAACTATGCTCAGCACGTGTTTAGCGCACAGGGAAATGAGTTTTACCTTCGCCGCAAAGCAATTTCACTTTCTGGGCAAAAACCAAGGGTGTGCGCGCGAACCAGATATGGAAAAGTTCTCAACATAACTTCAATTAAGTCGATTGGCTACATACGTGAATGCATGAATATTATACTATGAAATTACTACTAACTTGAGCTGGAAATTGTGGTAAATACTTTTACAGCAAGATATTTTCTTGTACGATACTTTTTTCTTTGTACATATTTAATACATGTAAATATTTATAAAGCACATTTTTACTTAAAGATTTTTATTTTCTGAAATGCTTTGTATCTGTGTATGTACAAACAGTATGTATGTATTTACTTGCCTTGTGGTTCTTGTTTCATTGCCTTATGCTTTTGTTTAAATAAGATTTTTTGTGATGGAGGATTTTTTGTAAATGTGAGGGCGTTCATGCAAGAAGCTTTCGACAACATGATGTATAGTATTCATATATTTAATAAATTGTATAATATTCTTACCAAATTAAATCCTTTAAAAGGATAATTGCAATAAATTGTAAGAGTGTTACTTTTAAATCTCGTAAATGTTGTTTAATCATCATCCAGTTTATTGAACACAGATGGATGGATTTCCTGCCAAGCAACCTATGTGGCATTTTGCTTTAGTGACTCCATGATTACGTCAACCGATTTTGTCTTTTTTCGCAGAGTTTTTTTTTGTTAATTTGTCTCTCCTTGTTATTTCCATAATTGATTTTTCAATTTTACTATATGATACGCCAATTTTTCAATCTAATAGGTTTGTTTATATCTACAAATCGCCAAGAAAGAAATGTTGAATTTCTTTACCTCCTTCCATTTCAAGACTGTCACTTTTTCAATAGCAACTTCATCAACTTGTGCTCCTATTTGAGTTTTTTGATAGAGCTTAAGTGTTGACTCTCTCTTTATAACTTGTACTAGTCGTCTGTGCTCATATGTATTAAAACACTAATGACTGGTATATTCTCTCGGTCAATTAAGCCTATCTAGAATCGATTCTGCAATTCGAGAGTGCCTAGTACTCCACTCTATCAAATACTTGTTTGAAATTTATAACTAAATTGTGTAGGGTAATGCAATAAATTCTGTCAATTAGACTCAATAATCCTAGAAAATCTCTTTACTCTAAACTACATTCCAACATAACTGAATCATTAGAAACTAACAAAAGATTTTTCTTGACAAACACAATAAAAACAATAAAATGCCAAACACGTACAATGTTCTTTAGAAAAAGGAACAAAAAAAGGAAAGAAAATCAAAAACGAGGGAATTTCCAAAGAATAAACCACAAAACTAAATTGCTAAATTCAGTGAAAATAAAAATTGGAAAATAAATAAAATGAAATAAAATAAAATGAAATCCTTGTTCCTTGTTAAATTTATTTAAAATTTGTTATTGTTGTAAATCAGAGCAAAATGTCAGCAGGCATGGCGCGACGTTACAGAAAGAACCAAACGACAAAGTATACATGCTTGGCAAGGACGATGATGACAACAATAAGGATGATAATGGCAAAGACAACAATGAACCAACATTTTTAAAGCGCAGGTGAGACTTGCGATGTCGTAGTTTAAATAAAAATAAACAATGCATGTCATTCATTCATTCATTCTTTCATTCAGTCAGTCATTTATTTGGTTATTCACTCGCGTAGTTATTTCTTTATTCAGCACTCGCTCGTTCTTCATCCATTCAATTTGACTCATTGTTGCTGTATCTTTTATAATTTAAGTCGCTTAGTCTACTCGGTACTATTCTGTCAACATCTACTGTCCAATAAGTGTCAATTACATTCAATTTGTGAGTGAGCGAGTGTGTATCTGTGGTCGTTTGCCTACTTTTTGGACACAATGGCGGATCGCATAGCATCCAAGTGGGCCGAAGGACATTTTCAAACCAAAACGACTTTTCGCATTTTTGTTAACAACAACGGCACATTCCGATAATATAGTTAACGTTCGCTGGAAAATTCTTACAGGGCAAAGAATAAGTTGAGGCAAAATTAATGACTATTGATCGACAGCTGTAAATGAAAAGCTTCTTAAAAAAATATATATTTATACCTATATTGTTTAAGTAAGGCCTTCAAAAGTTTTGTTAGACTTTAAACAAAACACAGCTGAGCAAACAAAATGCTATTAAAGATACATACAATGTTGTAGCATACTTTTGTGCGCTCCATTTCCGTTTCCGCTACTCTTTTGTTGTGTGAAAAACAAACTACAACATAACTTTACCATCTTATTGTGAGTAAAATGCAATTGATGATTGATTGGTGATTAAATTTTAGCTGCAAGCGGTTTTCAATGGATGCGTTATTCTTCCTGCTTTCATTTCACATTGAAAATTTAACATTTCTATTGCTACATCGTGGCGCATTATAGCAAATCAATCATTTTTCATCATCTTCAACAGTTGCATTTATAGCAAAGCCTGCTTGTCTTTCACTTGTTTTCTTCAAAGTTTTTTTTTTTTTATATCTTTACGTTCAACAATATTTTCAAGCAAACATTTCACCAGAACATAAAAAAGAAGTACACAACATTTGACTGAGCAATACAAATCAATCGTTCCCAAAATGAAGACAGAAAGAGGGAATTGAATGTAAGTAGCAGCAGCAGCAATAGCAACAGAGTCTGCATCATTTGATGGAGAAATATAAGAAACAGAAGAAAAAAACAAAATGAAAATATCAATCAAAAATCTGATAATGCATAGAATGTATTGTTGACAAATTGTTTGGCATTAACTTTCTGTTGTTTCTTCCGATTACAGAGAAAATTGTTTCCTGGCTGTTGGCTGGATCTCAAATGGGTTTGTTCCTTTCATGTTGCCAATGCAACAAATTGATGAAGTAAATAAATACACAGACGTATGCAGGAAAGTAGCTACTTTTCTTTCCTCTCTTGAAAATTGTTTGTTTAAAATTGTGGAAATTATTGTACAATATAAGCACATGAGCATTTAAATTTGTATTTAAAACGTTTTATCACACATCAAAATCCATAAAGTACTTATATACAATACTATAAAATACTGTAAAATCTTTACACTCTCATAAGAAAAAGACTCCTCAACATTGTTGACCGACCATTGTTCATTAAACAATTACGAACTCTTAAAAACAACATAAACAGTAGATACTCGTACTTTTAGTATCTCAAACAATTACAGGACAAGCAGGACAGGTACAACAAAAGCTGCTCAAAAACCGAAAACAACTACTAGAACAATAATAATCCCTGGAAAGTTCTTACCATTGATTTTATAACAATTAAAATTATTTTCCATACTTCAATACTTGTCAAGTATGAGGATGATCGAGTGTGGGCGGTCGGTAGTTGGTCGGTCATATTGGGTGGTTATTGGTTCTATTGTATTCATTTACATTCGAGTAGAATATTTTTGGTTCTGACATTTTCCATTTCACAATCACAAACAATAAAAGTAAAAAAAATAAAAATGATATTATTAAAAATAAAAGGAAAAATAGTTTCAAGTGTCATGAACTTTGGTTATCATAGTCACATACCAAACTATTGTATTGCACGATGTACATATATATCAATATAATGGATCCATGTCCCATGGGTAATCAATTACAATGCGTTGCCTTTGTGCCTTTATATTGTCTCTGTCTTCTCTCTCTCTCTCACTATGTTGTCTGAGTATCTGTGTTTTTGCGTATTTCTTTATATTACATATATGCATAAATATGTATGGAAGTATTGGTTGAATATGTCGGCTGTCATGCCGGATTGACATTAATGGGTTGCTAATTGTCTCCAATTGGGACAAGTGCATGAAGTTTTTATATCTTGTAGTACAATACCATAGTATGCAATAAAGTTCATTTGTTGAGTATTTTTATTCATAGTAAAATATTTAGTTTTTCTTAAATATATACACAAAGACATGACTAAATAAATATTACAAGCAATTATTTGTTTTTAACTTGTATAAGGATGATAAACATCTTAATTATTAAAAGACTGAAAAATGTATTTCTTCTCTAAGAAAATGGAAAATTTTTAATAATGCATCGAAAATATGTATATAGGTTTTTCTTCCATGAACTTTATAGCCACCATAAAAAGAATAATTTTTCTTCTTTTCGTAAAGTTTAACTAACTTCCTTCGACAGAAGATGCTTGCTTAGAAAAGCCTCAAGAAAATGGTTTCAAAGGCGTGAGTGCAACAAACAAAAATTATTCTATATGTTGGCTAATTAATTCATGTAGCATGGCAAACACACACACTCACAAGCACACACACACACACGTGTCTGTGTACCTGTCAAGCTTATTATGTGTCGGTATGTGGCTTAATGTAATTAAAACAGATACAAAGATACCTAAATACAATCGCAGCATGTGTCGCATTGAATAACACCGCGTATTCTCTTGTTTATGCCACAAAATCTAATTTGCACATTTTCGCACTTAATTTTACACATTCACCCGTATATCTATATACAAATATGTATATGTATACATATGTACGCACAAAGAGCAAACTTGTAATGCGCCTAAGCCTTAGATGGCATACACTGCGTATGAGCAATGAACACAAAAGCATCGACAACACCAACACAAATGGCGGCCATTCTTTAGCTAAATGAACGTCATTTTGTCTGTCACTTTCCATTGCAAAACGTTTCTAATATTATTTTACTTTATTTTATGATGACAAAAAGGATTTTTAGTTCGTTTTCGTGTTTTGGTTTGGGGGCCAAAAGGACTTACTACTTTGCTGGTGGCGTCGTCGTCGTCGTCATCGTCGCATGTAGACGCAAAAGCATTAATTTCCGCTTTGTCATTGTAAACGGCATCAGATGTGGTTACTGCGCTGCTACTCCTTCTACTGGTTGTTGCTGGTATTATTTATGAAACGCGATTCTTAAGTTAATTATTGACTTTAATGGCACTTGGCATATGTGGAGTTTCTTTTTTCTGTGGTTTGTGGTATGCGGTACGCGTAACTTTGAGCTTAGGGTGAGAGAAATCGAGGGGATCTTAGTAAAGTGTTAAGTGCCTGTGGCTGGCAAGCGTTAATTAAATCAAGAAGTGAGAAACACAACTAAAAGAAGATAAATTGATTAAAAACAAAGCCCAAACAAATTATGAAAAAATAAATTAGAAAATTTTATTTATTTATTAACAAAGTTACCGTGCAATTTTTGAGTATTTTTTTGTATTTTAGCATTTAAATTCTCAAGCTTGCTTCTTTAAAGAAACTATGGTATTCATGGAAATTTATACCTATACACATACAAGTTGCTCAGAAAGATTAAATGCAGTTTAAAAGTAAAGTAAAAATACAAAAAAAAAAAAAAAAAAATAATAATAAATAATAATAAATAAAAATTATTTTTAATTTTTTTTAAATTATTTTTTTATTGATCTTAAAAAAAAACCCCTTAAGTTAATTTCAGCTAATCGCGAATTCAAGTTATTGTCTTCAATTCAATCATTTGTTGTGTGACAAGTGGTGCAATCTTGTTGAAAGTTTGTTCTTGTAATGAACCCATGAAACTGCTACAAAGAATTATCTCTCAGTTTAACTTTGTATTCACTGTTAGCGCTCTACCTCTACAATCTTTAAAAAGTATTTTTTGCAGACATCGCGCTTAGGGTTTTCCGCTCACTAGTTTCGATAATTTTCTTTACTAACATGCCAAGCATAAACTTTGCAAAATTCAATCTAAGAAAGTAGTCGGTCTCCTTTAATTCTTGCACTAGTTAAATTTTATATGTTTTAAGATGTAAGTCACGCTTTAAAGTTAGATGATGCTTTTAAGTTAATTGCTTGACTTCTACTTATTACGATGAGACAATATTGCATTTTTACTTGTAGATTCATTTGATATCATGTTCAATCGTGTCATTAACTTTTATGGGACACGATCAGTATTTTGAATTGTAACGATTGATCCCAGCGAATCAAACATTTTAATCAATTTCCAAATGATATTCTAGTGAGGCGGGGCTTGGAGCACAAAACAAACGCTGGTTCTGGTAATGTACTCGGACATGCAAAACAAAAAAAAAAAAAAAAAAAAAAAATAATACTCAGCCCAGCTGGACACCATGTATTAAGATTCTTTTGTAGTACATTTCATTAAAGTACTAGTTGGTAAAAATTTGTTAATATACTATACATATGTGTAAGATATGATATATGTGAAAGGGATGGTTCAGCAATGAGTTGAAATGAAATTGGGTGTGGAAGTACTCGTATGTATTGCGTTTTATTCGGACATTCTTGCAAACTGCAAGATATAGAAGTAGTTAGGATGACAATACATGATTGACATATTGGAGGTGAACATTTTTTAAGGTTATGAATTTTTGTAAAGTTAGTTTATTTAAGGCATAATTCATACTTCGTTTATATGAGTTGGCTAAGTGAGATTAAAGGGTTTGACTTAGAATAATTTTCTAGTATTTAATATAACAATTTATTTATTCTTATGTGTTAGGGTTTTTTGTGTATTAGTTGATCTTAAAGCGATATGAAAATAGATTCAATAAATAATAAAAAGTCAATCGAATCTTAGTTTAACTGCATTTGCCATCAAATGAACTGAATTTATGTCGAGGCAGGAAAAGTATCTCTTATCTTGGATAGTATATTTTAGTTAAAATTTGTAGTTTATGATCGAAGTTCTGTAATGTTTTGGGATATACAATATTTGAAGGTTCTGTATTAGCTTGAGGTTTTATGTCAAAGGAATATTATAAAGTCTTTGTTTGGGAACGTAATTTATATAAGTTGTCATCGGTTCAATATATTAAAGGGTACTAGTTTGATTCAGTTTTGCATTTTTTGATATATCATACATCTATAAAAAATAAATAACAATACAAATGCAACAAGTGTGGTTTACTTTGAACTAGAATATTTGAGCAAAAAAATGCTACTAAATAAAAAATGTTTGGTTGCACTAGAAGGATTTAGTATCCCTAAAAATATATTTCTCTTAAAGTGTAACATTTTCATGCATGATAAGGTAAAGAAGTGGACACCGGTACTCGAGATGTTTGGATACAATGGAGCTCTTTATATGTAAATGAGTATTTTAATGAACAACTAACTAACCAACTAACTGCCTAACTGATGGACTGACTAACTCACTAAAAGAGTCTTCAACTATAATGTAAATGCATTGGAAAGTATGCATTCAACACTGAATTCCTGCACATTTTACAGAAAACGAAAAAAAAAAAAAAGAAAAAAGAAAATAGACCAAAAAAGAATAAATAAACTGAAAATCAAAACCAAAGCAATCAATGCTGGCTAGGGAGGCTATGTTTCGAATGTGTTTGTCAGTGTGTGTGTGTGTGTGTGTGTGTGTTAGCAAAAAAAGATCGTCGGAAATAAAATAGCGTAACTAACTTCATTTACGAAAATTTTATTTCCTTAACATGTGAACACTTGAGCAAGGAAACTTTCTAAATTACAACTTTTTCTATTTTTCTCCGATTTTGTTTTTCCCATTTCTTTTTCTTACTGATGAGTGGCTTTGGTTTTGTGTCCTGGTGATGCAAGGTGCAAGGCGTAAGGAGGGTGGGCGACAGTGAGTGAGTGTGAAATGCCTGCCAAGTGAATGCGGCTTACCTGACGACTTAAAACAATTGGAAATGATGTGTGTGTGTGGGTGAGTGAGTGTACTATATGTAGGAGTATCTGTGTGTGGTTGAAATAAAAAGGCGCATTAAAACATTTTCGTTCGGTTCTCCACTTATTCCTTCTGCCATTTTATTTACTGAAAAGATGAAGAAAAAAATATACATAAAATAAAATAGAAAGTTTGCTGCTACTTTCTTCTTTTTCTTTCTTCATTATTCTGGAAAAAAGTTTGCTTCGGTTGCAGTCAACTCAAGCGAAATTTCGACTAGGTTTTTTTTCTCTCTTTGTTTATTGCACAATATATATATATATATATGTGTATGTATGTGTGCCTGTATTTGAGAGCAAATTTTTAATTTAAATTGAAATAAACACACATAGTTGAAGCGTAACTGAAAGGTGGTTGTAACTATATAGTATTGAAGATGCGGGGCATAGATGCGGTTCATGTAGATTGTGTTCTTTGTTCTGTGGTTCTCTCCTTTCCCTCTTTTCACTCTATGTTCCTATCTATTGTAGCTAAGCAACAATTTAACTAAGATCTAACTGTCAGTCTTGAGCTTGGCAACTTATGCTTGAATGATTGCGTGAATGATTGCTTGCATGAATGTTTGGGTGAATGATTGTGCAGATGATTGTGTGTGTGATTCGTCGTTCACACGCTGTTTGTCGTTGTCGTTCTCATGTCGTTTCAGGAATACTTTTGTCAAATAAAAGTGTAAAAAACTTTTGGATTTGCTACACAGAGCGAAATTTATTAGCTTCTAAGTTGAATCGCACCTTTTCTATTTTTGTTTGTTGCAAATTGACTCTGATTGCAGTTTGAATGTGATTGATTTAGTAAAGGAGTTAAGATAAATTATCATTCACAGAAACCATTGAGGTGTCGTTCTCAAGTTTAGTTTTTGGGGTTCCGGACACAAAGGGTTGGCCGTCCGTCGGTCCTTGGGTCATGTCTCATGAACCGTAATAGCAAGAAAGTTAAAATTTTCACAGAATGTGTAGTTCTATCCGAGCATCAGCAACAAATACTAAAACTAAAATATTTTCAAAAACTTAAGAGGGTCCCCATACAAGAAACTTTTTGGTTTCTATGGCAGCTATACGATCCAGTAACTCTACAATTTTGAAATTTGGATGGTTAGTGGTTATACATTAGAAACTTATACTGTCGAAATTTCAGTTTGATCGGACCATTAGGAAGGGTACCTCCCATACAAGCCCCCATTAAAATTCAGGTTCTTATTAGACAAACTTTTTTGATTTTTATTCTATCGAACTGAAATTTAGACACTATAAGTTTTTGATAGAGGCACTGTACGTCTGTTGGAATCAGTCACATCAGCCAACTAGGAGTGGTACCTCCCATACAAACCCATCATTAAAATTCAGTTTCTTATTTGAAATTTTTCTTTGTTTTTTTAACTATTGAACTGAAATTTAGACACTATAAGTTTCTTATATAGGCGCGGACCCCAATTTGGTACGGAACCCTCCGTGTACGAGTCTGATTCGCACTGGCGCATTTCCTGTTTTTCCTGCAAGTTACAAATAATTTAAAAAACACACAATAATATTTTAAAAACTTGTTTCAATAGACAAAAAATTATATTGTAAGTTTATGTTAACATCCTTCGAATCATTGGGTGACTCCTTTTGAGTTGGCTGACATACTTACTAGAATCTAGCAGACTAATGGCATTAAGATTGTAGTATACTTCAAGTCAACCACATGCTTTGGTCTAAGTCCTTTGGTTTTGTCTGATATTATTGAAATCTAAAGATCACTCAAACTTAAATGAAGTTTAAATGAATTTATTGTTATATATTTAAAGTATACGGCGAATAAATATTTACAATACAAAATAACAAAAAAAAAAAAAAAAAAAAAAAAAAAAAATTAAAAAAAATTAAAAGTTCCGTAATTAATGAGTCTCAAATGTTTACAACAAAAAACACCTTTAACTAAATTAGCTGCAAATACAATATAAACTTAAAGAAGGCGTTAAATTTAAAACAATTTCAACTCGAAAACTTTTTCAAAAAACAACAACAAACTTAACACAAATACTAAAATAAGCACACACACACACACATCACATGCATTCTATTGTATACACACAATGTGTATGTAAGAATGCGTATGTGTGCGTAGGTTGGTTGTTTCATTTGAAACTTGAAAATAGCAAACAGCAACAAAATGGCGCTCGAAGAAGTTTCAAGTGCGCCACACGAGTATTTCACCTAATTTCATTTTCTTTTGTTTCTCTTTTTCCACTTCTTTTTTGCCTGCTTTTATTTTATTGTTTTGCCATCTTTATATAACCCACTCAAAACGTTTAGTGTTGCCAACTCAAAGCTCCATTCATACTCACTCATATATGTAGAAAAATAACCATTTCCCTTTGCAACCAAGTAAGTCTGCTCCAGTAACTTGGCTTCGAGTATTGGCAGGTACTTAACTTGACTTGACTTAGTCAACGTCTGTGTAAATTTCAATCAGGGTCTCATATGACTTTTCTAAAATTCGATATGAAGAGGATATTCTACAGATTATCCCCTTTTGTTGCTCCTCTGGCTTAAGCAAAAAAAAAAATTATATGCTTTCCCAGTTCTCTTACGACGTGAACTATACACTAACAAACTAAAGTTGCCAAATTATAAGATGCCCCTTACCAACATGCCCAACACCCAAACACACCTTCTCTCATTTCACAAGCATCAATATTTTTCTTCGTCTTGGGTAAACTCATTAATAATTCATTATTAATAGTAGAAGGAAACATGGAATAGTAGTATAACTTAGTCCTCCTGTATGCATTTTTCCAAGCCAATTTGACTAGCGTTGCTTGCTGATGGGAGTCCCCCTGCTATGAATGTACACAGTGCATATCTTAGGATCAAATGAATTTCAACTGTTGTTTAAATTCTTGAATATTTAATGGAACTGTCAATTTGACGGGTGCATATACTTCTATGTCAGATTCTTCACTTCCCCTTTTTAGTCTTCAGTAAAGTTGCCAAATTTTAAACATTGCATTGGTAAATTTTTAATTTTATTTGTATGAAAAAAAATATATATTTTATGGTAGATTCATCAGATGCCATCATTACTACTTAGTTTTAAAATTATAGTTATTCATTGTTAATATTTTATTATCTTAAACAAGTTGGCAACTGGCAATCATTTTAAACTTGTAAATCATCTTCAATAACTTGTTATAATCAATGCATCTGATCATTTCTGACCCAACCTTTTACTAAATTGAAAGGAAAAGAGTAAATTCATATGGACACTATACTTAAAATTCAATCAGTACTATATTTGTCGGGGCAACAAGAGTCAAGATGAAAGCAAACAAACCTGGTTAAATGTATTTAAATAAACAAAAACAAAAAAAAAAAAAAATAAGAAATTGTCTGCGGTCAATTGTTTTGACCTTTTACTGGCGGGTTTTTGATTTTACTTTTGGTCTTGTATGCCACATAAGTTAAGCCAAAGGCGCACCTAAAGTCATGGCTTGAGGATTGACTTGAACATGATATAAAGATGATAAAGATGCGATGCCCCTGCGGCATGTCACTGGTTTATTGTGTGCTTTTGTTTGTGTGTATGTCGGGTTAACATTATTTAAATCAGTTAAAGATAACTTATAATTTTCATAATTATTGATTTTAAACATGAGATATTGAGACTGAATATTGCTTGTTCTTGGGCATATTTTGTATGATTTTAGTTGAAAAGGAGTGTCTTGCTGTGGTCACAAATATCTTAAAGCTATACATAGTATTGTATTCTATTCTATTGTACTATTGTACTCTTCACTAGAAATGTAGAAATTGGATTCTTTACCAAAAATAACCTTAAGTGATCTATCAATTTATTCACCATCAAGCTAGAACTAAATCAATCTCGTCCAATCGTTAAGCTAATCCAATCTAATTTTTAACTATTTACAAGATTGCGTTGGAGGTTATGTAAGTCTTGAACTAAATTATTTATATTAATGGCCAAAGACACACACACACACACACACACACACACACTCAGAATGTTAAATACGAGTAAATATTCAACTAATGGAACGCAACTTTCAATTTCAATGTGGCTGGCATTCATGGATATAAATTAAAGATGTGACGACTCAAATGTGAAAAAGAATGTTTGTATTTATATAGAGTAGAGTAGAAGATTTCTATCAAAATGTAATGCCAAATGGCTGCATATATTGATACCAATTTAGGTTAACAACAGTAAAGTCATCCAAGTACTAAAAAATCAAAAGAACGACAACACACAGAAACCCAAAAACAAAAAGCAAAGTAACAAACATAAATAATACGAGCTCATAAATAAATGAAATGCTACAGATAGGAAAATTCAGAACAACCATGGATGGGGGAGTGCAAAATGTATGAAGAAGGCCTATAAAGGCAACAACCGAACACCAAAATCCAAAACATGAAGTAACTTGATGTCTTATGATGAGAATGACGATGATGCTTCTGCTGCTGATGATGATGATGATGTGCCGTGAACAAATTACATTGGGCGTTGCGTATCCGGTCCACAATGTCCTGTGCCCAGAGGGTTGGGTTAGCCCTATGCCTTGATTTTTGTGGGCTTTTGTCTCTTAGCAAGTATTGGAGTAAATGTGGCTTGTTGTGTCTTTGGTTATGCTTATTATTATGTTCTGCTCATAATTGAGTGAACATAAATGGCAGCCGAGCAATACTAAGGGGTGCATTTGGCTTCAAGGGAGGGAGGGAGGAATGTCTGAGACTGCCTGAGTTCAAGTGAAATAATCTTTTATGCCTTAAAAACCAAACAAATTCTATTTGGTAATAAAATAAAACAAAAATTGTATTGTATATTACATGTTGTAAAAATAAAAATGATGTAACGATGTTAGCACATGATTATGAATATTATTGCTATGATTTTTGATTTGAAAACATCGAAATTGCCTATTTTATATATTATGGCTAAATTATTGATGAGTAAGTTTAATTATTGAGGTCATTTTGCTTGGGATTGAGGTTTATTGATAGATAATAATTATTATTATTCATGGATCCATGATTTTACAGAGGATTAATAAATATTTCATATGTAGTTTCTTCTCGCACAAACAAAATTTTGTTTTATACTTATTCTTTTACTACAATCTCTGCTTCTCTAACTCTAACTTTATCTATCTATATCTTTATCTTTATACAAGTATCTATATCATGTATAATTTGTATGAATCTCGGATTTACATTTTCTTCTAGAGTTTCACATGTGTTTAAATGTGAATTTAAAATGCGCATTCATGCAATTTCTCACACAAATCCTTTTATTGCACATTTTGGCTTAACGACGATTACGACGTGTAGTAACAAAAACGTTTTGTGCTCTGACCAGACCAGACCAGACCAGACCACACTAGGCCAGCTTAGGCCAAGCCAATCCAGTTGAAATATCTTCTTTTTCTCATACATGTTCTATAGATATATTTTGCTTAAGGCCAAAGTGGGCACACCGAGTTTGCCGCCTACTTTATTGGTCACATAATATGAGAAACAGATAAAAAATAGGGAAAAAAAGAAAGAGATATACAGAAAAAAAAAAAAAGAATGGGAAGGACAACAAAATACAATATTATTGCAGCTTCATTCATACACAAGAGCAGTGGCGGTGAATCGAAGAGGTGCATAATGAGCCATGAAACTAAAGGCCTCAAGTTATATGTTCTTACACTCGTAAGCTAAAAGCTACATATGAGTAAACTCAAGTTAACAATTCCTTAGTAAACAGTACGACTCTGTATTTATTGTATTTATTTTCACGTTATATTGTATTATTCTCGTTGTTGTGTATCGCATATAATGTTATAGTGAAAGTATTTATTGCTTTTATGATTTCTTGAGTTTGAATTTCAGAACTATAAAGAAATTGATACAAAACTGAATGTAAACTGTACTCATTTTACCAAATATTTGTACTACTTTTGTTTAATTATTACAACACATCTTCTTTAGTTACTTGAAAAATGAGATGCGTCTTTTTTCATCTCAATATACCTACATAGTAAGTACTTATGGCAACACAAAACTTAATATAACATCAAGTCGTTTTAGCCTTCTGGGAGTTCTAAGCCATCACAGTCGAAAGTAGTTAGTATGTAAGTGCGGTAATTGATGTCGAAATGTCAATTACCCGAAAATGTGCTTAAAGAAACACTTCAAACATGCAAACGACTTGACGAACTGACTAAAGGATCACAGATTCGGAGACAGAGAATAGGAGTGAGATTGACTGAAGAGCAAGCATCTCTCTAAGAAGTTATTTACAACAAGTGGAAGCCATTTACACCAAAAAAAAAAAAAAAAAAAAAAAAACCAACTAACTTGAAATGAGTTGAGTTGAGTTAAGCATTTGAACCATCTTAATTGGCTTGATGATGACTGTAGTGAGTAGTAATGCCAGCAGTCGAGGAGTTTTGTTCATTCATGGAATGAAAATTCTATTGTACAATAAAAATAATCAACATTAAAAATACAAAATTGATGAAAATTGAAACATTTCAATATTTTCTCGAAATACCTCGACAAAATTAGGGAGTAGAAAAAAAAAAGAAAAAATTACTCGAAGGCGTAAATCTGAATTGAAATTCAATAAAAAATGCATGTACAAAGAGTCCGAGAATAAAAAGATAACAAAAATAAAATGAAATAAAAATGCATGACGAAAGGAAAAAAAAAGGGATAAAAATGTTAAAATACAAATAACCAAAATTACAAATGGTAAATCTCTACAAAAAAAAAAAAAAAGGGACAAAAAGGATACACAAATCAAAGTGGAGTGGAGTAGAAAGAGGGGGTTAGTATGAAAATAAAAATCGAAAATAAATTAAAAGCCAAACTGGAGAGACTTGGTCGAGCGCCCAAGATATTTCGCCAAAGGCTCTTTGCCTGTCTTGTCTTGCCTTTTTGCATTTCTTCTGGTTGGGCTTTTGTCAGCCCGGCATACATACCATTGCCTGAACATAGTCTGATCCTGACCATCTTTCAATTTCATTTCACTGAATTCATTAGACGTAATTACGCAGTCACAAAGGCTTTTGGCTTCGAGAAATCAGAATATTTAATTGATTAGGAAATGAGCGACGCTGTTCGTCTCTATTGATTGCCTTGCCTGCCTTCAAAAGACAGTCATGACTTGAGCAATGACTTCGACTTTGGTCTTACAACTCGTTCATATCATCACTATAGCCATTACCAACACTATCACACACTTCAACGTCATCATTATTATCATCGTTATCATTACCAAAGATTCACTCAGCTCTCGATGCCAAAGTCTCTTCCTTATTTAGTTTAGTTCAATAGAGTTCAGCTGAAGTTGGCCAAGTATCCTTGTAATAGTATTTGAATAGTTTTCCTGGCAAACTTGCTTTAAAACTTACACAAAACCGACATTCACATACACACAAAACGCATATCATTCTAAATCAATGCCATACAATATTGAAGTGCCTATGTATGTATTACTTACTATATACTCGTATGTCCTGATCTGATTCTGTTGAGGCATTACTTGAATATTGCATTCAGGCGGATGACGGAAAGTCGGCCAGCAATACGAGTAGTAGTCGAGTTGCAAGTACCAGCACTTGACTGAAAATAAATAAGCAGGAGTATCAACAGCAGCACCAAGGATTGCATTGTGGTGGCATGATTATTAAGAGGAATGCTAGCCATCGATGATGATGATGATGATTGACTGCCATTTCAAGTTGTGGCTTTAAAGTTTTGGTTGCCCTTTAAATGAGTTAATGGTTTTTGGTAACGAATGAAATTTCCTAAATATACAAATCTGTTAAGTAATTGCGATATGATAATCATTACTTACTACTAAAATAACTTTAATGATTTACTCCCAGAAGTTATTCGGCAAAGTTTAATCTCCATACTTAATCTTCTTGTGCAATGAAAATACTTGTACTGTATCCATTACTATTATTTGGATTTGCTAACTATAACTAATTCATTATTTTTCGCTGTAAATCATTTACGAATGTCGAGTTAAGTATAGAAATGCACAGAACAAAAAAAAAAAAAAAATAAGAAATCCAAACCATCTTAATGGCCAAGACCAAGTGGCGCCTGCTGAAATGTCATTCGAGCATTAAACATGTTTCATATACAGAGAGAGAGAGTCGTTTTTTATTTTATTTTTTTGAAATTTTATTTAATTTTTTTTACTCAAGCGAAATCTCTAGACTGTCAGACTGCCAAAAATCGCGGCTATAGAGAAAAAAAAAAAAAAATGAAACAAAGCTAACAAATTGGTTCAAAGGAAAATGTCATTGAATTTTTACATCAGCAAACAACAAGAGCAACGATGACGGCATATGGCAAAAGGAAGAGAGTTCAAAAGCATGGAGGGAGTACGAGCGATATATAGAAGGGGATATACGCAATACATACTAAAATCGAACGATAGGATTATAAAAGGAATATGGATTCATTTATTAAAATTAAATAAAAATTATTAAATTAATCTTTTTAGATATATAGGTGTGTTTTCCTAAGGGTAACTTGGGCGGATATTCGGAACTTCGACTAAAATCAAACCGAAATGTAAATCATAAATTTATTTATTAAAGAAGTTTGAAAATTGAAAAATATAATAAAATGCACCGAGATCAATAAAGGTTTCGTATAGACCATTGGGTTACTAGCGGAAAGGGCAGCACCATCAGGATCCCGTCAGGCCCGTAGCTTCCATTGGGGCAGTGTTGGCTTTGGTGCCTCAAACTTTGTCCACCGAGGCACTTTTTGAAAGACAAGACTTTTTTCAGTTGCTCTACATTTTGTCAGTGCCGAAGGACAAGACAAGAGGAAAGTGCTCCACTAAACAAAACTTGGTCCCAGGCGAGTGGTCCTCTGATAAAATAAATTTATAACATGCGACTTTGCCCAAAAATTCGCCTTGATACGCCTATTACAAATAAAAAAAAAAAAAAAAAAAATAAAAATAAATAAAAAGAAACAAAGAATTATTAAAAACCCCCTTTTATGGGCTACTACCCTGGCAACAACAAATATGTATTATGTTTAAATGGATTTCATTGTTGTTGTTGATGATGTTTTTTTTTTTATTTTATTTTTGATGTTGTTGTTCTCTTATTTGGCAGCTGCTCTGTTGCTGTTCTGCTGCTTTTCTTGTTGTTGCTACAAACATTTTCAAGTCATTTTTGTAATGGAATGACTTTTGAATATTTGAAGAGCTCTTTTCGTTTCATCCATCCATGGCTTCCTTCAATGTTCGTTCCTTTACTGAAAATGTTTCAAAGTGTTGCAATTGCTTACCCAAAAGCTTATGTAGCTTAGTTGCTATCACATTTGTGTATAGTCTAAGACGACATTTCTTCACCTCTCTTCACCTCTCTTCACTTCCATCATCCGTAACATGTTGTCAAGCATTTGGTAAGTTACATAGAATACAAAACACTACACACAAACATACTTACATACAACTCACATATGCATCTTTCTTCTACTCTGCCATCATCACTTGACTTAAAACTAAAATTTTCATAAACTTTGTTTTTGTTATATAATTTTTGTTTGCATCTTAGTTGTTACACTTAGCTTGAAGTTATTTTCAATTTCTTCGAGATCTTCACAGAAGTCAACTTCAACAAATTGTAAGTTTCTTGTTAAAAACGCACAATCGATAGATTGAATATCGTAAGATTGCTTTATAAAATGATAGAATGTTGAAAAACCTGATAATTAGAATTAAATCTAAATTGATAACATTCATTAATTAATCTTGATATCATCTAAATAAATTCATTTTAATATAATCATAGATAAGATTGACAAGTTACTTTATTTTCAATTTTTGGAATTTGTCCTTTTACTATGTACGAGGGTCAATCAACAAGTACTTAGCCTCACCGCCCGATGGCGCTGCTATTAAAAAAGAGTGTTACCATCATGCAGTATATTCTGTTAGTAGGCTACTGTGAAAGTTTCAGTCAATTCCCTTCATTAGTTTTGTTTTGATAGCCTTTGGAAGCGAGCTTGTCGGTCAGTTTTACAAAAATTGAAAAAGAGCAATATCGTTTGTGATTCGATTCTTGTTTTTGGATAGGAAAACGCGCAGTGAAATTAAGGATCGCTTGGATGCTGTGTATGGTGACTCTTCTCCTTCGATGGCGACCGTCAAGAATTGGTTCAACGAGTTTTTTTGTGGCCACACGTCGGTTTTTGATGAGCCACGCCCAGGTGCCCCAAAAGCGGCTACTACGGACGAAAATGTAAAAAAAAATCTACGATCTCGTGTTGGCAGACCGCCGGTTGAAGGTTCGCGAGACTGTAGGCATCGCAGAAGGAACGGCGCATCATATTCTGCACATGAGAAAGCTGTCGGCACGATGGGTGCCGCGTTAGCTCACACCGGATAACAAGCGCAACCGTGAGACCACATTGAGCTACGATTTGCTGTCCCATCAACCGTATTCTACAGGTTTGGCCCCCTGTGACTTCTCTTTGTTCTCAAACCTGAAAAAGTCACTCGCTGAGAATAGATTTGGATGGAATGAGGAGGTCATCGCCACCACGGAGGCCTATTTTGCAGACCTCGGGAAAACGCATTTCTTGGACGGGTTGGAAAAGTTGGAGCATCGCTGGGCCAAGTGTATTGAGCTAGAAGGAGATTATGGGGAAAAATAAATCGCCACTTGTCCAAATTTTCGTTTTTTTTTTTTTGTAGGCTAAGTATTTATTAAATGACCCTCGTACATAGATTTAAATTTGATTTGACATTGAAGAAAACATTGACAAGTCTGTTAATTGGGTTAACATGTTTTTATGATTTTTCTCGATTTGTTCTACTTTACAAGAATAAAATTTTAAACTTTTAACTGATACATTGTTGTATTCTATTTGCAGTTGCCTCTGATAATTCATTTATAAAATATTCTAAGTGGCTTTGACTTGTTGAAATCAATCCATGTTTTGAATGCAACACGACATGAAGAAGAGTCCAAGCCCAGTCTAGGCCAGATCAGGTAACTTAGCCCGACAAAGAACTCTTTCGGCCTACTGGGATTGATTTTTTTTTTTTAGCACAAATATAAAAAAATATGGAAAAACCAAAGCAGCTTAATGCAGTTTTCTTGTTAGTCACTTGCATATTAATGTCAGTTGCTTCGATCTGATTCAAGTTGGACGATATTGACGTTGTCGGGTTTAGTTGTGGTTGTTGTTGTTTGTTGGTCATTTGTTTTCGGAAAAAGTTTCATCATGTCGATTGTACCACCATTTGGACCACACAACGTACAAACATAGTAAAAAAGACTTAAAATAAGGGCCACAAAGTGTGTATAGAGGGGAAATGAGATTTGTATGGAAGCGTGAGTTTGAGAGCAAAATGTTTTATTACCTTAAAATATTCGTTCGAAATTTAATTTTGTATCTTTTGTTAGTTTATTTTTTTGTTAAAATTTTTATTAATTTATTGTAAGCAAATAAAAGCTATGTAGAATTTTAATGACACACATAGATTTCGATTCTTGTATTTTCCCTTATACATGAATGGATTTACTAAATGTAGCAATTCTAGCTGTTGTGTCTGTGGTTCTGATTCCAGACATTTTGACCTTTTCACAATTCGTGCGTATCTAAATCTTAATTGTTGCGTTCGTTTATGGTTGCACGCCGCATTAACTCTTGTGGCACAATAGAAAGATACATGGTAGTAGATGGTGAAGAGAAATGGAGTTGGAACATATTAAACAGTAGACACAAATATTAAGGATAACTGCTTACAAATTACGATACATTAGTTAATTTTGTGTCGGTTGATTGGTTGGTTGGTTAGTTAAAAGTGTTTGTCGCGCCAACAGGTGATAAAAGTAATCTGTAATCATTGAACAAATGTCGCCACACGTGTTTCTTGTGGAAGCTTCTTTGGGTTCATCTTCAGATTCTTAATGAAATGTTGAACCTTTTTTGTTATCAAATAAAGGAATTTTTAAACAAAACACTAGAGCCAGCAAACACACACTCCTTTCAAATGTAGTATGGTCCTCAACAAAGATAGTGTGTGAGGTCGCCACTCAAAGCCTGAATCTGACTGAAGAATGTGTACTCTTATGCATCGACAGATCTTTGTTGGTTTTGAAATTTATTCGATTCATTTGGTTTTTCATATTTTAATTCTTCTTTTTCTTTCCTTTTCTTGTGGTATCTTTTCTTTCTTTGTTTTTGTCTACATTCGATTGTTTTACCTTTGACGCAGGTAGTCGATGATATACAGATTTTATGAATACAAAGATATATTAAATATAATACAATTGGTTTTGGTTTAAATCATTGAAACCTTTATTGTGTCATAAGCTATAATTCTTTTCTTTCTTTTTTGTGCTACTCATCATCAACGCTCTCACTGTATATAGATATATACAGATCATCTTCATAACTCAATTGAGTATCTTTTACAAATCGTTGTGATGAGATTTTATCATTTTTTGTGTATTTTTTAAAGATCAAGATAAATGTTGATATCTTTATTTATATTCATCTAACTTCTTTTTATGTTAAATTCCATTTTTATGTAATTAGTATTTATTTGATCACAAAATCGATCAAAAAGAAAGAAATTACAAAGAAATGTGAAAGAAGACAAAACATTCAAATTCAAAATACAAAGAGAAAATACAGAATGATTAAATGATCCGAATGATGTTACATTTTACTTACTTAGAAATTTGATGTTTTGTGAAAGATATTGAGATTATTGATACTTGTAATGAGTTGTGTTAAAATGTCTGGCGAGAACAACAAGTCGTCCATGCTACTTATAATACAAGTTTTCTAGGCATCTTATATGGTTGCTAAATAAAGTCCAAACGAATTAGATCAGATGTATTCCTGAGATAATTGTTTGTTATATATAAAACCTTCTAATATGTATTTGCTCATAGGCAAGCGCACTGCTCTATCGACGTACAACAAAGGACTAGTGTACAAACAAATTCTAAAACCTGAATGGACTTATGGTATCTAGTTATGAAGATGCTCGTATTCCAGCAACATAATTCAAATATATACTAAGATTTCAAAACAAAGTGCTGAGATGTGCTGCGAATGCACACTGTTACATCCACTACTTATAATACAACCAAATGGTTGGAAAACAAGGCTTAATCACAAAAAGCAGCATCCACTATTAGAGTAATTATTCACGCTCTCAGAGCGCCAACAAAATAATATAATTTGCATTGCCCGTTGGTCTTAAAACTAGTTGTAATACAAATAAAACAAAAAATAATAAATTGGCCAAGTGCGAGTCAGACTCGTACACGGAGGGTACGGTACCAGATTGGGATTTTTATGGGAGGTACTCCCCCTAGTGGTCCGATTTGACTGATTCGAACAAATGTACCGCGCCTATATCAGAAACTTATAGTGTTAAATTAAATTTCAGTTCAATAGTCCAAAAAACAAAAAAGTTTTACGAAAAAGGATCTGAATTTTAATGGTGGGCTTGTATGGGAGGTACCCCTCCTAGATGGCCGATTTGGCTGATTCCAACAGATGTGCAAGGCATATATCAAAAACTTATAGTTTCTAAATTTCAGTTCAATAAAAAAAAAAATAAAAAGTTTTTCTAATAAGAACGTGGATTTTAATGGGGGGTTTGTAGAAGAGGTACTCTCCCTAGTGGTCCGATCAACTGAAATTTCGACAATATAAGTTTCTGATGTATAGCCACCAACCACCCAAATTTCAAGATCATGGGATTACTCGATCGTATAGCTGCCATACAAACCAAAATGTTTCTTGTATGGGGACCCCTTTAAGATTTTGAAAATATTTTAGTCTTAGTTTTAGTTGCTGATGCCCGTAATCGTACTACGTATTTAATGAAAATTTCAACTCTCTAGGTATTGCGGTTTATGAGATATGGTCCGAGGAAGGACGGACGGACGGACGGACAACGATAGGGTGCAATAGGATTCCTTGTGGTACCCTTTGGGTCCAGAACCCTAAAAAAAGAAAAACAAACCTTTCATTTGAAGTCTGCCGTAGGCTTGGACTTGTATACTATTAAATATATAGTCTGATCTATATAAAATTATGTACACACATCAATATTGATAATATTCCTTCTAAAACGTTCATTTGTATGAAGAGATGTAAAGATTTCTATACAAGAACACATGCTTTTTAATATATTGGTAATATCGATACAAAATTTTCATATTCTACATTATATGTTGGCATCTTCTCTAAATAATTGGGGAACTTTGGCTGAAGCAAGTTTATATCTTGCTACATGACAGTAAGAAGCCCTCATGGAAAATGGTCAAATACTGACAGGCAAGGTTATATAGAAACAAGTTTATATAATTAAAATTAGGATGAAATTTACTGTGTATCAAAAAAGTTTAGTTTTAGGCAACAATTTTCGAAAAAGTGAGTCCAAAGAAATTACAGTAATTACTTTGTGTTTCTTTTTTCGCATTGTTTTGTTTTACTACAATACTTTTAATTATTGCATTGGAATATACAATAGCTTAAAATAGTTTTACCAAGGTTTCAAGTTAGATTTGATTTTGAATTTGCAAAGGAATCATTAAAATAAGAGGTAAGAGGCAAAGAAATTCTTATAGAAGTCCGTAAATTGATCATAAATATTTACAAGCAGCAAAAATCTTATTGTGAAATTGGCTCCATAGTTCAGATTTTTCATAATAATAATGGACAACTAGAGCCCAAAGGCAGGTTTTGGTGTCCAAAACAATTAACACCACGTTAGGAGCGGATTATAGCGGTGTAATCGCTCAAAATCCAAAGTTTTCGGCTGTTAAATTTGCAGTATGTAAAAAATCTCAAAACTAATTTAATTTAAGTATTAAAAAACAAAATGAAAATTTGAAAGAAACTAAATAAATTCGAATTTTTCAAGGTATTTAGTCATGCATATAGTATTAAAATATACCCAGAATTTGATGATGGATTTTCGTAAACTGTTTGTGACAATTGTAGTTTTGTTGGCAAACCAACAGGTGAAGGTTCACTTTTTGGACTGATGAATATCTGAAGTTTTACAAAAGTTTTAATAAAAAGAATCATAACATTTATGATGGTTTTTCGTGTTGTGTTAAAGGTCATTGTACTAATTTTCTTGGTAATAGCCCCTTGTATTGAGGCCAGAGCCAAGAGACCCTCACAATATTATAGAAGTTTATATTGTAAAGGATAAAAATACAATATGAAAAAATAAAAAGACATCGTTTTAATCCTATAAAAATATATATATTATATATATATATAAAAATAAAAAGTTTTTCTAATAAGAACGTGTGGTCCGATCAACTGAAATTTCGACAATATAAGTTTCTGATTTATAGCCACCAACCACCCAAATTTCAAGATCATGGGATTCCTCGATCGTATAGCTGCCATACAAACCAAAATCTTGTATGGGGACCCCTTTAAGATTTTGAAAATTTTTTAGTTTTAGTATTAGTTGCTGATGCCCGTAATCGTACTACGTATTTAATGAAAATTTCAACTCTCTAGGTATTGCGGTTTATGAGATATGACCCGAGGAAGGACGGACGGACGGACGGACAACGATAGGGTGCAATAGGATTCCTTTTGGTACCCTTTGGGTCCGGAACCCTAAAAAAAGAAAAAACAAACCTTTCATTTGAAGTCTGCCGTAGGCTTGGACTTATATACTATTAAGTATATAGTCTGATCTATATAAAATTATGTACACACATCAATATTGATAATATTCCTTCTAAAACGTTCATTTGTATGAAGAGATGCAAAGATTTCTATACAAGAACACATGCTTTTTGATATATTGGTAATATCGATACAAAATTTTCATATTCTACATTATATGTTGGCATCTTCTTTAAATAATTGGGGAACTTTGGCTGAAGCAAGTTTATATCTTGCTACACGACAGTAAGAAGCCCTCATGGAAAATGGTCAAATACTGTCAGGCAAGGGTATATGGAAACATATTTATATAATTAAAACAACAATTTTCGAAAAACTGAGTCCAAAGAAATTACAGTAATTACTTTGTGTTTCTTTTTTCGCATTGTTTTGTTTTACTACAATACTTTTAATAATTGCATTGGAATATACAATAGCTTAAAATAGTTTTACCAAGGTTTCAAGTTAGATTTGATTTTGAATTTGCAAAGGAATCATTAAAATAAGAGGTAAGAGGCAAAGAAATTCTTATAGAAGTCCGTAAATTGATCATAAATATTTACAAGCAGCAAAAATCTTATTGTGAAATTGGCACCATAGTTCAGATTTTTCATAAAAATAATGGACAACTAGAGCCCAAAGGCAGGTTTTGGTGTCCAAAACAATTAACACCACGTTAGGAGCGGATTATAGCGGTGTAATCGCTCAAAATCCAAAGTTTTCGGCTGTTAAATTTGCAGTATGTAAAAAATCTCAAAACTAATTTAATTTAAGTATTATAAAAAAACAAAATGAAAATTTGAATGAAACCAAATAAATTGGAAGTTTTCAAGGTATTTAGTCATGCATATATAAAGATTTACCCAGAACTTGATGATGGATTTTCGTAAACTGTTTGTGACAATTGTAGTTTTGTTGGCAAATCAACAGGTTAAGGTTCAAGGTCTGAAGTTTTACAAAAAGTTTTAATAAAAAAAGAATCAACATTTATGATGGATTTTCGTATTCTGTTAAAGGTCATTGTACTAATTTTCTTGGTAATATCCCCTTGTATTGAGGCCAAAGCCAAGAGACCCTCACAATATTATAGAAGTTTATATTGTAAAGAATAAAAATACCATATGAATAAATAAAAAGACATTGTTTTAATCCTAAATCTATGTATATAAATTTTAAATATAAAGATAAAAACGAAGCATGTTATAAATTTCTATTCTATTCATAACAAATCAAGAACTTTACTAGTTTTAGCAGTGAAATAAATTTAAGTAAATTTGTTTCAATGATAATAAAAAATGAAATTAAGTTTAATATTATTTAGTCATGGATATATGAAGATTTATCCAGAACTTGATGATGGATTTTCGTAAACTGTTTGTGACAATTGTAGTTTTGTTGGCAAACCAACAGGTGAAGGTTCACTATTGGACTGAATATCTGAAATTTTACAAAAAGTTTTAATAAAAAAAGAATCATAACATTTATGATGGATTTTCGTATTCTGTTAGTGGTCATTGTACTAATAGCCCCTTGTATTGAGGCCAAAGCCAAGAGACCCTCACAATATTATAGAAGTTTATATTGTAAAGGATAAAAATACAATATAAAAATATAAAAAGACATCGTTTTAATCCTAAATCTATGTATATAAATTTTAAAAATAAAGATAAAAATGAAACATGTTATAAATTTCTATTCTATTCATAACAAATCAAGAACTTTACTAGTTTTAGTAGTTAAATAAATTTAAGTAAATTTGTTTCAATGATAATAAAAAATAAAATAAAATTAAGTTTAATATTAATAACATAATCATATTGTGCATTGAACTGTATCTTAAACAGATACAAACACATAAGTAGTACATATTTGTGTAATTGTGTGTATCTCTGAGTGTACAATATGATTTTATTTGTATTGTGTTTTCTTTTCGCGCATTCGTAAATTTAACTTTTTAAATGCACTCGATGTAAATCCTACGATGAGGATTTTATTTTTTTTTTTTGTATACTATATCTTTTTTCCTGTTGTTGTTTTCATTCTGCACCGTAAGGCCGTACAGCAAATTCCGGGACTGGCCATGTGAACAATTAACAAAACAACAGCAACTACAACAATAAGGAATGAAGTAGCAAAATGCATTCGATCGAAAAGTTTTCATTATGTTTGGATAACAACAGCAACAAGAAATGCAATTGCAATACATTGACTGAGGCAAGTTGCATCAACTGACTACTCCTAGATGAAATGAAACCAAATGAAGTCAGTCAGTTAGTCGATCATTCATTCTGTCGGTTAGTCAGTCAATCGGTCGGTTGGTCAGTAAAACTATTCAGGCAGGCAGACAATCAGAGGCCGGTAATGTTCATATCTACGCTTCAGTTCATTTATTTGCAAATGTATCTGTGAATATAACTATCTATCTATCTATCCATATACATACAATACATATGCAAACTGACAGTGAGTGTATGAAATACAATAATTCAGTCAACTATTTAGCACTTAAACACTGCACCAATCTAGCAGCAATTGGATGCCATCATTTACTCCTTCTTCTGTGGCATGTTGATACATTTGTATCTGAGACCACAGAGCCATGAAATTAAATCGTCGATACAAGCACCGGACTTGCGCCTGAACCTGAAAACCAAACCGAAAATGCGAAAACGAAAAAACAAAAAAAAAAAAAAACTAATGGCGGCTAGCACAAAATACAAAACAACAAAACAGAGAAAATCATTGCCCACTATTAGGCGCGACGGCTATAAGCGGCTTAGCTAACACAGGATTTAACTAAAATTTTGGTATACAACTTTAAAATTGAATTTATCGAGAAGCGAGCAACAAAAACAATGCAAGGGCATACGGCTGCCAAGGAGCAAGTTGGCAAGTAGGACGCTCAAGCAGGAAGTGCGCGCCGCAGGCTCACATCGACACATATCCGATTTGGCACGCTTGCTCACTCATTACAAGTTAAATGCGACGCCGCATTTAATGATAATTGCTAAAATTGTTTTAATTGTTTGAGCGTGCAAAATATACAAAAAAAAAAAATAAATAACAAAAATTCAAGCGAAATATAAACAATCCACCAACCCAACAACCCACCAACGAACTCAGTTAATTTTACCTATTACTATGATTCACAATGCGTCTCAATGACTGAACTAGTAGATTATTTATTTGACAACAAATTCTGTTAAAGTGTTGGCATTTGACACTAAATATCATCATAAAACATTTCACACATTTGTCTCCAATGATTTTTTGTTTTTTTTTTTGAAAAATACAATATTATTTATGCTTCTCTGCAAGTTGATAATAATACGAGAACCATGTATCGCAATAGTACATGTACATGTAAAAGTATCTATGTAATTGAATGAGTATGAGTTCATATAAGCAGTTGGCTATTGTGCGTTTGTGGTCAATTGAATTGCTTTCAATGCCCCAACAATAGCGCATTAATTATGCTCAGGGATTTTGTTGTGCGATATGCTTTCAATTGAAAATAATAATAATAATCATATCAAAATTTAATAAAATTTAAATAAATTCATCATTGATTGTGTGAGTCTAAATGAATTTTGAAATACAATATATCAATACAATATATGTTATGCATTATGGTAAACTTGATTTGGTTAGTTAGGCTAACAAGAATGAAAATATCTTGAATATTAGAAAATATAAAAAGAATTTGTTATTGGAAGTTTGTGATAAATTATGTTATTTGAAGAGAAAGTCATTATTATGACACAGCAGCAGCAGCAGCAGCAACTGGAAAAAAAAAAAAAATGGTTACTGTAACAGATTTTCTGTTATTGTTGGAATAAAACACAATACAAATAGTAAAATATCTGTTGACATTTACCTGGTCTTTGCATATAAATTGAGACTCATCATCAACCTGATACCCGAGAAACCGAAACAGAAACAGAAACATTTAATGCGATTATTTTTCAAATGGGAAAAGAGCTTAATATATACAATTTTTGTAGAGTATTTCTAGTGTGGTCTTTATAATTTCATTTACCATTTGACTGGATTTTTGTTTCGTATTAATAGAATTGAAATCATAAATTTTTAATAAAATATCATTTATTTCTGTTGTTGGTTTATAAAATATTTGTTTCTTGACTAAATTTTGATAAAGTGCATTTTCTAGGCGGCTTAACTGAATGTATTTTTTTTTTTTTTGTCTATTATTGGATATGCATTTCAACAAATAATAAGTCAAATGCAAAATGCCTAATGAGCGAGGTATTAAATATTAGAGTATTTCTAACGTGATGAATTTAGATTTGATCTGCATCTAATTTTTTCTTTTTTTTTCATTTTTATTTTATTGAATGTACAATAATAACTTCCAAATGCATTTATAGATATTTTTGTGCTTTGTATAAAAACTATTATGAATATGTAAAGCAAATAAAATATTTAAATCAATTAAATATATTGCGCAAATACATTTTTAAGTGAGTTTTTTGTGTTTCTGATTTAAGTCTAAGCCTATTAACGCCAACGCAACCCAAAAATTATTTTTCTTTAAACATTAATTGATTATTTGGCAGCTGTCTTTGATGAATATAACTGCCGACTAATAAATACACCATCCATAGGAAGACGAGGGCACAAATACAATTCTGGCAAATCATAGAACATATTCGGAGTGCAAGAGAACCAACACCAGCCACCACATTTCCAGAGACGTCGACACAATGGTGGTCGCCAAAATTCCGAAATGGATATCTCCGATTCAACGGGTATAAGGATAATGTGTGTATTGGAGTTGTTTGCAGCTTTTGATATATTTTTCAACTTTTTTGTTTTCTTTTTTGCTGCCTTATTATCACCAATCACTGATAGATTTGATAGACTTGCCGAAAGAGGTTGTGCTACGTGTGAATACTCAGAATCACAACAACTATCGAGACATTCTTCTGAGCGTGTTCGCTTCCAAATAGTATACGAATTGTTATCCATATGAATAATATCATGAGAAGCGTCCCTGCTTTTACTTGTTTCTTGTCCCAGCTCATTATTTTCCTTCTCCAAATTTTTGGATTTAGAGCTTTTATGTGAATCACATTGACTCATTAAATTAGAACCATCACCTTTTTCGTTAAGGTCTTCAAAGTGGTCCTTTTCTGTTGCCATATTATAATTTATTAAAAAAAATAAATAGAAGGTTTTGTTTGACGAAAGCAAATTCAATGAAATTTTTGAATTTTGAATGACAGATTACTCAGTTTTCTTAAAAATGATTTTCTTTAAAATATATTAACCCATAATATTCTTCCAACAATATACAGTGGACTAGGCTTTAACTTCCTCTTTACCACTCTAATCTAACTTTTAACCAAGACGACCATGCGAGCTCTATTGCCCATAACCCCAATTTTCCAGCATCACAATGGGTCATCAAGCTTCTAGGAGAACTTGATCTTGCTGCGAGCAACATATTTTCCATATCCTATTCAAAAACATAATCCGAAATTTGATTCAGATGACCCCATCTATTGTATTTCATTTCACAATTTTTCTTGCTATCGTTTTGAATTTAAAAATTGCGCGCCTGAGTATGAAGATGTAACCGACTTACTTCCCCGAAAACATCCACAATAAGCTCGCACCAAACATTAAATATTTTCGCCTCATACTTCCTTATATTCACCACGAACTTCTAACGGCTCAAACACATCGAACATGACCCTCAAACTTTGTCAAACATCACCGAACACGAATTTTCACTCAAGTTGCAATCAAACCTCAGTTGGCCCTTCAATCGACAACATGTTTGATTCAATTTTCTTACATGGTATTACGAACTACGAAAAAAATTCAAAATTTAAATTTCGGAAGACTTTCCACCAAGACGTTTGTAACGGATTATTAATCAAGCGGCAAGTGACTAACGTTTCATTACATACAGTGACTAACGGTTTTCGGATTTCAAAGTGAGAAGTGAATTTATGAAATTAATATTTCTAATTTATATAAATAAATTGAAAAATACAATATATAAAAATTAATAGACTAAACAATTAACAATAAATTAAAATTTTATTTCGAATTTAAAAAAAGAAAATATGCATACATTTTAGTCCAAAAGAGATACAAGTTTATTAGATTCGTGTATCGTTAAAAATTCATAAATATTTTCAATTTTTGATTAAAATTGTTTTGTTTTGTTTTGTTTTGCCTTATTTTCCGTGGTCTTTTCTTTTCTGTTCTTAATGCTGTTAAGCCATCAAACTTGATCCTTTAGCGAGACGCCGTTTTTAGTCCTTTTTGTGTGCTGCAAAACAAAAGAAACAAAATCTAAGCAGAAGAACACACAATAACAAAAACCAAAAATAATAATAATAACAACGGCCGGGACCGGAAACAACGAAAAACGCTTTGAAGGAAAGCAAAAAAAAAAAAGGAAAATACTTACAATAAAAATGTGAAAAAAAAAAATTGCAGACAAATTAAATTATAAAAAGGATAATAGAGTGAATCAAATAAGAAAGAAAACCGCAAACAAAATAATAATAAAAAAAATATACTTATTCAGAATCAATTCTGATAAAAGCAAAATAAAAAAATGAAAATAAGAAATAAAAATAATAAAAAAAAATTCTATTCTTAAAAAGTGAAATGATATAAAAATCCGAGAAAGTTTTCCCATTCATAGAAAGTTGTGTGCTTGAAGGTAAAAGTTAAGGAAAACGAATAATAACAAAAAAAAAAAAAAAAAAATATTCAAAAGAAAAATAGCACCGAAAAAAAATTGAAATCGCGACAAAAAGTTTTATTCGATTTTTTAGTGAGTAAGAATATCACTTTGTCTCCCATAAGAAGAAACTAAACTAAAAAAGGAGGAAAGAAAGCAAAAAAATAAAAGAAACTTTGAAGGATATTCGTGAGCTGCAATCGCGTACTCTTCTAAATCACACGGTGCACATGCACCTGGCAAAGAGTATCTTTGATTTGCCGCATAAGGATTTCTACTCTGCTGCTGCGGCTGCTGATGCTGGTGGTGCAACTAAACATCATCATCATCATCATCATCATCAACAATAAGAATGACGACAACATTTGGTGAACACTAAAATTGGATTAGCAACGGAAATTGTTGCAGAACTTCTACTAGCATCGAAGTATAGGAAGGACTCACTCACAGACTCACTCACTCTTTCACCGTCGGCAATAGCAACTTGTTGTTGTTATTGTTCGTGTGTGAACAACGAAAATTTTGTGAACTTACTTTGTGTTATACATTTATAGAAGGATATTTAGTCCTTGCATATATAACAAATAAATATATTTATTTCTACTTATATCTATGAACATCGCACACGTGGATTACACTCGATGCGCATAACTTTCTCAGCTGATGTCTGTGTAGGTGACAATTTTCTTATATAAATTTCTTATATTTTTACATATTTTTTTTTGTAAAAGTTTTTTCTTTTATTTTTTATTGTCCTTGTTTCAAGCAGAATTTCTTTCTAAGACAATGACATGACAATTTTTGTTGCATAATTTTTATTGATAATATACAAATGAAATTTGCAAAAATTTCTGAGAAAATTGAACTAAAATTATCTCATTCAAAAACAGACATTTGATAGTAGGTAAGCATATGAGAAATACCAAGAAAATGATTTTACCTTGAATGTCATAAAAAGAGTGAAATACATCGGAATATTGACTTGAAGGGATTCAGATGTCATCGCATAGACAAATAGTAACTTGTATATACTTAATAATAAAGCGATTGAAATTCCAAAATAAATTTACATAAATACAGATATGCAGACAAATAGATAAATTAAGTTGCAATGCGATGAGATGAGATAAGATGGGAATCCAATTGGGAGGTTCGAGCTAATCGCACGATTGAATGAGCGAGTAAAAAGGAAACGAATATCATTCTCGTACTAACTACATATGAGCACGAAATGTAGGCAAAACCTTAAGACTTTTCTTTAATATTTTTTTTATTTTTTATTTTAAAAGTCTCTTTATAAAATTAGAAAAAAAAAAAAGAAAAGAAAATGGGGTGAGGAAGCTTTATAAAGCGGCTTATTTTTTGAAATAAAATAAGAACATGAAATAAAGGAAAAGAATGCCGCTGGCGGAAACAGGAAACGCAGACATTATTATCAGGATGCAGAGACAAAAGAAGAAAAAAAAAAAAAACACGGCGTGTGTATGAGTTTGAGAGAATATGAGGTGCATTCAAGGAAAAAAGAAAAAGTGTAACTCTTAGAAAAAAGCAGCTGTTTTACGTTTATTTCACCATCACTTCTTTTTGTCTTTCTGTCTGTCCCCATGTCTACTCGTATTTGACTGTCTGTCTAGCTTTCTTTCTGTATAGTATTTGTATGCCTCGTGCTTTGTCTAAGCGTGTCTGCTTACTCTGTAGTTAGTTCTACTTTGTAGATGGATCCTACATCTGTATGTGGGTGGTATGTTGCATGCACTTTGTTGATGCCTGCTTTAGCCAATCCTTTTCATCCTTTTTCCTTTTTTAAACTCTACAATGTCTGCTTTATAGTGCACGCGAATGATTACAACAGCAGTACAAGCAAGCATCAGAACCAGCAGCAAATTCAGAAGAAGTAGCAGGATGCAGCGCAGCTGGGCCTGAGCAGTGGAGGGTGAAGCACTCAATATATTTGCACGCTATCATGTGAATGACAGCAAAACTCTCTTCCCTATCTTTATATCTCTTTATATTACCCTCTCAAAGCTACTAAGTTTGTCATTAAGTTCCTTTCTTTCTGATCTCTTATCCTTTCCTATCCTATCTCTATTTTTCTATCTATGTTGCTTTACTTTGTTACGGATTTGCTTTAAGCTAAGAGCATTAGTTCTTAGTTGTCTAAGTATCTGCTTAGTTTCTTTAAGTCACCAATTGGAATATAGTTTAGCTTTAAGAACTACATTATTAGTCTACATATTGCCGCAAAACAAATACAAAAATATCCCATTTAAATAACACAACTCACAACTTAGTGTCAATCATGATTCTTTTATTTCATAAGATTGTATTTAACAAACTTTGAATAGAAAATAAAGTTCTTTTTAATTCATTTCTATGTCATTCAAATGCTTTTTATAAATGGAATTTCTTCTATTAGAACAGTAGTTAAACTTTTGTAGTCCACTGACCCCATTTCAATATTAATCAGTTCTTAAGCCTTAGTGTTGGGCTCAATATTCTAATAAATTTGAGAATTCATACTGATCTACGATTCTCATTTTATCAACAAAATTGCTTAGTAAGATCAACATTTTTTTTTTAAATATTTACAAATTTTCAATGAATCATAGCTTAAGAATCACTGCAGTAGAACATAAAAAAAGTAAAGGATTTTTGTTTAATTTACAATTACCGTCAATCATTTCCCATTTCTAATATCGTAAAATTAATTATAGAAACTTTGAAAAAATAAAAATAATTTCGACACTTTTCTATGTCAATTGATTGCATTTTTCATTTGGAATTTCTATTATTAGAATTTACGATTGAATCTTGTTCTATTTGCATGCTACTAAATCCCATTTCTCATTTTAGAGGTCCTTTCTTTATCCAATTTGAAATACGCCTTTATAAATAGGAAAACAACAAAATCAAATTTTCGCTCATCTTTCCTTTTTTGTTGACTCTTCATTTCTCTTTGGTTTATTTGATTTTTTGATCTTCTACTATGCGCCTTCTTTTTATGCGCCATTTTATCTTTTGACTTTTTAGCAGTTTTCTGTGTTGCCACTTTTAGTAAGGAATAAGATGTAGAATGTGAATGTGAATGTGAATGAGGATGAGGATGAGCTGCTTGGAACTTTTTAGTGTGTTCTTCATTGTTCTATTTAAGTTCGTTAACGCGAACTTAACTCGTTCTTTTTACCACATTTTTTGTCTGTTTTTTGGTACACTTTTCATGGATTTTATGTACTTAATCTATCTATGTATGCTATGTTGGGATGTGTGTATAAATTATGAAGTTAAGATTTCCCGTGTGTGTGTGTAACTTTATATATGGCATTATAATCTTCCTTCTCAACTTGGCACATTCCAGACTTAAGAAATCCTTTGCTTTGTTTTTTTTTTTCCTTCAATTTTTCTATAACGAGACACAATACGATTTGAGTTGTGTTTTGTTAGTGGTTCCATGATATCGGTACAGGCAGAGAGAGAGAGAGACACAGAGGCCAAGTTGGGAGGAGGGAAGAAAAACAAATATGTATTCATTGCGACGACAAAAGGCAACGTGTGTGCAGGTATATGGTATAAAGGAATCCATTCTATTATTGTTGTTATTGCAGCATCCTGTTTCCCCTCTGTGGAAAGTGGAACTTCATTTTATTTCAAAAATATTCAACAACGTGCAACTAAACTTGACTCGGCTGCGAAGAAATCTTACAACAACAAAAGCAGAGAACACAAACATGATGAGACTGAAGACGAAAAAAGTGAAAATTAAAATAAAAGCAACAAAACATCAGAAGACGAAATGAAATGGGAAGAAAAAAAAATAAACTTTACTCCTTTCGTGTGGCATTACTATACTTTGCTTTTATCCTTGCAATATTCGCGCCTGCTACGTTTGACTTTTGCTTGTGCTATACTCAACTTGACTTGCGTTTCACTCCTTGTTGCTGTTGCTGTTGCTGCCACTTGATACTTGAGTTCGAAATAAATCTTTGAATGGCTTTAACATGTTTTCAGTGAAGTTCTCACTTCACTCTGCCCTAGTACTCACTTTTCAAACACTTTATGGAAGGAGTTCGTTCTACTACATCTGTCTGTTTGTCGGTCTGTCCAAGTGTTCACTATGTCTGTGACTCATGCCGCTGACGTTGCAAGCCTCGCAAGCCTTACACTTAAAAATTATTTATGTTTGCAAGTTTGTTAAGCTGCTTCTGTTCTTTTTTCTACTTCCATAACTTTTACAAATTCTTTCATTTTGAGTGCAGTTCTTCTTGTCGGAAGCTACCAAGACCACAAATCGTCGAAAAGATACATTATGAGTGTACATACATGAGAGTACAACATACATAGTGCCAGACACACAAAGTGAATAGTTTTTAAAATCATTTACTGCTCAAGACAATCCGTAGCATCCCTAGACTCACTTAGAAGTGGAGTCAACATTGAGTTGGGTATAATTTTATAGGATTGCAGTTTCAGATCAATTAATCTTTAATTTCTCTCAATGCATTCCTCCAACCATTATCATTTATTCCATTGATTCGTCTTAACGATTACGCGGCGTTTTGTTCCATATTGCATGAGAACTTATTGCTTCAACGATTTGTTGTGGACATCATTCTCCCTGATTTAACTTCGAATATTGCTTTGCACCAATAATAGTGCCTTTGCCTCCATACTTAGGTTGCATCTTCGTGTAACAACTTCAGATTCAATTCCACTAACAACAATTCCAGTGACGCTTGGCTTGTGTTTCTTTCAACTTGCTCATGTTTCTTGTTCGTTAATTTGATTTGGCGTAACTCTTGTAAGTGTCATGCAGGAAACAAGTTTCCATTGCTTGACAGCCAGCAATCCTCCTAGCATTACTTGACGACTGAGTGCTCCACCTGCGCTTCGTTGGTTGGTTAGTTGGTTCGCTCGTTAGTCCGCCATCGATGGATTCGCTCTCAACGTAGCTCGTTATTGACAGTTGCAAATTTAAATCAATTTTTACATTTTTCCTCTTGTTTTTTTTTTCTTTTGTAATAAATTTTAAATAATATTCAGCGATTAATATTCGTTTGCAGTTTGCGATGAGATGAGATGAAAGAAAGATGTATGAGTTCGGTAATCAATTTCTGTTTTTGGGTGGTCGGACGATTGGTCGATTGTTTGGTTATTCAAACTTTATTGATTACCGAAGCACACTTTGATATTTGGTGTCACACCTTTTGATGTTGGCGTTTGTGTCAAGTGATAGATTGAATGAGTGCTTTAGGCCGTTACTAATGAGAATCAAACAGAAATTTCCACATGGTTACACCCATTGACAAAACATATGAACTTATATATGATAACTAAGCGTACTAAGTTTGAATTAAAGCATTCAAGTGTATCTCCAGTACACACTCCCTTACTTACCAATGTCTCAGTTGATTAGCACACATTCACATACAAAGACAAAGCACACACAGATATCAGAGAATTTGGAATGCGAACATTGATGTCGTCTCGTCGATTATAGGCCAAGTTTTGAGGCTTTGTCTTTGTAATGAGCTTATTAGCGTGTTAACGATGCACGATTGCCTCAGAATGGTTTGAATGGATAATGCCAAGACGAGATAAATGATACGTTCGTAATACATTCACCATACATAGGTATACCACGTTCATGCATTCATTCATTCAAACAATCGATCGATGTTGAAATTGATTTAATGAGCGAAGGCGGTTAGCACACGCTGTGTATGATGATGATGTTAATGATATTGACGGTATCTTTCTTGTACATAGTAGTAGACATTATCTTATTGTCATAAGTGTTTGAGTAAATGTTAAGAGTCAATTTTCTTTATAAACGTAAATGAATGAATATTGGTTGGAACTATTTCAACATTTAATCTTTTGTCATACAATCATCATCTAGGTATCACAATATGATTAATTTAAATTCATTGATACTTCAAACTCTAAGATATTGATAATAAATATAAATATTATATAATAAACTATGATTAGATTAGATAATTTCAAGGTGTTCCTTATAAAGGACTTCAACACTTTAAAACATTAAATCTAATCTTCTGTCGCTCAATCACTTGTCACAGGATTATTATTATTATTTAAGTTCTTCAAACATTTAAACATTTATAATCATATTAAAAAAAAAATAAGTACAATAAATATAAATTATGATTGAATCCGTAAAAAAAAAAACAGAAAACAAAAAAAAAAAAAATGGAAATATTTAATTAAATTTACAAAAATATGCTCTGTGATAAGAATTTCGTATGCAGTTTGCAGTTTGCAGTTTGAATATTGTAAATGGCAAATGAATTACAACCGCATATGACATTATTTTTCACACAAGCATTTTCTCTCTTTCACACAGATTTACACAGATACTAACGATATGTTCGAGATATGGTTGGTCAATACCCAATCGTATTATATTTTATTATTATGTAGAGTACTTATCCACATCCATTTAGCAACATCAGCAGCAGCATAAGCATCGGATGGCAAGGCCATTGTCCTTCATACGATTACATACACATATCAATCGCATCATTGCGCAATTAATTAAATAATTAAAAACTGATTTGCAATACAAACAGAATTCAATGCATTATACACAAAACAATGATATGGTAATGTGATGGAGATGGACCAACAATATATAAAGTTAGTGAATGAGTTGGGTAAATGGAATATTGTTGAATTGATTCTGTACAGAGAAACAAATAACAAATTCACTTTTACAATATACAATAATATGATACATTGAGTATTTGTTATTGCTGTTTGTTGGGGTTCTCTTGTTTTCAGTGAAAAGTTTTCTTTTTGTTTGTCTGTCTGTCTGTCTGTCTATCTTCTCGGTCTGTGTGAATGTCACTTTGTATTGAAAATAATTTGCAATGCCGTTTTATCTTTGACGTTGCCGCAGCAACCAAAGTCGCTGATTCTCGTTCAGATTCTGTTTCAGATTTCGATTCAGTTTTTGCTCTCATTTCCGCATTGAACTTTTAATTAGCAGCCAACAGATGGGGGAAAGTATATGCATGTATGGCCTTATAAAAAGACACGCATAGAATTGTAATCAAATGTTGTAGCACTACTAGTACACCCATTAAAAAAAAAAAGAAACATATGTACCAACTAAGTGAGGTATATAAGGGAGAGAAAGAGCTTGACAAACAAAGAGAACAGAAACAGAAATTAAAAGTGAAAAAAAAAAAAAAAATAATGAAATGAGTGAAAAAAGAAGGAAAAATGTTTATTCATTTACTGGTTCACATGTGACACAGATTGTGTACAACAAAGACCCTCTCCAGCCTACTACTTGCTACCCCTTAACAAAGCCCTTGTTCCATTGTTGTGTCTGGCTGAGTTCCTTCCTTTCTGGCTTCCTTGTTTCTTATTGTCATCTGTCACAGAGTTGTTGTTTTTTGTTTGTTTGTTGTTAATTGTAACATTGAATGAAGATGAGTATAAAAGTGAGAAGATCAAGTTGAAATGGGGTTTTATTTAAGCATCAATGACTTTTAACTCCTTTACAAGCCTTTCCTTTCTTTTTTTTTGTTTTAAATACATACACGTGTGATTTTTGTAAGAAAAGCGTAGCAAAGTCAAACTTTGTTTGTTCTTTCATGTCATCAATGAATGAATTTCCTGGATAAAAGCATAAATACTTTATTTTTAGTTTAATAAAGAATCTCTTTATTTCGAAGAATACATTTATATAAATTTAAATATTTCAACTTTCACGAATTATCATTAACAAATTACTAGATAGCACTCACGACTTTTACGAACTCATTCAACAATCAAATCAAATGATTCCCAAAAGTTATACCTATTCACGTATTCGAGTCTTTAAAATGAGTTCTATACTCGCATAATGTAGTATTGTATGTATGAATGAATGATAGAATGTGAAGATAAATTGCTGAAAATTTTTGAAGAAAATATTTTGACACTTTATGGAGTTTATATAGACGATTGATAAATTTGTCGCCGTATACCATATACCGAAGATGCTCAATGGCATAAACTAATTATTGACCAGATTTCTTATATTGTATGATGAGCATATTTCAATGATAATAATGATGAAACGATGATGATGCTGTTAACATGGAATGCTTCATTGAATTCTCAATGGAGCACGCACATTGACTAAGTTAAACGAACATAAACATTTTGGTTGGAGATTCAATTTTAGACACGACACGAAAATGTATGATGACGACAACTTCAGATAAATGCGGCGTGTGTCTGCACCATGCACATACTCGTTCATATCTGTCCATTTACTTGTATTTTCCATGTTCCACTGTTTGTGTTTGCCCCCATATCTGAGTGTCTGACCACGTTTGATCCATCTGATGGATGAATGGATAAATGAATGGAAAGGACGCCGATTGGTGGGGCGCTTTTGTGCGCGTGTTAAAATGTATATAAAATATGAAATGACAGCATATGATTTTATTGCGGTTGTCAGCAATGAATGAAAGGAAAAACGCTGGTAAACTCTTGGAAAACATAACAAAAGAGAAAAATCAAAATTCACAATGGTCATAAATTGGACCAAAAAAAAAAAACAGAAAACCAAAACTGAAGCACACAAGCGAAAGCCAAAAGTCAACACGACTGAATATTTTGGGGGCAAATGGGAAAATGGAACTCAATCGAAATGGAGTTTCTTCTTCTCTCGGCTGCTGTGTGATGTGGTAGGCGTATGGCAAAAGAAAGGAAAACTATACTTTGGGTGGCCGATTTAATTATTGTTTTTTATTTTTACTTTGCATTTCTGTTTGGATATCTTTTCGTTTTTTTTTTTATTCGTTGGTTTGCTTTCAGCATTTCTTTCTTTTCATGTTTTTTGTATTTGACCTCGGCAAATGTTCTTTGTTGCATTCTTATTACTAGAAATACATGCATCATATAGAAGATGTTGATGCTGATAATGATTTCTTGTGTTTATTTAAGTTATTTATTTATTTATTTTAATTAATTTTGTCACTTTTGTGATGGTGATGGTGATGATGATGATGATGATGATGATGAGACGAAGAAGTGTTTCATTTATTTCAAAACTTTTGTTTAATAATTAATTTAATTAAGATGGCAAAATAAATAAACATCAACAGCAGTAAACAATTAAATAGAAATGTATTTTATGAAAATATATAAAAAAAAAAAATATGAATAAAAATGAAAATAAATAATATCTAATAAGTTCAGAAAGTTCAGGAAGAAATACAGTTAAAACTTTTAAAAGCAAAGAAGGCGTAAGCTTTTTATAGAAGAAGATAGGGGGATAAATAAGAATTCGTGCTTGAAATGAAAAATGTCGCTTCTACTTAATTTCAAATGACAAATGCTTTGCGTCATAAGCGTATTTATATTTACACTTTTCCCCCTTAAATCTCTTTGGGCCTATTAATTTCTTTTCTTTGCTTCCAATTTGTCTGTTTGTGTTCTGTTCTGTTCTTGTCTCTTTTGCTATTTTTACGGTATCTTTTAATATTCTTGGTTAGCATTTTCTTGGAATCAAGCAACAACCATTTAAGATGTCCTTATTTCCTTTTCTTTGGCAAACGACATCAGGTGTCTGTGCTCTTCATTCATAGGCCTCGTTCATTAATCGTGAATCGTGCTGAAAGAAAGGAATGAAAATTTAAAATCCATACTTTTTGCTTAATTATGCATAGCAAGAGTTTTGGGCAGCAATGAAAATATGCTTTAATAAATATGCCTATATAAATGTATATATTTGTATATGATATACGATATATATTGTAAGTGGTTGTTTGCTTGCCTTGACTCTCTTCGACTTTTGGCCGCATTTTAATTAATTGGCCTGGCATTTTAATACTTCATTTTTTTTTATTTTTTTTTTTTGCGTTGGCTCTTTGATTTGGCCTTTTGAGTTAAGTTGGGCGAGTGATTTTTTAAAATTATTTATTTACAACAAATTAATTTTAATTGTCTGCCATTTATATTAATTGGAAAATTTCATTTCTCTTTGTTGCAGACAAAATCATGATACTCAGAAAATGCAGTTGAAAATAATGCAAATGAGTTTTACTAAACACGCCATCATTACGATAACAACGAAACAATATTTCTGGGTCATTTTGCTATTGGTAAGTTGAAAATTATTAAGTCGTTTGTTTATTTTATTGTATTTGGACAAATTTATGAATAAGAACAAATTAATGGGACTATACCCAGTTTGTCCGATAATTTAAAAAAATGATAATTTGGTTATAAATTTAAATACTGACATCAATTAACTGAGAATTGATTTCAAGATCAAGAAAATCGAGCATTTCTTTTTTATTGAGTCGGCGGAGCCACACGAAATTCGAAAGACTTTAACATAAAATTGTATAACCAATTATAACTTTCTATGAAGTCTTGTTTCTATACAAACTGCTTATTTTTATTAATCCAAACTTGCTAAACCACAAATCCAATGAACGCAACATAATAAATATGAATTTGGTACTTCGTTTTCAAGAAATAAATCATCAGACAATTAGATATATTTAAATCATTTCATCTTTATAAATATTGATCAATTTTATGGGGTATTAATTGTTTTTTTGTTTGCGGTGGGGAAGCATTGAAAGCTTTTCAGTCGTAGGAAAGGAAGAGCAGTTCTGCTCAAAGTCAATCTGTTTCAATGTGCAATGGGTTACCTGAATTAATGTTCTGTTTGTAGGTCGGGACTATACAACACAGGGAGTAAACATTATTGCATTTAATGCAATTTCTACTGCCATTTTTTTTTTTTTTTTTGTGAAGCACATGAGGACTTACTTCATTCTATGAGTAATATAAGTAAATATTCATGGTTTTTAATTGCCAAAATTGAAGCTTTATTAAGAAATGTTGATACTTAAGCAAAAGTCCAATGGAAACAATTAATTGCAACAATTCCATTCAAAGAGAACTACTAATTTTAGAGTCTTGGAATAAATAAACACACATTTTTGATTCAATAAACTTTAAAATTCTTAATCGACTGGAATAATGTGTTCCAAATAAAATAAATTACACTTGTATCTACTATATATAAAATGAAGAAGTAAATGTATAATTAAGTGTGTGAATATTTAAAATACATATTTTAAATTAGCAAATCAACTCATTATTTATGAAATATAAATCACTTTATGTCAAATGATAGAAATTTAAACGAGACAAAAAGTAAATTTCGATATTAAATTTTTATAAACATTACGTATACGTAATAGAATTGATTGATTTGCGTTATTAAGCAAATAAGCGACTGAGCAAAGAAGAAAAGACAAAGAAATGGAAAAGGAAATAGAAACCTAAGACATTCTAAGGTAGTTAATAGCGGAAAGGGTACTAAGTAGCAAAACCCCAAAACACAATGCTCAAACACCTTTCTGACAGACAAACGAATAAGCGATTGAATAAAAGAAGGAAAGATGGAAAGAATGAATAAACGAGCCAACTAACCAAGAACAAATAAAAGTGTAATGTGAGATTTAACATACATACATACATACATACATAGGTTAAATCGAGAATAAAAAGGAAGAAGACTTGTATGTATGATTGCCTTGGCCAATCACAAGGGCAGTCCTTAAGGCAGCTACAATAGATTGTCAGTCAGTCAGTCAGTCAAGCTAAACGATCTGACAGACAGATGATTACATCATACAATACATTTAAATAATAGAATAGTATGGGATCGACAGACATAAGGATGGACAGATAAAACACATTATGGTAATGTGCACACAGTAACAAGTTGTACACAGACTAAAACACGTTCATCTTTTTCAAATTCCTTCTATGTATAATATAAGTAAAACCCAACCCCGTCACACACACCCATAAACACATACGCACTCATGTGAAACTGGAGGCCAATAAGCCTTTTTGCTTAAAGCCAATGACCAGCATTTTATGAACACATATCTACGTCTATAACGATTCGAACGCATTCAACTCTAACTTAATGTCTTCTACTTATATGAGTACAGGGTATGGTGAATGATGGTTCTGCCAATGTACGAGCATTTGTGTAAAAGTAATATATGGGTTTAGTGTGAATGCAAATGGCTTAAAGAATTTACTTACATGGTTAGCTAAATTATTGGTAATTTGATGTGTTTATTGTTGCAGATGACCTTGAGACAGGTAGTAATTGTGATTTACTAAGAATGAGAATGTTGAATATTGTCAGCTTAAAGATATTGAATTGCAAAATCCAAATGAAATCTATTTATAATTGAAAAGAATTATATCCTCAATCTATAATTTTTTTAGTGCTAATTAAATGAACTTTGAATTTGATTTTTATTAACTAAATTTTTGAATATTTTTCAATTGACCTCTAATGCAACCACAAAAACAAACCAACCAACTCGAACTTGTACAGGGTGCGTCATCATTGATAATTGTACAACTGCATTGCATTGTAAATATTTCCACACTAATCGAATATATAACAACCTGTATTTGATGTATCTGCATCTGATATGAGTAAAACAATTGACTTTATACAATTCAAAAAAATACCAATGATAAAATATTGTAATTCATGTTGGCTGAAATTCAGCAAACAATAAATAAAATACATTCCAATTGATGTATCTAAATACAAACATCCAACAACAACAACAACAATAACATACATCGCAATATACATAGCTAACGAAAGCATAAGCTCTGAGCTTACATATTTTATTAATAAATACTTTTTGAACATGAAAGAGCCACAAAACAAAAAAAAAACAAAAAAAAAAACAAAAAAGCAACAAATAAAATCAATAACAAAAAATCTACTACAATCGCGGACAATCAACAACATCATCATTATTACCATATTTTGGGCAAAATCCACCATAAAATGGATTTTATCTTTTGTACAATATTCATTTTATTGATAAGAGTGAGTAGAATTTTCCATTTGAATTTAAATTTATATAGTATACCTATATTTCTCTGAGCACATCCTCACCACAAAGCTCAGTTGCGAGTATTTTTTCTTTTAAAGCATTTCGAATTAATTTTCACGTTAAAAATTCAATTGGAAAAACTGAACAAAAAATTGTGCCTTTTAATTTTTTTTGTGGTTACATAGTATTGTTGCCTTGTGTTGGCCAGGACTGTACTGACAAGCTTCATTCTGAAGTTGTTGACCTTTTTTTTTTTTGAATTCTTTTCATCTTCAACACATCACTGTGAGCAATTTGCATGTTAACCCAAGCCAATCCAATTCAATCGAAATGTCACGCCTTTACCCAACGGACCAATATACAGGAGATCTCGCGAAAAAAATAATGATGTTGCTTACTAATATGATGATGATGTTGGTGATGCTGATGATGTTGTTGTTGTTGGTTATGCCGCTCGCTAACGAAAAATGGCTAAAAATGGTGAAAATTTTGACAGCAACAACAAGATCCAAAAGTGTCATAGTGTCAACAAGAGCCCTCACATACAGAACCAAAAATATGTTCTTTATTCGATAAATGCATAAATGCATAAGAGTATTGGAATTTTTGGTCAGAAATTTATCAGCTTTTATATTCAAAATACATATAAACTAACCTCTTGTATGTTTGTAAGTGCATATGAGTTTATGATTTTAACACAGTAGAACCAACAACATGGCATATGACATATGACATTTTCAATATGAGAGACGTCCGCCCTCGGGTCATATCTCAAAAACCGCAATAGTTAGAGAGTTAAAATTTTCACAGAATATGTAGTTCTATTCGGGCATCAGCAACAATTACTAAAACTAAAATATTTTCAAAAACTTAAAGGAGTCCCCATGTAAGAAACATTTTGGTTTGTATGGCAGCTATATGATCCAGTAATGCCATGATCGTGAAATTTGAATGTTTGGTTGCTATATATCAGAAACTAGTATTGTCGAAATTTCAATTTGATCAGACTACTAGAGAGGGTAACTCTCATACAAACCCCCATTAAAATTCAGGTTCTTATTCGAAAAACTTTTTTGTTTTTTGTTTTATCGAACTGAAATTTAGAAATTATAAGTTCTTAACTTAGACGTTACACATCTGTTGGAATGAGCCAAATCGGCCTTCTAGAAGGGGTACCTCCCATACAAACCCATCATTAAAATCCATATTCTCATTCGAAAAACTTTTTTGTTTTTTGGACTATTGAACTGATATTTAGACCCTATAAGTTTCTGATATAGGCGCGGTATATTTTTTGAAATCAGTCAAATCAAAACCCAATCTGGTACGGAACCCTCCGTGTACAAGTCTGACTCGCACTTGGCCCATTTTTTACTTGAATTTCAAGCAAAAAAGTTGCTAGTATCTTTTGTAATTAAGTTAATGACAAGAGAAAACTACTTAAAATGCAAATGTTAATGTGAAGACACAAAAAGTCTTCAAAATTTAAAAAATTTCATTTTATTGCGATGCTTTAGATTTATATCATTTCTTACAAATTGTTTACGCCTTGTAATTTTTCAAAATGATAAATTAATTTGGCGATTGTCGTTGTGACTGAAATTGAAATGCTCAACTTTTTTTTTTCCTATAATATTGTATATTCTTTCTATTTGGTTTGAAACCAAACTTAAAAATAAAAATGAAACGATGAACACAAAAAAAGATTTTGAGTAATTGCCAAAGAAAGAAAAACAGAAATAACAAACAATAGCCAAAGGTAAGGAGAATTGCTGCAAACGGGGGCCAGTCAAACAAAAAACCATTGTAATAGAATAATAAAAAGTTCCCCTTTTTGTGCTTAAGTACACAATTTGAGTTGATCTGACCCCAACGAGGTATAACCTATCAAATAAACAACCCACGAGGCAACCAACCAACCAACCAACCAACTAACAAACCAATCAATATTTTTTTTTATATATTTTTATTTCGCGTATTTCAGTAACTCTGGGGTGAAGAGAAAATTTTTTGAACTTAGCATTGAAAAAAGTCAAATAAAACTATTATTGGCACGTTACCCGGGAGACTGGGATAGATAGACTCAGAATGAGTATGTAGATACCATACTATAATATCATGGACATGCTCATACATATTTCAACAACTCATCTGGAAATCTAAGTGGAAATGTCTTTGCTTTTCCTAGTTTCGGTGTGTATGTAATGACGGAAGATGCATGTGGATGCTTCGTCGAGAGTAACAATTGTTAATGTATGAAATATTTTATCTGTTTCTTTGTTGTTTCCTCAACTTCGTCGTCTTTCTTTGCTATTTAACTTCATTTTTTTGTTGAAGTTCTTAGCGTCTTTCTTTTTGTCCGCTTCCTTGAGCTTAAAAAAGGAAACAGGAGCAGACAGGAAACGAGCGGGTAATGCAAACAATAGGGTACAAGTTGAGAAAGCTGAAAAGAAAATTGAAGCAGTTTGTTGTAAAAGGAAGTTTACTTAAGCACAGTAATAAGGATATTTCACTGTTGGCAGAATAAAAGAAATTATATTTGGTAACAAATTTTAAATGAACTTATGTAATTGAATTGAAACAGTTTCTAGATACCTTTTGTCTCCTAGTAGTGCATATGCCCTATGATGTTCATTATTGTGTATCAACCTAAGAATTAATGATATACTTTATCAACTTTTCGGTTTGCGAAATGTCTGCCTTTCTATTTCTATTTCTATTTCTTCTTTCTTATTGCTCTTCTTCTGTAAAAAAAAATATATGTGTACATGTACAACAAAAAAAAAAAAAAAAAAAAAAAAACTTTGAAAGTATTTGGGTCTACAACATTGTTCTTGTACTTAGAATAAGCCAAAAATAAAAATAATTTTTATGAAAGGAGAATTTCAAATAATCAGAATTCCCCATTTGTGGTAATTAATTTTAATGTCCATGAGTTTGCAGTGTTGTTGCTTGAGATCTTCTATTATATTATAAAATGGCGGATTGAAAATGGCGACAACGGAAGTTGGTTGTCTTGACAGGAAACACATTGAGAAATGTCAATATAATAAGATCATTCAACTTCAAAGTGACATATTGAAAAGGATTATTCAATTTGATCTAGAGCACCAAGTGTATCTTATTATATAACATCTTGGGTTAGGTTTAGGCTAACAAATCAAAATAACAAAACAAAAAAGGCAACAACAAAAAATTAATTACCTTAAAAATGCTCCACCTTTTTCTGTTTTGTTGTCTAATATTAATCATAAATTATAAGCTTTTGTCGCATCGAATTCAATTTGAATCCTTTGCCATCTGAAATCACTATAGCAAAAGTATCTTTAAGTATAAAACCCAAACAACGTGAGTTCCTAACCCTAAAAATCAGAGATTTAATCTCAGTATCAATTTGTCGAAGTGTGTTGTTGTTACACTTAATAAAATGAATCGAAAAGAAAAAAAAAAAAAAAAATATATAGAAAAAAGGAAAAAGGAAAAAAATTTACTAAACACAAAAGAAAGCATAAAAAATGGTTAACGTGGGTGTTTAGTAAAAAATCTATAGAAAAGGCATGGAACTGCCAAAGGCATTTCATGTTGATGACGTTGACTACAAAAGAGTTGAGTTGAGTCGCGTTCTGTTAAGTTGAGTTGAGTGTGGCAACGTCGAGAACCTTTTCATGCGGCTTACTTTGGTTTCGACTTTACTTCAAAGTTCAGTTTGCTATAGAAAATAGCAAATACAAAGTTTATGGTTTTTGTGCCTTCAAGTGTTAGTTACTATGGTAAGGCTCCTTTTTTCATCTTCATAGTACAGTTCAAAAAGAGTATAGTAGTGTAGTGAAGGCAACTTTTTGTGGTTGATTTTCTTTTAGGCTTTGGGTTTTGTTCATATGGCATCGTCATTTGGTCACTCAGTTTTGGTTTCACTTTTTATTTACTGATATTGGTAAACAGTTTAAGTATTCTTCAGTTCACCGAATGTATGTGGACTACAGGTTCAATTAGAAGAAGAACGAGTCACGTTAGAGTTGCGAAAGTTCCTGGTGATGAATAATAAAAGTACAAGAAGTATGTATGAGATATTAGAATTCACAAAACAATTTCTATACTTTTCCAATTTTAGGGTTCCGGACCCAAAGGGTCCGTTGTCCGTTCGTCCGTCCGTCCTCGGGTCATATCTCATAAACCGAGATAGGTGGAGAGTTAAAAATTTCAGAGAAAATATAGCGTTATATCTGGGCATCAGCAACAAATACTAAAACTAAAATATTTTCAAAATCTTAAGGCGTCCCCATTCAAGAAACATTTTGGTTTGTATGGCAGCTATACGATCCCGTAATTCCACGATTTTGAAATTTAGAAGTTTGGTGGATATACATCAAAAACTTATTTTGCCGAAATTTCAGTTTGATTGGATCACTAGGGAGTGTCCCTCCCATACAAACCCCCATTAAAATTCAGGTTCTTATTACAAAAACTTTTTATTTTTTATTTATTGAACTGAAATTTAGACACTATAAGTTCTTGTCATAGGCGCAACACATCTGTTGGAATCAGCCAAATCGGCCAACTAGGAGGGGTACCTCCCATACAAACCCACCATTAAAATTCAGGTTCTTTGGACTATTGAACGGAAATTTATAAGTTTCTGTTATAGGCGCAGTACATTTGTTGGAATCAGTCAAATCGGAACACTAGGGGGAGCATCTCCCATACAAAATCCAATCTGGTACGGAACCCTCCGTTTACGAGTCTGACTCGCACTTGGCCCATTTTTGTATTTATTAAATATTATGATAGAAGTTCATGATCACAACTATGGGGTACATATTTTGTATTTATTGTTTATTGTTTACATTTCATCATCAATATGCATTTTATTTAAACTTCATTTTCAGTTCCTTTGACTTAATGAAACCTAAACATGCAAACTCAAAGTAGAAACGAAAATATTCTATTACAAACAGAACAAAAATAATGACAGCCAATGACACTTTTTATTGATTTCTACTACTATGTACGAGAATTTGCTACATCGATGACTATCGATATAATTTATGATCTCAAGACTTCTTTGTAATTCAACATCTAGTATAATTAGCACTTAAGGTATTCAAATTGAGACGCATTAAAAATGCTGTTAAAGAAATGTTGAATCAAGTTTTCTAGAAATGAATTATGGAAGCTTTTTAGTTCGAGTTTAGATGGTCTTCTATGGTTTGAAAAACAATTCAAATTAAAGTATAATGTAAATGCTCTTATTGTTGTAAAGAAGCTGACACTGGAAGGGGTGGTGGGCAGGTAAGGAGAGCACCTCTTAAATAGTCGTTACAATTCTAATTCTACTTTGCTAGTTTGGTAAAAAGTTGTAATACTTGCAAGTAAAAGGGACATAAAAAAATGTGGTAGAATGAAAAGTGATGTAAAACGGCAAATAATACTATTGGCTTGTGCTGCTTTGACGAAGACTTGGAGTGACAACACTGTAAAAATATTTGATAGAATTTTTAGACTCAGACTCAAATTGAAAATATGTACTAACTTTCATCTATGACTTTGTACTAGTGGATTGGTTAGAGAATGTCGAAGTGCTTCTTCTCATTGCTTATATGTTTACATGAAGAAATGGAATCAATTTTTCAGAGTCTTGGGAGAATTTTATTTCACATTTCCCTCAGTGTAGTAAATGCTAAGTCAATAAAATGCTAATATACTGCAGACACACGACTGAGTCAAATAGACAGAGAGTGAGACAAACGGACAGACAGAAACGTTCAGACAAAGCCATGATATAAACCCACAGTCAACGCCATTATGTCCAACACACAATTGCCTTTTTCAAAAATAGAAAAATAAAAAAAAAATAAAATAAAACGACAATAACAATAACAACAACAATACTATACTTGTCTTACACGGACTTGACTACAAGTAGAGCTACTCTACATAGTGCGAAAATCTTTAGTGTCCCCGGCGGCAGTACATGCAATGATGACGATGATGATGACGACGATACTACGAGTAAAAGCACGAGACGAGTCGAGACGGAGCGAGACAATAACATTTGACTGCAGACAGTATGCGATGAAGCCATATACGAGTAGGCGACGAAAGGGTGAAAAAAGTGAAGAGTGAGAGTGAGCGCGAAAAAAAGTATAGAGTTTATACCGGAAACAGTTAATAACGGATAATCCGATGGGCACTTATGTCTGTTAAATGGTATTAGTTTTGTATAGCGAATAAGTAGGGGAAAACTAGACAAAAAAAAAAAATGTTAAAATGGTAAAAAAAAAAAACGTTCTTACAGATTTTACACTAAAATATGTTAATTTAAATGAAATAAATTATTTAAAAAATGTCTTTAAAAAGATCTCTATAACCATGCAAATATTTGTGTTCTATTTAAATTAAGGTATTAATTTATTTAATACCTCAGTTTTATTCTAGAGTATATGAAGATATATGACACTTGACCTTTACCGGATCTGGCATTTGTATATAACGAATGTTTTTTTTTTTTTTTGGCTTAATAAAAGTAGGAGGAATTCTAGACATAAATTGTACTTAGTCCTAGAAAAACTCAACAACAAAAATAGAAAATACACTTAAATTTCATATACAACAACAATGAAAACGTTAAGTTTATATGTATTAGAGAGAAACCATCGAAAATTAATGACAAAGTAATGTCTGTCAAATAGATAGACAGGTATGCGAGTGTACATACAGACAGATCTAACCAACCATCCCTCCTCCCATATCCATTCATTTAACTATCATCATCTATATATCGAGTGTTTGTTTTGTTAAATCCCAAAACAAACCTTTAAAGAAGAGTCAAGTCGAAATACATTAGTTTACTTGTTTGTTGGTTCATTCATTCATTCATCCGTCCATCCCTTGTCAAGTCAAAAGTCACAAGGATACAGTTATTGTCTTTACCATGTTTTTTTTTTTTTTGTTATCGTATCATTATTTCACTGCTGATTCTGATGCTGACTAACATATTATATGGTGGAAGTTTACGTTTGTGTTGTAGCTTTTATTTTTGTGTTTTGTTCCTTTTTTTGTTTTTCCTTCACAGTATTACCTATGTATAACCCTAGAAGTCTAACGGAAATTTTCCCATTGACGTTTTATGCCGCCTGTCGCTTTGAATAAATAACTGACGTGATGCTACAGACACGTTTTCCTTATACCACATGCCCCCCAAATGTTTCTCCACATTATATGACACACTACACATACATACGTACAAACATACAATCAACTAACGTCACAAGTAGTCATCTTCTTTAGCCAAAAAACTTCTCAGACTCCTCAAAAATTCTATATACAATTCATATACGCATATATAGTAGTATGTACAACTTCCTTTACCTCTGACTGAGTGAATGAGTGACAGTCTAATCGACTGCCTGCCTGCCTGCCTGTCTGTCTTTGCTGCGCTTTCGTGGCTGCCAGAATGAACCAGCATCCTCCATTCATTTATGCAAAATCGTCTGTATTGTGTATGATATTATACGTGTGCATGTGTGTGTGTGTGTGTGTGAAATATATAATGTGTAGCATATATATCACAGAAATAGACCTTTAGATGTTGATTATTAAAGACGAAGGTTTGGAGAAGCAACAAAACAGTGAAACAGAATTTAGGGTGTAATAGAAAATTCTTAGAAAAATGGTTAAATTGTAAAAGAATTTGTGCTTGCTTTTCTAACAAACTACACCATAAACTTGACTTACTAGAATTGTGATACGTCTAGCAACTCAGATTTCTGACATTTCTATAACAGGCAGGAACTAATTTTCCACGCAAACTTGACTTCGAAGGTAATCAAACATTTGCTGTGCGCATGCATCACTTCCACACCACTGTGCACATTAACAACTTCCGGCGACGACTTAGCCAGGACTAAGAAGACGATGCTTTAGAACTAAGCATTCATTGCCATATACCTACGATGTAGTATGTCAGTTAAGAATGTATGGAAAAGCAAGTTATTGAAACGGTTTCAACTCATAAATAAATAATTACTGGAATCGCAAAAGAAAATGCTTTTTCTTGTTTTTTCTACTCTTGTTGTTCAATTGCATAGAATAGTGACTTTTGCGTCTTTACTATAAGTTTTATGGACTTAAAGAACGCCTACTGCGTAATGTACAACCCTAACATTTCAGTCTAGTAAGAAATGCGTAAACTGCCCAGTTAGACATACATCATACATCATTCTCCAAAGCTCGTACCTGTACGATATATTGTTGTATCTTCCTATGTACGAACTTTCCATCTATTCCACCTGCTTGGTTGTGTGTTTGAATTTTCACCACTAAGATATATGTACTATTTGCTTTTACTAATGTTTATGTTAGTAGGCAGGCCGTCAGTCAGACCATTCTAACCATTCGCCCTTTCGCTTAACTATCTATCTATCCGTCCGTAAGTCCGTCAATCCGTCCATAGAACCATGCAAACATTTAATGTTTATTTAAGCTATGGCTACCATGTCAACTCCTGCTGCTGCTCAGCGACTTGGTAATAGATACTTAAATAGTAATTTAGTAGCTTTTGTAACCACCGCATGGTTGGGCGGACAGACGAACGGACATATGAGATTTTACGCCGATTTTGTTCAAGTGACTTTTGTTCATAGCTTGGTTGTTGATTTTTTGTTTCCTTTGGTTTTGGTTTATCACACATTCCATCTTGTTTACAGTTAGATACACATACGAGTGGATATACGATAGATAATATCATATGTCCCATGTTCTCTGCCAGAACTTGCTGCATGCAAAAGACAATTTATTGGATTTGTTTACTTATTTCCAACTATCATTTTTGTTGTTTTTCTGTGCTGCTGCTGCTGCTGCACCTTGTGGTAAATGTCGTAGTCTCTTAAGCTCCATCATGATTGTGTGGCTTCATTAAGGCGCAGATGTGTCTTTAAGATAAGCTTTGAACTCTCTTACACATTTGCCATTTCCATCTTATTGGCCATAATAGGTAGTCTCCTTAATGGCCGTGTGGCTCGTAACTGATTTTGTAGCTTTTTTCAATTGGTGTTTAAGCGTAATAAATTTTCAATGATATAAATAAATTTGTTTTTATTTTTGTTTAGTTGAATGTTGCTGCTGACTTAACTGATTGATCTTGCAAATCACATGCTCCTCATAATATGGTTAATCTATTGAATATACTAAAGCAAGATTTGTAGCTAACAAGCAACAAGTCAAAAGTGAATCTTAAAGCTAACACAACTGGATTAAGAATGAACTTCAAATCTGTTTAAATCCCAGTCAAAGCATACTATAAGCCAAATCTGCTTGTAGAACATGGTAAAAGTGCTTACCGCTTAACCCTTAAGTGACACGGCACGCGCTTAACCCACTTTAAAGTTATCGGGCTACATTTCCTACTTTTTTTATTTTGTTTGGTTTTTTTTTTTTTTTTTTTTGGGCGCAAAAGCAATCACGACGCGTGCTGAAAGGTTAATGTGCCAACGGACTTATGGGGAAGAGAGGCAGGATAAAAGGAAGTGAAAGTGGAGATAAAGAAAGGATGAAGCTATAGAAATCCAACCACATGCAAATTGTTAACGTGACTGTGTAGTAAATGAAAAAGTGACTGACTAACCTGAGTGATTGAAAAACTTGTGAGCGTGTGACTTACTTTTTTAGACTGTATGCCAGAAGAGTTGTGGCTTTAAAGGAACAAATATATTTACCAGATATGATTTTTTCATTCATTGATTTGTTTTGTTCTTTTTTCTGATTTTTACAGGCAACACTTTTCTTTGGAAATGTTACATGGGCGAAAAAATTGAATGCTAGTCAAGCATTTGATGACTCATGGAATACGGCATCGGATTTGGAAAATGAACTAGAAGTGAGTGTCCCAGAAGCAATTGACTTAAACAAACAATCAAACAAAAGTTACCATTCTCTCTTTATTCACATTGTAGCAACAAAAACGTGGAAAAAACAGCATAACGAGTTCTGGTTCATCAGCCGCTTATAGTGGTGGTGGCGGCGGTGGCGGAGGAAGTGGCCAATGGTCCGGTTGGTCTGAATGGTCAACATGTTCGCGCACCTGCGATGGCGGCATTATGCAGCAGATGCGACGATGTAATAATCCCAATGGCTGTAAGGGCGAAAGCGTACGATATCGCATCTGCAACATGCAACCATGTCCGGAGCAACAGGACTTCCGTGCGAATCAATGTGCGGCATACAATGATGTCCCATATGATGGCACGCTCTATAAATGGACGCCACACTACGATTATGTTGAGCCATGTGCTCTAACATGCAGGTAAGTGTCATTTTGTCATTCATTTCTTCAGTCGGTCGGTCAGTCTGCCTGTCAATTCGTTACTGACTACAAGTTGAGTTGGCCACACAGGAAACGCTTGTTGCATACTAAAAAGTTGTGCATACTCGTACTTTTTGAAGCATCAAGCAGAAGCACCATGAGCATGAGTTGGCTTCAGCCGCTTAATGCAGCTGGGAAAAACTCCTGCTCCCTCACTCTCTCTCTCTCTCTCTCTACATGGGAACAGTTCTACGGAAATATAGTCATTATTCATCATGGCTTCCGTTTTTGAGTCGTTTGCTGATTTTGTGGCTTTTATCTTTTGTCTTTGTCAACTCTATCTGAATCTGTCTATCTGTCTGCCTTTTTGGGGTCGCAGAAAAACGTGGTAATACAAAAAAAAAAAAAAAAATTGTGGCTTAAATTAGCTTGCGGTCTCCACGTTCAGGTTAATCGGATTTTGTTTTGTGTGCACCTACTATCATATCTCTATCTTGATGTTGACCAATATAATTTTTTTAGTACTATCCTAGTTAGGTGAGCATACGTGAGATTAATTAGAGAGTCGAACACTTGGCATATTTAAGATTTAAGCTTTAAAACCATTAAAGGATTTTAACGATATTTTTATTTTTTTTTTTTGGTTCATTTCCTTGTTTTAATTATCTCTTCAGAGGACATCCTGCTCATCTCACCGATGACATTTCACCAGAATCCGCTGGTGCAACAGCTGAAGAGACTGAACACTATGATGAGCAGAGTGTAATTGTGCAGCTTTCAGCTCGAGTACAAGATGGAACACGGTGTCGTTCGGGAAGTCTGGACATGTGTATACAGGGTAAATGTCAGGTAAGTAAAGTTGAATTGTACTATGCTTATAAGTGATAGTTGCGGTTTACCGTTTCTCCATTTCTCTCGTTAAATAAGATAAATTACACGTCAGCGGGCTATGTGTAGTGTTTGCCTAGCTTAACAGCAAAAAAACAACAACAATAATGATAATAATAACCAGAAGGAAAACCAAAGGATATAAGCCAAAAATATTTCTAATAAATATATATGTATATACATACATAGCAAATACCAGAAGTGTGGTGGATGGGATAAGAGCTAAAACAACAAAAGCTTTGGCTTTTGAATTTCTGAAGAAAGGGAAAACGACTTCTTGTCAATGGTTTCTCTTTCTCTTTTTTTTTTTTTTTTTGACTACTCTATGAGCATAAATAAATCATAATCATGAATAAGAAAGATACAATCAAAAGTCCAGGGGCATTAGCGTATCCAAGCTAAAAGTCAACTATTGAAATACCAACAAAGCATACATACCAACATACATATTGTTGTGGTAAGGACTCTTTGTCATTCCTTGACATAGCTTCATAAGATGTTCTACATATACAAGTATAAATACATTTGTGTACTTTGTACAGACATCTAAGAATTCAAAGGCGACAATAATAACGAGACACACGCCTACCAGCAAATCGTGTTCCCTTAGGCCAACGTCATTGCTGCCTCCGATGATGTTGATTCTTATAGTTTTCCCCCAACGTTGATAAAATATAAGCATGTATATATTTTTACTATTTGAGTTTGTTATTTGCTTGTATGCGCCAGCATTATCTTATCCTTTCTTATACGTGCTTACTTACTTTTCTTTATTGTACACACTTCATTCCTTGGCCTATATATCTTTCTCGTCTCTAGTTCGATTTGGTTTTGGCTTTGGTAATGCCGTCAAATCGTCGCCCCAATTTGTTGTAATAAACGCCAATATGTTATGCGGTATTTGTCTGTTCTTTTCGATCTCATGGATAGACACATGTACTCTTCCCTACATCATACTCTCATTCAGCATTAACATAAGCTGATGTCGTTGTCGTTTAGCCAATCCCCTCTGGCATTATTTTTGTGATCCAAATTGAAATTGTGGCTGCAGCAAGTTACACACAGAATCACGACATGAAAAAAATGGTGTCAAATAAATCAAATGTGGAATTTTATGGTATCGTCATATTCTATTTGGGAGGTTTTTGTAGTTTTATTTCTAAATAAAATATTGAAAATGGTTCAGCCAAACAAATCAATTAAAACATTTAATTTACTTTTAGTAACAAAAAGTTTTACATTTACAATATTTTTATATATAATCTTAATATCTGTTTGCATAAATATCTCTTATAAAATGTCACACTGTACATGTATAAAGACAGAATATTTTATAATCTCATAATATATCTCATTTAACTCAAAATCAAGCATCATTGATTATCATTTATTATTTATTGTATAACAAATTGTTAACAACCAACCGCAAGGAATCATCCTCAACAGTTGATTTACACTTAGTTACATTTATGGTTATTACAAATCTGAAGTTTTCTTTTTCCTGCTTTTTTTTTCTTCTTCTCCATTCTATGTTTACAGCGCGTTGGCTGCGATTTAAAAATAGGCTCTGCCAAGAAAATTGACGGTTGCGGCGTATGCGGTGGCGATGGCAATTCCTGTTCACAACCGCTCTATTATTGGGAGATGGCACCAATGTCGCAATGCTCTGTCACCTGTGGTGGAGGTAAGTCAAACAATGAACAAAAAAAAAAAGAACCAAAAAAACAAAAAAATAAAAGAGAAGAATAAGAAAAACGAATGAAATCCCACACAATATCAACAAAAACAATGAAAATAAGAACAAGTATAAAACACAGAAGGTATGAAGATTCCCTTCTGTAAATAAACAAGAGAAAAATGTCAGGAAGACGAAAGAAAGCCTGATTCCCTGGCTGGTTGACTGGTTGGTGTTCGTTGGTTGAGTTTACTGCCAAGAGAGCGTAAAAATTCATGGCAGTCAGTGTTGAAAACAGGTGGAGTTCTCGACAAGGAGAAGGCAAGCAAACGTCAACATGCAAGGCGAGCGAAAGTGGTGCCGACAGTGGCAACTTCGAACGGAAATCAACATACGACAACTTTAAGTCGTTTTTCGTTGTTCATCATCATCATGGAGGAAGCATGAAAGAAAGAAAAAGACTAAAAGAAACGCAGAAAGAAGTGGAAAAGGAAAACAAAGCCTACTTTGTAGCGTTCCAACGTTGCCTTTTATCGTGTCGCGTGTCTGTTTGCTGTTTGTAATCCGCAACTCCAAACTAGATACATCGTCATCATGGTTGTTTGTATTTACACACACATATACATTCATATACTTGTGTATATACTTATATGGAGTAGATATATAGATTATATAGGTTCTCATGTTTTACGCGAAAATGCTGTCAAATTTTTTACTTGTTTTTATGGTCTCTTGTTTTTTATTTGACAACAATAAGGCGAGTTTTGGTTTGGTTTCTTTTGGTTGGCGTCTTTTGGTTGCCGTGATGTCTGCCCTCTGCCTTTGGCATATTATTATTATATGTAGTAATACATTTCTGTGCCTGATATTTGTCGAGCTCATTTATTTTCATTGAATTTGTTTCGATTGAATGTTTGCATGGTAATCGAGTGGCATAAATATGTGCTGAGTACTACAAGCCTCTAAAACACTCTTAATACAAATATTGTAGTTTCAGCCAACATGACTTCTTCTTCTTCTTTTTCTTCTGGCTTATCTTAACTGCTTCGTTTTGACTTTGGCAAATGCTTAAAGTTTATTAATTTGAAGTCATGATTAATGATCTTAGAACCAATGGGGAATATTGTGGGATATATCATTAAACAAAGTAAAGTTTTTCATATCAACTAAAATTAAACTAAAAACTAAAAATTATTGGGTGCAAAAAATTTAGATTTTTATTATTTTAATATTGGTTTGCTATTAAGAATGTTTACATATTTATATTAAGTAGAGAAAATCTTATAATATTTTTGAATAAATTCAAAATGAAATTTAAAAAGTGTCGGTTATCTGGATTAGATATTCTTTAGTTCAAGGCTATAAATATGTACATAGATAATATTTTAGAGAATTCAAGAATATAATATTTTTTTGATAAATTGAATGTTTTAAAATTTATAAAATCCTTCAGAAATTAGCTAATTTTTGGTCTTAATGTAAATCATGACCATAAAAGGTTCAAAGGCAAAGGCAAAGGTAATAGCTTCATCTCTTTGAGAATGTTTTCATTAAAATAGTTTTGCTATTTACTAATAAATTATTTTGAGAATTATTGATCAAAATTTCTATTCTACTTCTATTTTTGTTCAAATTTTAAATGTATTAATTATGAATTAAATCCAAATATCCTTCTATTCTTGTTTTGAAGCAGTTTATAAAAAGAAAATAAATGAGTAAAAATATTCAAGGTGTTGAAATGTCACAAACTATTCGAAATAATAAAAGTGAAAAACAAACAAACAAAAATCGATGTCGAAAAATGACAAATGTTATCATTATAATATTTGTTATTCACTTTTTTCTTCCCCCTTTTATTTATTTATTAGTTAGCACGCAATTTACAAGCAAATGACATTTTTCAAGCACCGAAATCAGGCATAAGACCATGAATATAAAGACGACAATACCAAGAAGCCAAAAGGTTGATTTGATACCATCATTCTTATAAGTGCGGAGTGCGCCTACTATCATAGCATTACTACTACTTCAACTCACTGTATCTCATGTTTGTATTGTATTTATGGTCGGCATAAAGAGCATTTTAGGTTCAAGAAGTATCTAATACAATACGTTTTTAACTTAGTTTTACTAAGCATTGAATTGAATTCATGAATTTTTAAAATAAGATACTCAGGGCGAAAGAACTTTTCTAGCTTTGGAGAATGTATTTGCTGTCAAAGAATGAAAGAAAAATACGCTAAAAATCATCAAAACCAATAATTTACATTGATAAATGTCGGTTTGGCTTCGGTTCACTTAGGTTGCCTGTCTTTAAGTCATACGTACATATTGTGATGACTCGTTTTCGTCTTCGTCTTCGTCCATGTTGCCCTCGTCGGCATACTCGTATACAATTTGAGAATCATTTACAATACCAAGTTCTTTCTGCCTTTCGTTACTTGTTAATTTATGAATATGTCGAGAAGTTTTGCACGATTGATGGGTTTGATTACTACTATTCGGTATATCGGTATCATTGTCGAAATCGATTCGAAGTTCTGTTTATTTATTTTTCTTATTTGTTTACTTTATTTTTATATCCTTTTCTGTATGTTCTGTCCATAAATGGCAAAATCAATTTATATGAATTTTAAGTAGTCGAAAAGTATAATTAGTATATTTAGAACTCAAAGCAATGTCAGATAAATGTCAAGCACAATGGTAGAAACCAAACCCAGACCCCACCCTAACCACTGCATTAACTGAATGTAGTAAAAAAAAAAAAAAAAAAAAAAAATAGATTGTACAACTAAATTGTTTTGGCGTATTAAGTCGATATTATTAAATAATAATATACACTTATTTATAATTACAATGTGTTAGGCGGAATCCAAGGGACTTGGGTCTTAAAAGCATGTTAAAGACTTAGTTTTAGATTGGATTGTGAATTTTGGTAAAGAACCCAAGAATATGCAATAATTAATTTAAAGGTTAAAAGTTAAGTTACATTTATATCACAACATTTTGACTTTGGAACTTATAATTGAATCAAATGAGCTTAGGGCCACAACCCTTGAGAAAAATTAATGAAAGCCTAAGAATTACACATTCTTAAATGGAAAGAGAGAACTCAGGATTTTTATAAGCAAGGGACTTTTGCATGGTTTAATATAGCTTAGATTGATTCAGAATATTATGTTTATTGATGTAATATACACGTACAGGTTATTAAAGAAACTATTATTGCAAACTTCAATTAAAAGTTTTCTTTTATCAGTTAAATTATTATTGTAAATTAAGCGTCTAATAAATATTATTGTTATAAATCGACCGCAACTAAGTCTCTCTAAACTACAAATGTTACTAAACTTATCGTGTTATCATCGATAATTACTTCATACTTTGTACGATTCCCTGTCGTAATCCTTCGATGGCGTACAAATTAGGCCAGGATATGAAGTTCTTAACGCTGCTATCTCTTAACGTATTCAAATTTCGATTTCCTCTGCGGCCAAAAACATGACACAAACGAGCAAACAAACAAATCGTTATTCAAATGTCCACAGCTTAAAGTTGTCATGATTCTACCAGCCCAGCCCAGCCCAGCCGATGCCACCAAATCTAACGACGTCGACAACGAGTGGCAATAACAACGGCAACGGCAACGGCAACGACAATAACAGCGACAACGACAACAATGATGATGGTGATATTATCAGAATAAATCCAAGTGAAAATTCAGCGAGAATCAGACGGTAACAGACGCAGTGCCATGCTAAATTCCGATGACATACTTCAAATCACAGAAAGCGTATAGAAGAAGCGAACAATTGACATAAATGCCACGCTAAGAGGATATAGCCAATTGCCTTAAGCCAATTGTGACACAAATGCGTACGCTCAGTTGAACAATGATCAGGAACATCTTTCTATTGGGGATGCTGCACAGAAGTGGTTTGAGTTCAATAATGCTACCTTAACTGGATGGCGTAAGTAGGGTTGCGTGGTACTGAGCATTTAAGATTATATATAAAAAAGCAATAGTTTCACATTCTAAATGGAGTGCAATTTATTATAACTAAAGAAATCATTCAAAGATTTGTTTTTATTTTATTTTCAATGGAAATACGAGTATTGCATCTGACTGCCTGAGATTGAAAATATCTAAAGGCAAGCAAAGGACAGACACATTGAGAAATCAAATTATATCACTTGATGGTGGTGACTGATACGTCACTGGCTGCATCTGCAATATGAATTCTTCTTAAAGATTCAATGCTTCTTGATACTTTATACACCTTTGAAATACAGTCGTAGATACGTAGATACATTTGCTGCGAAGCCATTTAAGCCCAATAGCGCACGTCACGTCTTCACTCAGAGTCTCAGAGTTCGATGCTTCGTGTCTGTCTTAAGTGCGCCTTAGTGACATTAAAGTTTCAACAAAAGTTTTAATGTTACACACTTACGAACACTTGCCGTCTGCCCGTGAGTCGTCTGTCGATTTGGATTCTTTTTTTCGTTTTTGTGTGTCGTTTTTTATTGATTTTAAAGTGTAAAAACCCATTTCCTTTTTGTTTTAGGTTTATTTTTCTTACCTTTACCTTTCTACGATTCTTAGAACTACTTTTTCATTTCCTTAACTCTCTCTCTCTCTCTCTCTTCTCTCCATTTCTTACATTTTTTGTTTTTTAGGTTACAAAATGTCTCGTCCCATATGCCGGAATCGACTTACACACGCTGATGTCGATGAGACGCTATGCAGCGTTTCTAATCGTCCAGAGGCAGCAGTTGTGCCTTGCAATACACACAGCTGTCCGCCGCGGTAAGTACTCGTACACTTTCTTAATGTTTTTTTTTTCCATCTTCCCCTTACCCACTGATTTATCCCATTCCAAACTCTATTACCATGTTTTTGCTATCCACCTATCAATTTAAATGTCTTCGACAGGCAACGTTATCATCTACGCGGGCGTGTTTTGATTGCCCACTTCCCTCTTTTTGTCTACGCCTCCTGACTTTCACCTGCCTTTGTCTTATCATTATCCGTCGTTTTCGTTCATTCGTTCGTTCGTTTATAATTCCCCAAGTAACCTCGAGGACGAGGACTAACTCAGCTTGCACTATTATCGCAATGCCTGCCTTGGGGCGTTGTGTCTATTACGTCGCCTTCCTGTGTCTTGTTCTGTTCTATTCGATTTTGTTGTGTCGTGTCCTGTTTATCTCCTTCCATTTCTAGATACATTTCAGCTTGGAGTATTGCGTGGTATTGTTTTGTTGTTGGTTTTGTTCATGTTGTTTGCCATGGTGTTTATCGCTTTGTGACATTTGGCAACACCATCCCAGCAAGATTGGAAACAAACTTTACGCCAATTTTCTCAATTTGAATTTGTAGAAATACACATCTTTTTATTTTTATTGTGTTTTCTCCTTGATTGTTTCTCATCTGAATTTTGTTTGGTTTTGTATCTGTGTTTCGACTGCTGTGGTTTTGTCTTTGGTTTTCTTGGGTAGATTTGATTATGTAAAGTCGGCCAATTAAAACTTTGTAAATGTTCATTCTTCTTATCTTGTTAAAGTGATAAAAAATAGACTTTCCGATGGTTTATTATTAGCTTAAAAACAATGGAAATGCAAGTATCTATTTATTGAGTTCACCATTTTAATATCTTGATATACCTATTTCATTGAACAGTAAATCACAAATTGTGGACACTGACTTAAATTTTCAAATGAAATTTCTTTAAAATAAGACTTTTCTACTTTCCCACACAATTGACCACATCCATCCATTCCATCCATCCATTCTCCTTGAACAATCTGAACTATTAAGTTGGACACACTTTCATGTTGGACAACCGCAAAAAGGTTATTTTTTCCCCACACATTTCTCTCCGTTTTATTTTCAACACAAAACACTTTTCTAACTATATTTATTTTGCTAATTTTCCCTTCTATCCGTTTTCCGAATCTCCAGTTACTAAGAGTAGTAATTTTTTTCCAATTTTTTTTTTTTCGATGGTTTGCTTTAATTTTTGTCTTCTCTTTTAACCCAAACAGTTGGATAACCGACGATTGGAGCACTTGCAGTCGACTCTGTGGACATGGTTACCGTGAGCGCATGGTTGTCTGTGCTGAGGAGACTAACGGTATTAAAACGAGGGTAAGTTGAACTATATAGACTTATGTATACATATATGTATGTACGTACTTGTACTGAACTGACTGCATAGGGCAGTGTCCAATGTTTGATAAGTGGGTGGTGACTCAATGCTGGAGGATTGAGTGACGTTTAGTTCATGTAAAATTTTAACTTTCTACTACTAAAAATCCCAAGGGAAAATCTTGTAGTAACAGAGCAGGCAGCCAGTTTGAAGTGAACAAATAAAAAAATGTGTCCGCTGACATAAGCTATGTGTAGTTGGTGGCTATTAGAAGTGGCCCAAAGTAGCTATTATAGCTGCTATGTTACACGAAGAGCACGTTTTCATTTTCGGACTTGTTGTTGAACGAGTCCAGCCATGCCAGACCAGACAAGACCAGACGATTACGGCTCGCCATTGGCTTCTTCTCACTTAAAAAAGTTACTAATTTTAGGCTTTAGCAAATTCTTACAGCTTTAGCAATTTTCTCCTATACTTTGAGTGTAGAGGGTGTAACTACTAATTTAAGTCTTTGCGCTAAACATTTTCGTTTCGTTTCGTTTCATTTTTTGCTTCTTTCGTTATTACAGGTTGCGGATATCATGTGCCGCACACCGAAGCCACCGACACAGGAAACCTGCATCATTGAAGAGTGTCCGCATTGGGAGGTGGAGGATTGGACAGGCGTAAGTATAGCACAGACTGGAGACTGGAGTATAATGTAGAGTGTAATAATTGCACACTTAGTACTTAGCTACTGAATTGAACAAGTACTTCCACAGGAGAAGAGGACTACCACGAAGAAAGTTACTACATTAATGAAGATGTTGTTAATGTGTTTCAGTTACGAACATTCACTCAGTTAGTTAGCCAGCCATTCAGACAGACTTTTAGCCATCCTTCTATCTGTTTTTTTTTATAATCTTGTTCTATAGTCTCTGTCTGATGGATGGATGGATGGGTAAGATGGACTAAGTGAATGAATTTTAGCTAGACTGACTTAGCTCATTCACTCATTGGCAACCAGTTTGCTTGGCTGGTCGCCACTTGTATTTTTAACTACTTGTTTGTTTGGTTGAGTTTCTTCGTCTTTCATAGTAAAACTTAATCAACTTTGAAAGTCTCATTCGGCACCATAATCACCATCACCATTATCATCGTCCTCATTGCCATCGCCATTTTAAATGTTTTCATCTTGTTCTTATACATTTTTAAGTTTTAGTTAAACACCTTTTTTTCAAATGAATCTAAAATTATTTGCCATTTAAAGCTTTAGCAATGTTAAAAATAACTCGCAACATATTTCCTTGTTTGGTTGGAGATAGAAGTACATATTAAATTTATATTTACTTAGTTTTATTGGTTTAAATGGTTCAAGAAATATATTTTAATGTTTAAAATCCATATATGGATTGCAAGTATTGTGGCTTTGAAGAGAAAGGGGATCACATCCACTTTATCTCTACCCATTCTTTTTTTTTAATTCATCTTCGAATCAGTGTAATTTATTTAATTTAAAATAATTATATTGGCTACACTGTAATTTACAATGTCCTTTGTGTTATATCATTTGAAGACGTGGCGGGGAATGTGCAGAATTCGTTTTCAATCTTGTCACATGATCTAATGGCAATAATTATAATAAATCTGCTGAATACTTTGCGGATAAGTTAGTATTTCTTATATTTCTTTAAAACAATAAATAAATGCTTCCCAATATTTGACGTTTCAGTTTTCCATGTTTTATTGCGCCGGAAAATTTTTGTTTTTCTCGTACCTTCCCATCTGACAAGGACTTCTTCTTGCTTATCTCTAACAGCATAAGTTGTCCGGAAGTCAGCTGAGCTGTGCTCTTTCTCAAGCTTATCAGTATCAATATTATTCATTTCAAGCCCCATTTCATTAGCAAATAAATTAAATTTCATCGACTATTGGCTCCATAAATATCGTGTCCACCATAATCACAACCAACAAAATGCTTTGGCCAAAGTTGCTACCAGGAAGATGTGAGGGTTACCTTGGTTACTTTTTTTCATGTTCTTCGCTAAACTTGAGTCAGACAACGAAGTGAAAGTGATCATTCCAAAACTCTTTTAGAATGAGATTGGTTCCCTCAGTCATATCAAAGGAAAGCTTGTGTGAAGCTTCTTAATTCAGAAATAACCTGCTGGTCCAATGATTGAAGTAATGGAGTGATGTTGGGTAGCAGAAGCTGAACTTTGATAAATTAAATTCTTTAATGAGGTTGTTCTGTAAGTTAACTCCTCATTAAAAGTTTCATATATGCGTCTTCGTATTCGTATCATGTTACGTTGTCGTGCGATCAGTTTAAGCAATATGGTGCGCTGTAAGTATTCGGATTAGTGACCAGATGTGGACACCCCGAAACACAAAACACGGATACCTGAAACAAAAGCACATATTGATATGCTTATGTGTATGTTAAATTAACCCATATTACGATTATGTTAGACAACATTGGTTCATTGTGTTAAGCATTGGATCACGATGCATATATCGAATGTTCAAAGCCTGTTCAGAGTTGAGTCGGTTTCCTATTATACTTCATCACGAAATCAATACGAAACGCTTATAGTCAACGTCTTTCGCAGCAATGGCTCGTGAGTGCTAAGCGCACTCTCACCAAATTTTATTTTGTTTCGCTTGTTATGCGAAATCCTCGCAAAAAAACAAATGCGTTAAGTTTATTACCAATTTTATTTATTTTTCTTTTATATTTTATAGTCGAAACACATAAACCACTTTCAATGATGAAATAATAAAAAAAAAATCATTATTGCTTTTATTGCATGAAAATTGAAAATTTCATATTTTTGATAATATTTTTGAAAAAGTTTTCTATAAATTAGAATTTATTTATTTTCGCATTTATTTGAGCATATAAAATTTCAAAAAAAAAAAAAAAAAAGCATTTATTAGAAATTAATTGGGCTTTAAAAGCACAAAACTGAAAATGAATCAAATATTTTAATTGTTTTTCCACGCAAAAATAATTAACTAAAATTAAAAATTAACTGAAAGTTTTATTGCAAACAAAAAATTATTGGAAAATAAATACAAAAAATAATATTTTATATATATTTTTAAAAATTTATTTGATTGTCAAAAATAAAAATAAACAAAGACACTTTGCTCGCTTCAATAAAAATATAAATGTTGTATTTAAATATTGAAAAATATACTTATATTTGGACTCACCAAAGGTTGCATGGTTGCTTTAAAAGCAAAGGATTTTAGTTATGAGATGCTTTGAAAATGTAAACAAACTAATAGTTTTGTGAAGCATATAAATATTTAACAAAATGAAATAGACGAACGTCCGAAAATAACAGCTTGGCCTTTCGAAATTATACCCCATTCGTACCGGAATGATTCGATGGCATTAAGACAGTCATTTTTGAGTCAAAAACAGACTTTCTTTTGTCTATTTGCGATTTGATTGTGAATCGAAATCTATTCTTCAACAATAACCCCTAAGTGACGTAATTTTCCTTGAGGTTTCTGTCGAATCTAATTAAACTGATGATGAATTGATAATCTGTAGGATTATATACTTGGTGGTACTAACAAACGAATGGAAATTTATAAATTTGTATAGTGATAATGTCTTCTAAAGATCGAATCATGACGACTGCGACAAATGGTCTTTATTGGTGAGCTAACTAGGTCCATTCCTAATAATGTATGGGGCCTTCATTGCACACTTCTAAGCATTAAAAACATAAGACTAAAGGGAAAATACTCTAATGATGTAAAGTGTAGTTTAAAAAAAACTTAAATCAAAATGATATAAAAGTAAAATATTAAGGTTTTTATGACTCATGAACGCATTTAAAATGATGAAAGTGTTGCGCATACGCCGCGTGAGCCGAATATTCTTTTTATGTTGAGTGATAATAATGGTATTGCAAAAAAAAAAAACAAAAAGAAAAACAAAAGAAGCGGCATCGCGTGCGTTTTTCTTAAAATGCTAACTATATACTAAGTGCCTTTTCAACTTTCTGTCCATTGTCAGTCATCTTTGTGTGAGTGTTTATGTGTGTGAGTGGGGATTAATGCTAATCATGCATACGTATAACATATCTACATATGTAGATGCGTATCTATGTGTACTTAGAAGTTTTTGCGCTCATTTGCATATGTATGCGTGCACGTGTAAAGGATCTTTAGCCGTGACTTGGGCTTGAGTTACCTCGACTCAACTCAACGCAACTCGACTTGACTTCATCAAAGTACGCGTCATTTCGGTATTGTTTTATATATTTTTTTCGGGGTCTTTCTTTACTTGTGCATTTATAGTAATTCTCTTTTGGCCATGTTTATATTTCAAGGTTTTCATGATTGCCATTTATGTTAGCAGCATTTCACCTTTTTGCCTTTCTGTTGTTTTCTTTTTTTGTTTGCCTTTTGAATATCATCACCGAAGTCATCAAAATTTGCATTAACAATTCTTGAGCCGCATATTTTTTTATGTAAATTTTTTTTATTGCGCTAAACACATTGAGATAATTTATAATTCTTTATCTTTATGCCTCATCTTTTCATATTTCTTGTATATTACATCGTCGACTTAATAAATTCACGGTACTAAATTCTGGACTACTTCTGAGTTAACTGACTAACTGAGTGGCGGCTCGGCTCGTCGGGCATTTAATGTTTGCCCATCATTGTTACTTTGATACTCATTTCTATTCTCATCCTTATATTCTTTATGCATAGTGTTCGGTGTCTTGTGGCCAAGGCATACAAATGCGTAGCGTTGAGTGCAAATCGACTGATGGCAGTCTCAGTGCCAAATGTGATCCACTAACGAAACCAGCCAGTGTACAACAATGCTCCACAGGCATACCCTGTGATGGAAGCAATGTGGGTGGTGGTACCATAATCGTGGGAAGCAGCCGGCCAATAAATGAGGTATGTACTCAGTACTTAATACTTTATTCTCACTACTTTACTGATTATTTTATGAAATTTATAGCGCTCTGAACGTCATATGGATTCATCTGCACTTGATGAGGACGATGAGCCCGAAGAAGATGAAGAGGATGATGAGCTTGATGATGAAGAATCTAGCCAGGATATAGATGATGGTGATCAAAATTCATACAATGATCAGCCAAATATGTTTGCACATCATACAATGAGTCGTTTGCACCATGAAGAACCACAGGAGCCCCGAACAATGCGTTTATCAGGCGGCGGTCATGGTTCACGGGATACAGATATGCCTTCATTGGATCCAACGTGAGTTTTTTTTTTTTACTACTAACAATTATCTGTATTTTGTTTAATTATCGTCTATTCACACATTAGCCATCGGTAGCTATTGGTTGTAAGTGACAATAAACATGTCAGCTAACAATCTTTAATTAAAATACCATATACCTATGCTTAGGACATTCGTGCAGGCATACTTAGTTGAAATATTGTACATACTTGTATGTATATATTTACAATGAATATGTCACCTATGTAAAACATGTAGTATATGTATTTAGTATTGTTATGCTTCAGGCAGTCAGTGAGATAGTCAAACAACCAGACACATGACACTCGACTCAACTCAACGCAACTCAACAGAATAGAACAGAACTCGAGACGACACAAGTCAACTCGACACCAGACATGTCATCTTCGCTACTCTACTCAACTCAACTCAACTCAACTTAACTGAATTGAACTCGACCAGACATGACTTCACTGGTTGCTTTGAATAGATCTAAAGCTTAGGCTTAGTTTTCCTTTTTCTAAAGGTTGTCTGGCCACATAAGGTCAGTGACGTAGTTATGGAAAGGAATATATTAGAATATGAATATGAAAAGGAATTTAGGAAAATAATAATGTATACGTTCATATCCTGTTGACTCTCAGAACTACAACACGTACAACAGTAGGTATGTCAAATCTGTCATTAATTCCATTCGTATTACAAGAATTACCTTAATTAGATATAAAAACTAAGTAAATTGTTGTATTAATAAGTTGCTTTCCAATTTCGAACACAAAACGATTTACTAGTTTGCTTATTTAGCTGGCAGGGCCAAACTCGTGCTAAGACATAAACTCCCATTCTACTCGTATTTGCTTATTTACCAACTAATTCTATTGTACTTAGTTGCATGTACAAAAAACATGGACATCATAAATGCTAACTAAACTCATCATTATAGCAATAATGAAATTTGTTTTGCTTGCTCCTAATGTTCTTCTATGTTTCATGTTTCATGTTCCACGTTCAATGTTCAATTAACAATTAAACGCATTTTGATTTATATCGATATTGAAAGCGTGTTGCCCAGATATATAAGTATACTTTATTATACTTTGCTTGCTCTAATGAAATCATTAGACTACTTTGACTACGTTGCTGCTGCACTTGACTCGTGGCACACAAAATACTTTATCGCGGTACTTTATCGCTTTAGGTTGTTTCTTTTCGCCAGTGGTTGGTTTTTACAATATGTATATTGTTTAGGTCTCTCAAAGGCACACTTTTATTGACATTAAGTATACTGAGCCACAGTAGTAGAAATATTGGGTGAAGTGGTGTAAGGGATTACTTATATATTGTACTTGTATATGTAGAACATACGAGCTATTTACAATGTTCTGTCTTTACATTTTTGTCTTTGCCTTAATCATCATGTAGTGTATAAAGTTAAAGTACTTCGTTCATGTTGGCAATACTTAGTGGCGCCTAATTATATGCTATTGTTTTCTTGTTTTTGTTAATATTTGTGAGGCAAAAAATGTCAAGTGAAATTATATTGTAGTAGTTGGGAAATTGTTTAATGAAAGACATTTATTTAGAAAACAAACAAAAAATGGAAAAAACAAGGGAATTTTGAATTAGTTAATCTTTGATTGGCATTTCATATTTCACACACTGTGTATGTATGTATTTATATAGAAAAAAACAAAGAAAAGAAAACGGAATTCAATACAGTTTCCCTCTATGTATTGTATAATCTTTTATCATTGGCATCGAAATAACAAACGGACGTTAACAATTTGAATTTAGCTGGATTTGCTAAATTTAAACATTTTGTATATAGAAAAACTACAAAAACATCTCAACCATGGGTGACAGTTTAATGTCCAGTATTATGTTATTGATTTGTATACAAATCTAAGAAACTTATCATCATAAACTACCGAACTTGGTATACTCGTATACTGTATGATTGTCATATAGTGTCTGTATCTATTGTATTACTCAATTGTTTGTTGTTGGATGGAGTTCATTGTAGTTTTTCATACGCATAAAATTGTACGCATTCGCAATTTTGATGGCGGCGGCGCCGTCACAGCTTCCAACCGAAGCCAAAAATCTGTGAAAGTAGGTCACATGCTTGATTTGATGATTTCGAAAGCGTTGTTCATATTGGTATGTACATATAGCAAGACTGTGAGGCTGTGAAACTTTCCATTGTGGCCTGTTAAATCTTGCTTGAATGGCGGATGGCGCATGGCGTCGTCGTCGTCGTCATCGGCATCGACATCGACATCTCGTTGTCAGCCGCCTTTAGTTTTTATATAACAACTAAAGCGATTTCCATTCTTTTTTTTTTAGTTATAGACAGACATTGTCGAAACTTAGTTGTGGTTGTTGTTGATGTTGTTTCTTTTTTGGCGATTCTGTTTGTTGTACTGAGGCCAAGGCCTCTTTGCCCGGATATACTGACGACAGTCAGGCGCGACTTTATGTCGGTCGCTGGAGCTATAGCGTTTTAGTTTAGTGCCAAGAAAAGATAATTTCGTTGAGATTTTTATTTTATATTTTCTCGAGCTTTCATTTTGATTCGCTCTTAGTTGGTTATATAGTAAATATCGTTGTCACAACTGAGAGGCTAAGGCAAATGGCGAAGGTGTGCGTAGGTCGTTGGTCTTTTGCCAGTTCAAAGGCAGTTTATTTTGATGGTTGTAAATGTAGTAGACATCATGGCATACTCACATTGTTAGGTAGGCTTATGGGTTTCAGTTGAAAATAATTGAGCAAGGTTGGCATTTCTGATATAATCGTATAAATGGGTAATGGGTTAATTGGTTGTAGGGAAAAATAAATTCAATGACCTTCTAAACCTTCAGAGATACATTGCATTTTTAAATTTGCTTAACTCTTCTTTTATACTCGTTGCAGTTTTATCAAGGATAACGAATGGTCACCGTGTAGTGTGACCTGTGGTGAAGGAATACGTCGTCGACCATACAATGTAAAATTTTCCTTGAATACTCACGTACAGTGGCTACTGTGAATGATACTCTCTGTGAAGGACCGAAACCACATGATGAAGCCGAACGTTGTGTTGAGGAGCCTTGCATGTTGCCATCGCATGGCTTTGAAGAGCAACGTGATTCTATTAAGGTGGGTGTCTCCGAGCCAGGCAAAACATACGTTTGGCGTGAACAGGGCTATACTTCGTGCAGCGCATCCTGTCTGGGTGGCGTTGAAGAGCTCATCATTAATTGTGTGCGTGAGGATAATGGGCGCGTTGTGTCACCATTCCTTTGCTCACCGGAAACTAAGCCCGAAGCACGTGTGCGCACCTGTAATGATCGACCATGCCCGCCACGCTGGAATTACTCTGATTACACGCCTTGCTCGAAGTCCTGTGGCATTGGCATTAAGACACGAGAAGTCCAATGCATACATGAGGTAACGCGTGGAGGCGAAAATACTATGGTCGTGCCGAATAGCATGTGTCCACAACCGCCGCCAGCAGATCGTCAGTATTGCAATGTTTTGGATTGTCCAGTGCGTTGGGAGGTGGGTGAGTGGTCTAAGTGTTCTCATACTTGCGGATATGGTATAAAGGATCGAAAGGTGGAATGTAAGCAGATTATGGCCCAGGAGCATAAAATCGAACGTCCTGAATCCATGTGCCCCAGCGTTAAGCCACCAGATAAGAAACCTTGCAATGTGAAACCATGTCCACCCGAAGATCCCAAACCCATTATACAAATAAGTAATACAACGCACATTCAACATGATCCAAAGAAGTCAAAAATCACACTTAAAATCGGAGGAGCCGGCGTTGTTTTCTTTGGCACACAAGTGAAGATTAAGTGCCCCGTTAAACGTTACAATCGCACAAAAATCAAGTGGAGCAAGGACCACAAACCCTTGGCACGCTCACGCAAATTCAAGGTGTCAAAGAAGGGTGCGCTGCGCATATTGGACATCACATTCCGTGATGCGGGTGTCTATTCGTGTCATGCAGGTCTCAGCTCGGCTGAAATACAAATTGAGGTAAAGGCAAAGCCGGGCCAACAGGCTGAACTTGAACTGGAGCGACAGGAAGCAGGTGAGAGTGGGTGTGGGTGTGGGTGTGTAATAAACTGTTATGTGCTTACTTAATGAGGCTTGTTTATTGTTATCTTTGCTTGTTTGCTACTTGATGTTGATATGATGATGACGATGATGATGATGTGCTCGTCTCGGACGCACATACATATATAGCAGATCGCCTGGTTAGAGAACGCAGTGGCACTGAGGCACTTACTTCGGCTGACATGACATCCACTTCGGATGGCGTTAATAGGTAAGTTTGTCTTCACTTCACTTCACTTAACTCCATTCTCCTCTCCTCTTTGCCTTTCCTTTCACTTTCACTTTCCTTTTTATCTTCTTAATGTGTTTGCTTGCCCATGCTACGGTCAATTGTGACTCGCACTTTAACGTCACTTCAATACTTCAAGTATCTTATTGGCTGCTGCATAAAATCTTAAAAACCCATGCTTTAAGGTTATTTTCATTAATAGCAATAGTCGACACTCGATGTAATGCCGTTCCGATTGTATTCCTGTACAGCGTGCAACATTGAGTTCATATGAGTATACGCAATTCTCATTTGATTCCCTTATTCAACGCTTTGCTCTGCGGTTTATTCGCAATTTAGGTTACGTGTTGCGGGGCTTTATTGACTGTGGTTTCAGTCTGGTGCTACTGTTGCTGTCAATGCTGTCTCTCTATGCAACGATTACTGAATGTGAGCTTAGCATGCCAGAAATACAGGCGGCTTGCCACGACATGCCTCTCTCCGAAACCTACAATAGTCATATGTAGATGAGTAGAGCATATGCCATGCCACAATAACACATTTGCGTTCAATGTTGAATGCAAATAGTTAAGAGCAAAATGTTTCAGTTTTAGCAACAGAAACAGTAGCAGCAACTTCAAAAGCAAAAATGCATTTTACCAAAGCCACAAATAGACAAACATAAAATCAAACACAGATACATTTATGCTGGCTGGCATATACCATAGTGACACATGAACATATACGTACATATGGATGGATGCCAATGTTATCATTCCCTTATGCATCCTAGTACTTAAAAACATCGTCAAATGTTTACATTTAGAATTTTACTTTTACCAAATAAAGAAAATAAACCAAAATTAAAATAAAATCAACACGTTTGTGGAAATTATTATTTATATGGGAAATATACGCAATAATTTTCTGATCAAAATTTTCAAATATTAATTTCAATTAAATGAAGCAATCATTCGCTTAATAATAATAGTAGAAACCGGTGAAAGTAGAAAGAAAGAAATTGATATAACACAATACAATGCGCGCATTAATTGAGTGTAAAATTGAAATTATAAATACTGTTACAGAAAGTAAGCTTATGTGTGTCCTTCGATTGTATTTTATGTCAAACGAGTGCAATGAAATTTGACCTGTTATTTTCAAGGGGGAAATTATAGGAAACTAGCTGTCCCCGCGACTTCGTACGCGTGGTATTAAAAATATATTTGTAATAATTAAATACGCGAAAGAAGAAAAGAAAAAAAAAAATCGCCAGAACATCTTATGGTTTTTGAAACACGACTACCCTGCGATCCTCCCACTTCCCTTGTCAACATACAAAAAATTGATTAATAGCCTCAAACACGAAACACAAACAAAGCAAAGCACAAACAACGAAACTCACTGTCTCTTTCTTGTCTCATTTTTTGTCTTGCAGTGGTTTTCAAAAAACTTAATACTTAAAAATATTATATTAAAAATTAAAAACTTAAAAAAATAAGTATGCACCTCTTTTTATAAGTATTCGTTTGTCATTTAATAAAAATAATTACTAAAATCGGCTGAGTCTAGTATGCGCTAGATAAAAAAATGTAAAAAATTTGGTAAAAAAATGCCTGAATCTCGACAATAGCGCCACCTACTAGGTCTACCTGAACCATAAGCCATATTGGTGACCCCATAAGTAAAACAAAAAAAAATGTATCAAAATTGGTATAGCCGTTTAGGAGATTAAGAGTCACAAAATCTCGTACACTCAAATTTTATTTATAAAGAAATCCTTTTTAAAGTGATATATTTCCTAAATAATTTCAATATCAAAAGTGCTATAAATGAGATATATTATTATTATTATATATATATATCAAAGTTTCCGTACCAAGTTGGGGTGTGTATGGGAGATACACTTAGTGGTACAAGTTGGCTGATTCTAATAGATGTATAGCGCCTATACCAAAAATATACCTGCATAGTGTTGAAATTTCAGTTCAATAGTGCAAAAATCAAAGAAGTTTTTCTAAGAAAATCCTGAATTTTAATGGTGGGCTTGTATGGAAGGTGCTCTTCCTAGTGGTCCAATTTGGCTGAAATATATAGCGTCGACATCAAAAACTTATAGCGTCTAAATTTCAGTTAAAAAGAGCAAAAAACAAAAAAGTTTTTCTATTATAAACCTGAATTTTAATGAAGGTTTGTATGGGAGATATCCTCCCTAAAGGTCCGATCAAACTGAAATATCGACAGTATAAGTTTTTGATGTATAGCCAGCAACTACCAAAATTTCAAGATTGTGAGATTACTGGATCGTATAGCTGTCACACAAACCAATATGTTTTTTTATGGGGACCCCCCCTTTAAGTTTTTGAAAATATTTTAGTTTTAGTATTTGTTGCTATGCCCGGATAGAACTACACATTCTGTGAAACTTTTCAATTTTCTACCTACTACGGTTCATGAGATAGAGCCCGAGAACGGACTGACGGATAACGTAGCCTTAGTAATAGGGTTCCATTTGGCACCCTTTGGGCCGGAACCATAAGAAAGAAGACTCCTCCGGTATGTTTGGTATTGTTGTTTTGATCAAGAATGTTTAATAAATATCTGAGATTTTGTCCATTAGATTGTTTTACAAAAAGTTTATTATATTGAACCTGAAATTGTATTTATGATAGCTCAGTAGCACTGAGCTTAGTAATGACACGAAATTTAGGCTCAGTCTATCTTAACTGATTTCCTTAGATGGTGATTTTAATATTTCACAAGTTACCCTAATATTTTGATATCATTTTAATCAAATAAAATATTTATTATAAGACAATTGCATAGTTTTGAAGGAGCTTAATAATAATCTCCTGTTTTTGACAAATAATATTATTAACATGACTCTTTTCGACTTAGCGGTAATGGTCTCTAGAGTCTAGCAGTCATTTGGCAAGAATATGTTGAAGACCATGCAGAATATTTGTTAATTAAAAGCAAGTTTATATCCTGATTTTAGGTAAATAAAATTACCATTTATTTTGACACTGAAATGGACTTTGGCTCTATTGTACTTCACCTTACTTCACTGTACTTGACTTGACTCCACATCACTTAACTTGAAAAACTAAAATCAAACAAACTGGCAAAAGGCAATTGTTGCACAAATATACATTCCACAATGAAAATGCAATGCTTGAAGCATCAGTGAATGAGATACACTCATAGGAACTAAAGTGCTTTATGACCATCTATCTTTCGGTCCATCATACATACATACATATATATATATATATATATATATATATTAGTATGTGAGTTTGTGTCAGTTAATGCCATTTCCTGTGACGAAGTTCAACAACAAAAACAACAACATCAACAATGATGATTTCCGCTTTATCATTGGTATATGAAAAAATGTCAGTTTTAGGCCACAAATACTCACCTATGTAGAAACTCTTGACTACTCTACTTCCCATAGAACTGTACAACATTCAGTATGTGACTGAATAAATGAATTGAAAGTGCGTTGGTGAGTTGTGTTGGGTTGAGTAGAGTTCGTTGGTTCACAAGTATCACCACAACTGTAAGTGAATATGAGTGTCCATCTGGCTGTTAGTCTGTCTGTATATGCTATGTATGATTGCTTGTTTGTTTAGGCATTTTAGCAATCAAAAGTTACCGGAAAGAATCATGATACATTCTTTCTATGGTATATATTGCTATATTTTTAAATCACTTAGTTTTCCTCTTCCATTATGGTCAAACTTTTCTTGTTGTTTCTGTATCTTATATTGTTACATTTGTTTCTAATCCATACTTTTTCTCTTCCCCATTTTTCATCACACAACTTATTTATTTTTTAGTTTACAAAACACACGCCGCAAGCAACATCAACAGCAACAACAAGGGAACGGACGTGAGCGCAATCGTCGTCCAAAATCGGATGGTGTACAACATGCTGACAGCAGCATCATGGAGGATGAGGTAAGCTACCATTGACCATTTCATACGAGTGCAGATACAAGAGATTCATATGATTTATACTTATGTGTTCTGTGCTCATATATGAAGACCAACAACGAACGAATTGAGTTCTTACGAGTAGTACGTCAACGAGTGTTTGCACTTTAAATATGTTTAGGCAGCATTGTCCTGTTCTGTTCTGTTCTGTTCTTTTCTGTCCTGCCAACTTCAGTTTCGGTTCACTTTGGTTCACTTACGTTCAGTTTAGTCCTGTTATATTTTGAATCAAACTGAACTGAACTGAGTTGTGGAGATTTTTTATTTGTATTTTTCTTTTTAATTTCTGTTTTTAGATTTTCATTTCAACTAAGGATGTCTGTCTGTCTGTCTGTTTGTCTGTCGAATCAAGCACATTTTGAGTAAGAGTGTGTGAGAGTGAATAAGTTTCCTGTAAGAGTTTACACAATTTGTGAATCTTCAGTATTGGATTTGCGGATATTGTGGGACACAAGTAAATACACACACAGCCACACATCAATCTACAAACCTTTGGCGATGGCTTGGATGGTTGTTTGCTGGATTATTTGTTTGTCCACAGGATTTCCGCTCCGCACTCTGTCGGTCACCACACACAAGTAATTTGATAGTTTTCCACTTGGTTTTCTTCTATCAACTTATCACACACTCACACACTCACACGCATATATGATGAGTGCTTGTATTTGGAACAAGTACAGGGGAACCAACACAACAAACAAAAGTCCTGTTTTTTTTTTCCTGTGAATGCTTCAAATGCATTGTTGGCATTTGAGATTTTTCACTTGTTCCAACATTATTTGCGGCATACGTTTGTTGCTTGGCTTGACTTCAAATTTTTACTCTTATTTTGCTTTTTTTTTTTATTTTTTTTTGTTTTCCGGCCACAAAACAAAAAATCACATGAAAGAGCAAATAAACAAAAAAAAAAAGAAAATCGTAAATAAAATTACGTATACGTAATGTGGAAAGAGTCCAGTATATGGAAAACTAATGGAGCAATGGACTTAAAAAGAGAATGAATCAATGAAGATGGAAACAAAGAGGAATATAAACAAAATGAATTAACAGATTGTGGCATTCGTTTGTTACAGGTGTACAGATCGCACTAGCAGCTTTGGGCAGTTGACAGAACCATTTCTAACTAAGTATTGTGTTGCTAATGTTAAAAACTTGTCTTGCTGTCACTAGCCAATAGTTTTTGTCTTCTCTCATGTATTCAATTTTTTTTCTTGTTTTGTATTTTCCGAAATATCTCGTTATTGTTAGAAACATTGGGTAGAAAAAATTAATTTTGGTAAGAGCTCATGAGGAAAAAGGGTAAACTAGAGAAAAATCTTTCAAAGAACTGAACAACAAATAAGCTTGATTGCTGCATTAAATTAGTATTAGGAATGGGATTGAATGGGTTGACTGTCTGAGTGAATGCTTGACTAAATATTCACCCACGAGAAATCTGACTAATGAAGTTTCAACTAAGTTAATTTTAGAGTTTCCTTTGAGCTACAACAAACAACATCAATTCTTTGGTAATTGAGTTGTAAGAATAGAAATAGTAAAAGAATAGTGAAGGAAATTAGTTTGGTTGTACCAGGAAATTGTATTTTTAGAATTAAAGGGAATCTTTGTTCTGTTTATTTTTTTTTTACAATTAGAAATCATTATAAACTTTGTTGGAAAAGATTTCTAGACTTTTTTAATTACAAGACATGTTGTTATTGTTGGTTCAACAATTTTATTGATCTGATTTTTAAAAGTAAATATGATAAACAAGTTTATAAAAAATTAAGTAATTACACTTTATCAAATGCAATGCAAATTATAATGAGAAAAATAAAATAAAAATTTTATTGTAAATAAAAGTCATGACTTAATAATACTAACTATTTCTTTCTTCCTTCACACATTTATCTCTTTTTCAACTTTTGATGGCGCAACCTCGACAATCAACCAACCAATCAACCCACCACCAATGAACCAAACAACCAACCAACCAACCCACCAATGAACCTTGTTGTTGTTTTGCTCCTGACAACAACAAAAAAATGACATTTTACTTTTTATAAAACTACTTTTTTCGTTTTTGTTTTTATATCTGAAACTTCATTAGAATTCGCAATTAGTGCAATCACAGGATTCTATGCCACAACCGGCAAGTGCCAGCAGCGGTAGTAGTCGCACAAGAACCTTGCTGGCCATGCCATATTTTCAAGCGTTGCTCAGCAATCTTCAGGTGAGGTATCCTTTATTAAAAAAGAAAACAAAAAAACAAAAACCAAATAAAAAAAGAACATTAAGGAAACGACAACAATTTCAATACAAAAATAATAATAATAACAACAACAACACAGAAATATATCAATGCAAGTAAGAAAATATTTTAATATGACGGGCAAAACTAGTCAAGTCAAGTCAAGTCAAGTCAAGTCAACCAAATGAATGATAATTTATTTAAATTTGGTTCGATTTGATTTCTTACTGATTATTAACTGCAGTTGGTATATTCTGTGTGAAGGTTTGTTTGTTGTTTCGTTTACTGAATGCATTTTAAAATAACACAAATTGAGTATAATGAGAAATATTCTAATTTCTTATTCTGTTCAATTCAGTCATATTTTGTACTTGTATGCAATCGTTTGTTTGTTTGTTTTTTGTGCATTTCTTCTTTCATGATTATTTGATTTGTTATGATTTATTCATTCATTCATTCAGTTGTGTTCAAATCATTTGATTCAATTGTGTCTGTTTTACTTATTTTTGTTATGAAATTATTTTATAAATTTCATTTAACAACTTTCCATTCTTCAATTGTCGTCTGCATACAACTTGCGCATCTTCATCATTTAACATTATTTAGCTTAACTAAAATGTCTAAAGTGAGAAACAGACAGAAAATGCATAGAAATAGTTTTTCATTCTCTATATTCACAAAGAAAAATAAAACAAAAAAAAAAAAAAACCATAACAAAGATGGCGCCGCACTTTCACTAACTGAATTTATTAGCCAAAAACACTTCACCGCATTTTCACGCCATTTTTAGTGCTGCCACCATCATTTTATTTTGTTGTTGGTTTGTCATGTTTTTTCTTTTTCCTTTTTTTTTTTAGTATGAGCACAACAATCATAATAATGATCATAATGATAATGAAAATACTAATGATGATGATGACGACGTTTATTGCTGCTGCTGTCTTTATTATTGTTGTTATTTGTCTTTTGGCTTTTGTTGTTTTTGTGCTTGAGTTCTTGTTGTTTGTTTTTGTTTTACAACTACTACAACCATAACAACAATATTATAATAATGATATCTTCCATTTCTATTTCTTTTTTTTTTTTTGTTGTATTTTTCACAATTGTTTTCATAAGCGTCATTTGATTTTTCCGCTCAACAACAATTTTTTTTTATTTTTATTTGCCAACTTTTCAGCTGAGTTCTTTCTACTTTTTTCACACTCATTATTTTGGAAACACTTTCACTAAAAACAAAAATGACAACAACAAAAACTACAACAAAATGAAGAAAATGTAAAAAGGAAAACTCCTTGTTTCTCTATCTTCCAACTAAACGCATTTCATTTCACTTTCGTCGTTTTACGGTTTACGTTTTTTATTTTTTCTGATTTTATCTTTTAGTCAAGAGTTTTTCTCTCAGGTGTCTGTTTGTCTAAAAATTTACAAGGAGTTGGCGCCCTTGTTCTTCATACTTATGTCCTTATTGTTATTGCTTTTTCTTTTTCTCTCTCTCTCTCTCTCTCTCTCTATAAAGAATATATAAAAATTAAAACTTGTCTAAAAACCCTTTTGCCATTAACAACTTTTGTTTCAGAACAGCAATAGATTAACAACAACCAACCAACCAACGACTACCATAAGTCGTTTATTCTTTTTTAATTCTTGATTTCTTTATGGCATCGAAAATTGTTTAATATTCTTTTCTTTCTTTATTTTTTTTGTTTTTTTTTTTTGTGTTATGGCGAATTACTAACAATTTCTTTACAATACACTGAATTATTAATATTTTCTTTTAATATTTTATGAAATAAATTGCTTTAACAGAAACTAAAATACAATAAATAACTTTGTTGTTGGTAAAAATTGATTTTTGGTATGTGGACTTTAATTTTTCTCAAGAAAAAAAGGATTGAAATTAAAATATAATATTTGCAAAAATTTATTTCTATTTTAACTTGGTTCAAATTTACTTCATTTAAGTATCATATTATTCACAGTTTATTAAAATATTTCAAGGCAAAAATAATAACATAATAAAAAGTATAATGCATAGAACTTGCAGAAACAGCAATCAGTTCGGTTTAATTGTATTTTAAATATTCTACACAAAATGAATTTACAAAATATTTTAATAATAGATTAATATAATTTAATTTTCTATCCGAGAATCAAAAAAATTTGGTAACAATAGTTTATATTACAGAACTGATGAGTCTGTCTATTCTAATCTATAGATTATAGACCCTTGTAGAAGAATCTAATTTCATTTCCTACCCGTCTATTAAAAAAATTTTGTAACAATATTTTACATCTTAGAAATGGAAAACAATACAAATAATTTGAAATCTATTCTAATCTATAGATTATAGATCTATGTAGAAGATCTAATACCTGGAACCTTTTTAGGCTCCTAACATACAACATCATTTCCTAGGAACTTGTTGATGTATCTACCAGTAAATGACATTTTTCTTACATATTTCGTCTTGAACAAATGTTACTTTGAGATCTTTAAGGAGTTGGAAATTGGTCAAATAATAAAAATAACTTCGTATTGAACATAGAATGATACCTTTGTAGCGTCTCAATGTTGGAGTTACTTGCCGATTCCCACAGTTGCATTGCATATGTTCACATCGGCTTCAGATCAGCCTTTTAGAGACGAGCTTTGATTTCTAGACTAAGTTGAACTAGTATATTATCCTGCTTGTTATTTTATTGTATTTTTATTCAAATGTGGTAACCATCCGGTTGAGATACACTCCAGTTAAGTGACAGTTACGTTTTGTGGAATAGTGGAAACGTTCAATATTATTAGGACACAGTTTCCCCACTTTAAGGTGGTTTGACTTTTATATGTTCTCCACTATTTTTAATGGTTTCAGTCATTCTTCGACCATGAAAAGTTAATTTTGCATGTGCTATGAGGCAATCACACTGCTTTCCTTCGTTGCAATTGACGCTGTGTCATCTGCATATGCTTCAACCTAAACATTATTTCTTACTGGCTTATCAGCAGTATTTATTGTATATAGAATGTGATTTTCGAAACATCAAATACAAACTTTTATACAATTGAAAGTTTTTTGAAACACAAAAGTTTCATTTAAATTTAATATATGTATTTTCATAGAAATTCTAGATTAGTATAACCCAATTGTTCCGATACTAAACTATAATGTGTTTGCGGTCCTGCAGGAATTTCTTTGAAATTCAGGAAACAAAAGATCTAATGTGAACTTCATTTTGCACATAGTAATTGTATGTTATTTGTTTGATCGGTTTCAATTTCAATTGGCGTTGTGCTTAAGATTTTTAAGTTTAGTCTCGTTTTCAAAAGAGCCAAATAAATTTTGGAAATAAAACTTCTTATATCAAATTCACTTCTAATTACAGTTTTTCGATATATTACAATTGATTAATAACTTCCACTTTCTGACATATAAATTGTTAAAATTTATCCTTGTAACTTCCTGCTGAGTAGTGATGGCAACGATTAATCGAAAAGTTCGATAAATCTAATGATTTCGATTAAAAATAACTGATTAACTGATTAGATTTAAAAATAATCGATTAATCGTTTGATTTAAAAATAACCGATTAATCTTTAGATTCATCGTACTTTTCGATTAACCGTTGCCATCACTACTGCTGAGTTTCAATCGCCTAATATTGTAGTAATAATAATAGAACTTTTTCACTAAAAATTCCTTATTACAATATCCAAAGCTTCACTTTTCAATCAGTGATCCATTTGAGAGCTTAGTTTTTCTATTATTCTGGGAATCTTATTTAACTAAGTATATTTAAAAAGCTTTGCGCAAAATTGTAGTTTGATCTCTTTAAAACTAAAGGAGTGGTTTGCGCATCAGCAACTAAGCTGACAAAATGCTATGATTAGAAGAAAAGGTCCCCGACTACAAACAACATAATAAAATGATTAAACTGCATACCATTTTGTGTAGGGAATTTAAGAACAAAAAAAAGGAAACAAAAAAAAAAACACAAAAATATTATACTTAAATGAAAGTGATTTTTCATTTGAATGCTTTATTTTTTAAAGAAAAATGCTTCTTCTGCTCGTTTATATTTCATGTAACAAATTTATCTCATAATTTTTGCCACAATTTTACATCTTTGGGTTTTCTCTTACATACAACAATATTGTTTTGTTGCTTATTTATTTTTCATAAATTTTATTTTCTACATACAAATTTTGTTCAGTTTTCCAAACAACAAATTTTTGTGTTCACAAAATTTTCTTTTTCCTACATGAAATATGAATTGCATCTGTGTATATTTGTTAAAGTATTTGTGTCCATGTGTCCATGTGTGTGTGTGTATCGTTTGTGCATAATTTTCATTTTTAGACAACAAACAAAATACATAAAGAAATGCCTTTTGTTGCATGTATGTATGTATGTATGTACATACATAGATGAAGTATCTACAATATGTTGTCTGTGTGTGTGTGTGTGTGTGTGCTGGGTGCCTGCAACATGACTAAAATTGCATACTTAATAAAAAAAAATATCTATGTATGTATATTTGTATCTTTTCGGTTGTACACAGTTTATATTTGATAGATACATAGAACAACAATAACAATAACAATAACAACAACAACTACAATGTGCAATGTACATGAATGAATAAGCACTAAAGCACACCAGGCGTTCAACTAAACACATTCATTTTGTTTTCTCTAACTTTATCTTATTCACTTTTATTCTTGTTCTACTATTATTACAATATTTTGTCTTCCTTCACTTAATATTAACTTTCATTTACCAACACTTATTATTACTACTACCATACTATTATATTTATTTATTTTTATCTATAAATTTTATTTTTAAATTTATTTTTGACTCATTTTCGTTTCTGTGTTTCTGCAACAATTTCTTTCTTTGTGTTAAACAACAACTTTCACTTTCTGTCCTTCAATTTCTACTACTATCACAACAACAACAACAATAATAACAACAACAACAACAACTACTACTACTACTACTACTACCAACTATCAACACAACAACAATCAATGGAACACAAAAACAATAAATAAATAATGAGAATTTCTGTACAAAACAAAATAAAAACCTAAAACAAAAAAAAAAACATTTCAATGTAGGTAAACTTTATTATGATTATATACTTTTATATGATTATAGACTTTTTTACTCTTTACAACACTTTATTCTTATGCAACTCTTCACTAAAAATTGCTTGTGCTCTCTCTCTCTGTCTTTCGCATTTAAACATTCTTACTCTTTCTCTGCCTCTCTTCATACTTTACTTTCATATAAAAAGACAGTTTTCTTTTTGGTTTGCAAAGTTAAGTATGAGTACGAGTATGTAAAACGGAGAGAAGTTGGAGAAAGAAACAATTGGCAAAAAAAAAAAAGAAAACAAAAATGCATGAAAACTTGAAGACAAAAGAAAACTAAAAAAATTGGAAATAATATTATAAAAAGTTTAAAACTCCATTGAAACAAAACAAAAAAAATCTAACTAACTTCAAAATTTTAGGGCTTCAAATAACTGATGCAAGTAACTTTATTATTTCATCTTTTATTATAATTTTTTATTATAGAAAAAGTTTATTTTTTCTTTTGTTCACCTTTCACATTAGTGTGAATAGATATTACCACTTTTTTTTGTTCAATGAAATTGCCAATGTACATATAACCAGGACTCGTAGATCTACATATTTCGTTCATATGAACATGATCTATGTAATGAGGAGAAGTCATTAAGTTTCGTCTGTCAATCTGCTTCTATACAAATATATTAAATACTTACATTATTACAGTCATACATGGACAGCCGAAGATATCGGATTACTAAAAGAAATTAGATCTTTTTAGGAAAAACTAAAAGAACCTTGCATTTTTGTAATTTATATTCTTTTAAGCTTCCACATATTGGGTTCTGGTTCTAAACATGACAAAAAAATAACAGAAATATATAATATATTCAAGAACGTTAAGTGTTGAACTAATATTTGATATAATTTCCAAACAAATAATGGGTTGAGGAAACAGTTCGCGGACTTTTTCTTTTCACTTTACTTTGAAGTTTCATAACTTTACAATGATTAATTGCATCTGGCAAGTCTTTCTTTTTTTTTTACAATTGACGAATCAGTTGATCATTGGCGATTTATTTTTATTGAGATTGGATCGTTCTATAAAAAGTTATAAGAAAAAATTTGTGCTGCTTCTCGAGAAATTATTCTATGTGCCAAGAAATGGATCGCTTATTTTCTTTCTGGAAACCTCAATATGAAAGATGCACTACAGTCGTCCTATCACTAAAGGAAATTGGAGAAATCATGGAAATAGTTGAGCAAAACTGGCATGTACTCAGTCATGCCATTGTTAATGAACTTAATTTCGATACAAAATAGTTTTAAGCCATTTACAATGAGCTGATTTTAAAAAGAAGCTAGATATATGCGTTCCTCATAAATTGAGTGAGTCAAATTTAATTGACCGAATTTCCATATGCGAATCACTGTTGAAATGGAACAAAATCGAACTATTTTTGAAGCGATTTGTAACGAGTGATGTAAAATTGATAATATGCGAGAAGCTCCAGAAATAGTAGCAAAGCCAGGATTGACGGCAATGAAAGTGATGCTGCGTGTTTGAATGGATTGAAAGGATATCTTCCTTCCATCCATGAGCTACTACCGTTTGGCCAAACGAATGATTTCAATGTCTACTGTCAACAATTGATATGGTTGAAACAAACAATTTACAGAAGCGGCCAGAATTGATCAACAGAAAAGGTATCGTCTTCCATTGTGGCAACGCTAGACCACACAGATCATTGACGTCCTGCCAAAAATTGAAAGAAGTCTGGTTGGGAAGTTTTAATGCATTCATTGTGTAGTCATACACCAGAGCCTCGGTTTGCGTCATCCCGATTTGCGTCGTTTCGATTTGCGTCGCAAAAATTTTTTGTGGGATTTCGAATTGAGTCGTCCATGACTTCGATTTGCGTCGCAAGAAATTTTCAATGTTCTCAAATTGCGTCGTTAATTTTACTTTGCGTCGTTTGAATACACATGCATATTTCGAAAAATACATATGCATGTCGCATGTATTTTAGCTGCAGAAAATATTTTTTTGTAAAAAGGGGATTCACACATAGCGGCAACTGAAGCGGCTGCACATAGAAATGTGAGTGGATAGCAAATAATTTCCGCAATTGAAGGTTCAGTTGACTTTTGATCGCGAGTGTAACAAAGTTTTTTTGCGTAAAAATGAGCCAGAAGCGCAAACAAATTAATTTTGAACTTAAATTAACTATATTAAAACGTGTCAAATCGGGTGAAAAAGCTGTTGACATTGCAAGACATCTTAATTTAGCTCCTAGTACTGTAAGGTCAATTTGCAACCGAGATGCTGATCAAATAAGAAAGTTTTCAAAAGCTGCTACCCCGCTGCAAACACAACAAAGTATGAAGAACAGAAGTCCGTTGTTGGTTAAAATGGAAGCCCTTCTCTTGGTTTGGATTGAAAATCAAAATCAAAGAAAAGTGCCTTTGAGCAAAATGATTGTTCAAAATAAGGCCTTAAGCATTTTCAATGATTTACAGAAAGAAACTCCATCGCCAAGCAGTGGACATTCCGAAAAATTTGAAGCAAAGTCAAGGTTGGTTCGAACGTTTTAAAACTCGGGCAAATTTGCATAATATTGCTCTGAAAGGAGAATCGGCTAGCGCTGATAATCCAGCTGCGGAAAAGTTTCAACTTGAACTGAACGCAATTATCAAAGAAGGGGGATATTATCGTAAGCAGGTCCTGAATGTCGATGAAACTGGCTTGTATTGGAAGCGGTTACCCAAAAAAACATACATTTCCAAGGCTGAAAAATCTGCTCCTGGGTATAAAGCTAGAAAAGATCGACTCACACTTCTTTTAGGAGGAAACGCAGAAGGAGATTTTAAATTCAAGCCTTTTCTTATTTACCAATCCGAGAATCCAAGAGCCCTTAAAAATGTGAATAAAGGTGATCTTCCAGTTCACTGGCGTGCTAATAAAAAAGCGTGGATGACTGCCGCTTTATTTACAGATTGGATTGGTAATTGCGCTGTTCCCGAACTAAAAGCTTATTGTTGCTCTCAAAACATTGACTTTAAAATCCTACTTCTGTTGGACAATGCTCCAGGGCATCCAATATATGCAGATGATATTTCCGAAAATATAAAAATTGTTTTAATGCCTCCGAATACCACCTCCATCATACAGCCGATGGATCAAGGTGTGATATCCAACTTTAAGTGCTACTATCTACGGCGAACGTTTTCTCAACTTCTAGAAGCAACTGACAAAGAAGATAAATTATCCATACCAAAGTTTTGGAAGGATTACAATATCCAGATGGCTGTCGAAAATATTAGTTTTGCATGGAAGGAAGTTAAAGCGACTTGCATGAAAGGAAGCTGGGGAAAGTTATGGCCAGACTGCGTGTTTGAAAACAATGTTCTGATTAACGATGTACCAACTGTTCGCGAAGAAATTGCTAAATTAGCTATGGAAAGAAATGTTGAAGGAATGGAGATTGAAGATATCGACGAACTGTTAAGGTCACACGATGAAGAGCTCACAAACGAACTTTTGTTAACATTTGGTATTGAACATGAGTTAGAAGATGAAACTGATCCGACTTATACGCAAACAGAGTCAAAAAAGCTAACGACTGCGCAAATTGCAAAAGCAATGGGGCTGGTAGACCACCAGGTGGTGGAAATTTTTACGAACAATGATCCCGATGAAAATCGCAGTGGGAAGGCAACTCAATCTCTTGCTGACGCTATACAGTGCTACAAAAATGTTTACTTGGAGAAAAAAGCAGTTTTTAAACAACAAACTTTGGACGCGTTTTTAAAAGAAAATGTAACTCAACCGGAAGAAAATATAGGCGATTAAAAAGCTTTTTTTGATTTTAATTTTATTATGTACATTTCTTTTTCTGAGATTCAGCTTTAATAAGAAGCATTGAAATTGTTGAATATATATATGTATATGAAATAAATTTCCATATGACTAAAAAAAAATTACACATTTCTTCTTCAAAAATTGCATTTTTCTTTACTATGGAACGAATTAAAAATATTTTGCAGTAAGTATATGGAAAAATGTATTTCGATTTGCGTCGTTTCGGTTTGCGTCGCCTCTCTCCGGTCCCCATTAACGACGCAAACCGAGGCTCTAGTGTATTTTCATTTGAAGGCATGTGAAAATCACTTGTAGCAATTTTTTTTGTGTGTGAAACTCCCAGAAATTTTATTTTGTTTTACAACATGTAAATCAAAAAACCAAAAAAAAAAAAAAAAAACATACGACGAGAACTTTTTCTCAATCCAATATTTGATTTCTTCTAATTTATTTGTATGAAAAATTTTTCCCACTTTTAGAATTTATAATTTAAATATTCAGAAAAATTTAAACATTTATCATTAATTAAATCCAATGAAGTCTGAATGGTATATAAACTTCTGTAAAACGCATATCATATCATTTAAACTGTACTCATTTGCCAATTTCTGAATTACCATACAATAAAAAGAAAAAAAAAACCGAACTATTCCTCCCTTTAGCCAGCGACTTGTACATAAAATATAAATGAGGTTATTGTATTATAAATTCATTAAATTCTTATATGCATAAACAAACATTCATCTCTACTTACTACAATACTTTCATGCATCTACTACAATATATTACCATGATGCATTCGAGGCAGGCATTCTATATTTTTAACTGTGAGGTTGGCATTTTAATATAATTAGTGATAGAGCGACTAAAAGCTTTGTCCATCAGTAGTCTATTATCATAATTAAATCCAAAAATATTGGTTATGTAAATGAAGAGTTATAAACGAATTCTAAATATTCAGATGGACCAAGATACATTTTTATAATGTATCCAAATTGTTCACATCCTTCTCACTATCACTACCAAATGTTAATTTAATTAGGACAAAAATATATTTTCAATTTCATCAAAAGATATTTAATAAAACTCTTAATAATTGGCGACCAAAGAAACTATTTAGTAAAGTGATTAAAATTATCTAAAGTTTTTAGTAGAATTTTACTTCATCTTCATCTTAATTTTGGTTCCAAAGAATGGAATCAATGAAACTTATTCTTTTTCTATTTATATTATTATAATTTTATATCTTTCTGCATGCTTAGATTTGTTTTTATTAATATTTATTTGTTAAAATATAATCAAAACTCTTTAGATAAGAGAAAATGCATGAAATTATTGAATTTCTTTGTCAGATCAAAAATTTGAACCATTAAATCATTTCAACATTTGTCAATCAACCAATCGCTTAACATATTTGTATGTGAATTTCTGTGTTTTCCATCTTCAGATTATTTTTAAATATGTTTATTTATTAATTAATTAATTAATTAGTAAGCATTTTAAATATTTAACAATATTTTTGTTATTAAAAGAAAAAATTAATTACATTAAATAAAAATTAAATACAATATTAAATTCCAGCCGAGTTAAGCACATTCTGAAGGTAAGTTTTACAGCATTTATTGTGGATTTGATTATATCGTAAAAAATAAAATAACAACAAAAAGTATAAAAAACAAAAAAAAAATATATTGTATATATAATTATTTGTTTTGACACTTTTAATTACAATAAAAATATCTGAATGAAAACATAAAAGGCTCCATGAATCCTTTTTTTTTTTGTTTTTGGTTTTTTGTTCGCTAACAATTAGCACAATTCACTATCAATGGCATTCAATGAAAATCTTTTGTATAGAAAACCTCATTGAGTAATTAGTTAGTTGTGTGGAAGTCAATTTTGTAATGTTAATTTATGATTTGTTCTGATGAAAAAAGAAAGGTTAAAGTATTAGTGCATCAAAAGAAGAAGTTACAAATACAGAGTAGCTTGGCATATCTAAGGGCAACTTGTAGTTAGATTTTGCTAATTTATAATGCCATATAAAATGAATGAAACCACAGAGAATTCAAGTGAAGCTTGAAAGCCGCATTAATTTTACTCAATATACCATACACTGTTGGCAATAATCATGGGTCAAGAGCTAAGAACAATAAACAAAATAATAAAATACAGAATACAATTTAATCAAATAAAATGTATTATATTTTATTTTAAGGAAGTTTATTTGATAATTTCACAAATTGTAGCTTTAAATTCATTTTAATTTTTCATCTTTCACTTGACAAAGATTTGGAGATAATAATTTAAATCTTTTTCTTAAAATCAATCAAATCAAAATGCCATACTGTCCCATAATGTTAAAATCATATATTGTCTTGGTGATAATCAAACCATTCTTGCCATAAATTAATGGTCATCATGATCCCCAATGATAACATATTTCTCAAGATTGTTCTCTAAAGAAGTAAAGTTCAATGATTCTGCCAATCTATAAACCTTACTTATTACTCAGGATGAATGAATGAATGATTTTTCACAAAAAAATTTGTGAATTTTCCTCCCATCAATGCAACAGTTTTGTTTCTTTATGAATTAAATCAACAACAAAATTTCCTTATAAGACCTGTAAAAAAGATTGTAAAACAATTTCGCAATTGCAAAGCAATAGCAAATTATTAAATTTACAGTATATTAATATTTTTGAATCATTCAATGATTTTCGCCACAACTGTATGTAGTCTTTTAACAATGCAGCGCGTGGCGACTTTCAGAGCAACGCAGCATGCAGATTAGCCAAAAATAATTTATGATGCAAAAACGTACATATTCACTCACTGACTCTCTAGCTCACTCGACATTCTCAGTTATAATGAAGTAGAGTTTGAAGTTGGATTTTGAATTTCATCGTTTTTGTTATTGTTTTACAACTTCATCTTCTCTTTGCTGAGTTATGTCGCTCTGCCGGAGTTGCCATCTCCATCTTTTCTATTTCAAAGTTACAAATGCAATATTAATCATGCATTTAGCATACACACACACATACACAGATATAAAGATATAAAGAATATAAAAAGTATCTGCCTGTATACCTATTTGGGGATTTTAAATAAATATCGAGCAACCACCATGGAACAGTTGACGCCACAAAATTGACTCATTTTGTATGCATTCAACTTTGACAGTTGCGAATAATCAAAAAGACAACAATAAAAACAAAAAAACGAAAAGGATTTCAAAATTTATGCGCAACAATATTAGCTGCAATTTTTGTTCTCTTCTTACCTCCTTTCCTTTCCTTCCCTTCCCTTCCCCTCCCTTAATAATTCCTTATGCTATTACAATGGAATTTATTTTTTATTTTTTCCATTTACATATATGGCATTTCTGGTGTGAATCACAGCAGGTAGTAAAGCTACTATGAGGGCCAATGAATATTTGTTCTGTTGCATATGGTAAATATTGACTGGCAATTGTGTCCTTGCATTTACTCGTATATATTGTATATGTGTGTTTGTATCTGTGTGAATTATGTTCAGTGCCATATTAAATTGTTTAATTGTGTATCTATGGGAGTCCATAATGTATGAATGTATGTATGTATGTATGCATGTATGCATTTGCATATACGCATATGTGTGTTTTTTTTTTTTTTTTGTTTTTTGTGCGTATGCCACTTATTTAAACTTCGGTATAGTCGTCCCGACCGCATTTGAGTGCGGTGGCTTGAATGATTAAGTTCTCATTTTATTTATTTTAATGAAGATAAATAATTGGTAAATGGAATAAGTGTTTATGATTGCTTTTCATATTTATTGAATTGTTTTTGTTTGTAGTTTCAAATTTTATATCAAACTAGGGTATCCTGCCCGACGTCGTACGGCCAATCGGATTCCTTAAACTTCACTTTCAGTAGAACGCAAGTGGATTGGGCCATACCTACAGTTGCGGTTTCGCACCATCGCTATTAATAAGTTGAATTGCAATTCTGGTATTTCATTTTTGCTTCCCGCTGCACTTTAATTTGGCTAAATGGATAGTCAGTCACATTAATAATTCCAGTGACTTACCAAATCCACAACAATGCACAGCTCCCTGGTCTTGCCTTAAGTGTTATTGTATTATTGAGTCCTTTAATTTATTCAAAACTAACTGTAGTACATTGCGCAGAATCAGACAAATCAAATGCAGTATTTGATCCACCAATTTCTCGACAACAGCGTCACATATCGAATCCAAAAGTACTCTGTTATGTTCAAGGCTAAAACCAACCATGCACGCATTCACAAAATGTCATTGCAATCAGATGAACGAACGGTATAGCCGCGCATAAGACTCAATATGAACACACATAAGAGAAGTTCAGTGACATACACACTCACAGAAGAATTATATATATAAAGATTGTGATTCTAAATCATTCTCAGATCCCCTTGAACACACACAAAAAATTTCATCAAAATCGGTCCAGTCGTTTAAGAGAAGTTCAGTGACATACACACTCACAGAAGAATTATATATAAAAAGATTTTAAAGGTTTTATCTCGTCCAGTCACCTATTACTTTGAATGTAATTTCAAACTTATAATTCCACCTAACTCTGTCATTAATATCTTATTCACAGATAGTTCTTAGATGGAAACTATAGGGGGATGTGGGATCTACTGAGATATACCTGTACTGAGAGATCTTAAAGAGAAGTAACTGCCTCATGGCTTTGAAATGGTTACAATCAATCTTTTCTGATAGCACGACTACCTTAAAGCCTTGCATTCCTATTCTGACAGCGTTTCACTAAAATCAATAACATGGAAATATCTATAATCTTACTTAAATCAACACCTAGAATTCTTATTTCTAGCTTAGACTCTATGGCAATCAATTCCAACTGTTTCAATCAGTTGTGTGTTTGTGACAAAGGAAAGGAAAACAAATACTATGAATAAATGAATGTTTTTTAACAGAAATGATTCATTATTATCTATCTCTGGAACATCATTTAGAAATTATTATTATCTTTGAACTAATTTCTTAAAATATTTAATTACTTTATCAGTTGATGATGCCAGGTTGCCAGATATGTGTATGTGCATAAATGTGTATCTTTCAGTTATGAAATGGCAACAGCATTTTGAAATTTTTGACGCATTCAAATGGAAATAATTACATGCCGTTTATGTGTCGCCAAAAGACAGAAGAAAGACTCCATTGCTCGACATCATATCAAGTGTGCAACGTGAATTTCAGCTCAATTTCAGCATAAAGAACTCTGCATATTTGCAACAAATTCATTTCAATAGATGTTCCAATGCATAAGTGTGAGTATTTATGTGTGTGTTTTAGAGTGTGGATATGACAGTGTGTTGCTGTGTTGGTGTGTGTCCACATCCATCCATCTTCATCATTCATCAGTACTGAAGTTGTCTTCGTCGTCATCGTCTCTGCAGCCTTAGTTTGCTGCTCTCGAAAATAAAATACTTACATTCACTAAGCGGCATCGTCATTTTCCAGTTTCCTGCACTACTTTCCTCTGCTCTGTTTCTACCTACCACTTCCTTATTGCACTTTAACCAGTCTTTGTGGAGTCCTTGGTTGTTGTCGTTATTTTTTTTTTTTTTCTCCATTTCTGTTCTGTTTTTGTTTTTATATTATTTTTTGTGTTTTTTTTTTGCTACTAATTTTTATTGCAAACTATTAATGGTGGCTGCGTTTTGCTCTACTTACTCGTAGTTTAACTGAAATGTAAAAATCAAAATATAAAAAAAGAAAAAAGAAAAACTGTTAATTTTTTGCATTTTATTTTCTTTTATCTTTTGTTTGTTTTGTTATTATTTTTTTTTTTTTTTGCTCTCATGCAACAAATATTTAAATTGGAAATTATTTCATGTTTCAAATGAAATTTTAATAAGAAATAAATTGTTTGCAACATTTTTTGTTTTTTTTTTTTTTTGCATTTTGCTTAAATTAGTTGCAATTTGTTTTATTTTTTTTAATATACATATTTTGCATTTATGATTCATGATTTTTATATACTAAATATCTTGATTATGCAATTTAATATTACCATTCACAGGTTGCATTCTCTGGGGCGTAATAATTTAACGATCTGCCTTAGTTCTTGTCTGCTTCCCCAGTATTATAGTATTGTATTTCGTGTATGTAAGAGTAGTTCAAATGCCGTCAATAAGAGTTTCATGATGATGGTTTTTAGTTTATATTGCAAGGATGCGTGCCACTTTACTCTACTAGACTATAAAAGCAGTAATGACTTCACATATGTAGATATGTGGTGTGTGTGTGTGTGTGTGTGAAATAATAAGTATCTTTTAGTATGTGTATGCATCCCTTTGATGGCTTCCACAATCTAAGCCACAATCAATAAAATCAACGACTCTAAATGTTTATTTAAACATTTCGTTTTACTTTGCTTTCAGTCTTCATGGATTTCGCTAAACAAAACACAAGTAAAATTGTGCAATCAAGCGCAAGGCAAATTGCAATAGAAAATTCTAATGATTCTAATGTTGAGAGTTTGTATTCATTCCACTTGAATGTAATGCGTAAATGTATAAATGTTATTGAAAAGCATCTAATGCGTTTTCACATTACGTTGCGATGCCAATAAACCCAACCAACAACAACAACAACAACAACAACAACAAATGTTGTTGAGCTAATTAAGTTAATTGCCACAAAAGAGAGAAAGATTGGCAAACTGCTTAGCACATAGCATAACAAGGAAGTGATTCTGTGGAAAATATACAAAAACAAAAACAAAAACACAACACAACACAACACAAAACAAATTTCAATATTTCACTTTCTATAAATGCAATATTAAATGTTACAGCAGCCTAAAATGAATTTTTTAAAAATTCACTTCACTTCAATTGATCATCGTTTTCCATAATAAAAGCAATCATTTATTAATTTGTAATCAATACCTAATTTTGATTGTCTGCTTAACGTTTTCACATCTGTAATTGTTTTCCCTTGAATTTGTATCTGTTTGTATCTGTGATTAAGTGAATAAGTATTGGTTACCGCAATAACGGTGATAATACTTAGTGTTTCGCTTGCATACTACTACTTCAATGTATTGTATCTATGACACAGTTTAGTCTAATTAGGCCGAGTAATAGAGGATAAAGTCAAAGTGCATTGAAGCGGTTTATACAATATTGACAACAGCAGAAGCAGCAGCACAAGAACAACAACAACAACAACAACAACAACAACAGCATTAACTAACATAAGTAAGAGAAACACAGCACAAAGGCACTACTCATGCTCTGTGTGTGTGTGTGTGTGTGTGTGTGTGTGTATCTGTGTTAATGTGTTTGTATGTTTGTGAAAATGCAGGCACATTTCGTATTTCAAGTGACACTTGGGAAATCATCTTTTGTATCTCTATGATAGTGCATCCACATACATACATAACAAACTTATATGTAAGCTTGTGTCTGATGGTGTGCGGGTGCAAACCAACAAACAAGTGTAACTGTAAATGAAAATGAATATAACAAAAACAAAAACAAAAACAATGGCAGCAATATGTAGAAAACAATAGTTGCATTGAGGTTGACAATGAGAAAAATATGGCAAGCGCAACAACATCCTCATCTCAAAAATGGCAAACAACAGCATCAACAACAACAACAACACCAACAACAATGGCAATAATGTTAAGCAAAGGAACAAACGAGCCGCAAGTGTGCATGAAAATCATGTTGTATTGTGAATTTTTCTGTTTCTCTCCACCCACAACCCCCATAAGAATCCCAATCCTTACTCCTGTAGGTGTGAGTATTGTATGTTCATAGTATTGAAGCCCAATCAAACAGTCAAATATTGTAGTTACCCAAGCTTCACTTCTCACTGTCGGACTAAGGATTGGCAGCAGGGGCTGTACATGTAGAGGCCTCTGGTTTAAGAGATCTCCAAATCTCAGGGAAAGGAAAAATTAGAAAAAAAAAAAAAAAAATACGGGGCAGGTAGTAACGGTACACTGTTTATTTATGTTTAACGAATTAAGAAAGACGCTATGAGCAAAAACAAAGCCAAACTACATACTGTAGTACAATGAAAGATGAACACAAATGATAGTTTGTAAATAATTTGGTCTGACCTATGTACTTCACCGAATATGCCTACGATATCAATAGCAACAGCAACAATAAGAAAATTAAGAAAAAAAACAAAAACATATAAAAATGTTATCCCCATAAGTATACTTTACTTTTAATACAAAATGTCTAAATTTCCAACTTTGCCGGTGGTTTTCCAAAAAAATTTCTTTCACAATCTTCTAAATGACCTATCAAATCAGCCAAATAGGCCAAGCTGTTCCCAAGCATTACGCTGAAAAAGAAAAAAAATTTCTCACATTTTTGTTACTATTTTGAACGGACCTCTTCTTTTGATGATATAAGCGAGGAATGATAAAATTCCTCTTATAGGCATTATCGCTTCCTCTATTTGTAGAATATATAAATTACTTGACGCTACGGTTGTTGAGTCACGAGATATATTAAAAATAAAGGCGACATTTTTATGTTACATTTCTAAGCGAGCATCATATTCTAACAGGGACCTCTTTCTTTTATTTTGCGCAACATCGACTTAAGAAGAGTCATCATCTTGTTAGAATGTATAACTAAATAATTTTACATTTCCCTTTAGTTCAAGTTTGTATCAGAGTATTCTCGGTATGCCACTTTTGATTGTGCCGCCTTGGGCCTTCGATAAGTTTAGTCCGCTAGTGTGTCCATCTCCTCCCATTCGATTCAAACCATTTCATCTTTGGTAGTCTTTGTTAGACATGTTAGGCTTTCTCACACTTGTTCTAGCTTTATATTTTTTGCTTCATGTCGTGCTACTCCCCTTTCTTCCTTTCCCTCCTCCAGATTCTTGTTCTCCTGCTGTGCTATCAGTATCTTTATTACCAATGACATCGCCCAAAAGTCATTTCCATAACGTGAAATCAAAATGCAGTTTTTGCATTGTTTGCAACAGCTATGGAAAATAGAAGGTTTAATGGGTTGGGCAGGATCAAGTCACAGCCGTCATGAACAGCATACTGTGAGGGCATGAAACATTTGTCCTTTAAAGCGTATGTCAGAGAAGATTTTTATGTTAAACTAACAAACTGGCATATTGCGGTTATCTGAGCTTTTTTAAAGGACATACTACATTCGTTTTTGTTTCTTTCTAGGATGTCTTCAGATCCACATGTGTTGTTAACATCTTCTATCAGAGACACTTGAATTATGAAAATGTGCTTAACTTGCAACTGGATAATCTCTACTACTCAATCTTTACCTCTCTCTCTCTCTCTCTCTGTCGCTCTGCACTTAAAGATTATTGAAATTTAAAAACACATATTTTTTTCTTTCCATTTTATTTTTTCGCCAAAAAATTTAGTATTTGTGGCCTTTGCAGCGTTTTAAAGATTCACGAGGTCAACATTTGCTTTATGAAAATGGCCTCAAGTATGGTCTCGATATGGAACATTTTGAACAAGATGAACCAATACAGACAAAGGCTGGCCAAATTGTAACCAAAGACTTGCAAAGTAATCAAGCGAATGAAGAGCCAGAAACTGAATTTACCTCGGAGTTTGATGCAGCACCACACATGCCGCATGAGCGTTGGGAAAATCCTCATGTGGCGGCAACCAATACAAATACTAGTGATTCGAGTGGCGGCATCAATTATAAATGGCAGCTGGGCGAATGGTCTGAGTGCTCACAGAAGTGCGGAGCAGCTGGGTCTGGTTTGCGGGTGAGTGGATAAGTGATTTTGTTGGAGGCAGCTTCAGCTGTAGTATAATAAATTAGGCACAAGGAAACTGCAAATCATGCAGTAGTCCAGGACATTTATGGCATAATTAGTAAAGTGCAAAGGCAGGCTGACTGCCTGACCGGGTGGATAGTTGTCTGATAGATAAGCAAAGGTTGGAGTAGGCAACAACCCTCAGTAAGTTGGTCCGTCGGCTCGCTTGTTCTCTAGTAATAAAATTCAACGCGGTCTTCATAAATATTTCACGGAGACACGATTCATATATATATATATATTATACATTCAAAAATTAGTGCTGAAACTCATCTTTTCTCTATTATTCTTCCATTTCTCTTATAAAGCGTCGTTCGTTGACTTGCATACGGCAGCATGAAGACTCATCCACCTCATCCGCCTCTATTCAGCGTGAGCTGCCCGTTGACAATGCGCACTGTGAGACGTATGGCTTGTCTATTCCCGACACGTTCGAAACCTGCGGCAATGAGGATTGTCCACACTGGTACAAAGGCGACTGGACACTATGTCAGCAATCTCGTTGCCATGGACGCAATACGGCCGTACAGCGGCGTGAGGTCAGTTGCCGTTATGAGAATGGAAGTTCGGGCATTGCTTGTGATGAATACGAGCGACCAATTGCACGCCAGGAATGTTATAATGAACGCTGTAAGGGTGTGTGGCGCGTTGAGCCCTGGTCAGAGGTAGGTTGAGTGAATCTCAGAAAAGCTTTAAGCAGAAACAGAAGCGCCTTTATTAATTATTAATGTTATTATTTTTCATCTTGTCTTGCTTGTTACATTTTCCAGTGCAATGCGCCCTGTGGTCGTCAGGGCATCAAATACCGCATACTGCAGTGCGTCTGGTATGGAACACGAAGGCCGGCGGGTAACGTCTGTAAGCATCAACCGCGTCCGGCAGTCATGAAAGTCTGCAAGAGCGCACCGTGCATGGCAAAGTGTAAGTCTGTCTCAATTGTTAACTTTGCCTGCCGACATTTTTTGTTCGTTCGTTCGGTCGGTCGGTCATTTATTAATTATTATATTTTCCATTGTTTTCCATTTTTCAGTGGATGCCACAAATTGTAAGGATACCTCGCGTTATTGTCGCAATGCGCGGACTATGGGCCTTTGTCGGTTGCATCGTTACAAGGAGAAATGCTGTGGCTCCTGTAAGCCATATATATTTCAATAAATCCACAAAGGACAACAGCAACAACAACAACAACAACTACCACTAATACTACTAATTTAATACCAATTAGAAAAATGAAAAATGAAAATAAAAAGAAATAAAATACAAATTTATAAAAGAGATTACAAAATAAAATTAAAAGAAAAAAAAATAATAAATAAAAACAAGAACAAGAACAACGCTACGCTTAGCAGCAGCTGCCACATAATAATAACAACAACAAGAACAACAAAACAACCTACAAGATTTACATCAAATAACAAAATACTACAAACAATTAAATCCTTATTAATGGTTACGAAAAATTAAAAACCAAAAACAAAACAAAATTTAAGCAATTTATATATTATAAATATATATGAATAATTATTATGAAAAATAAATAAATATATATATATATATATAAATACGTAAGCAAAATGCTGTTACATACACAATACAAAAAAAACCAAGAAGAAAAATAAATAAAACATACAAAGATTTCTAAAGGAAACAATTATGTATTTTAGGTTAGCGTCACATGCAAAAAATTTAAAAGAATTAAAAGAAAATAAAAATATTTAAAAAAATAATCGTATAAATAATCGAACAGAGCTTCGCTTGAAATATTCTATTCATAAAATCAGAACCAAATCAAGACAAGGAAAAAATAAGAATATATGTTATGTATTTATATTGTATTGACTTCGGTTCCACCGATGGTCATAGATACTAATATCTTTCACACAAAAGGATGATCATTAATTTTTTTTTTTTATATTCTATAATATTAACAATCTGGTTCAAGTTCTTTTGATAATATTCAGTGACATTTACAATGCCTAAGAGAAGATTTATTCGAGAATTGTTTATGTATTTTTAGATCAAGAAAATATAATTTTTCATAACTTACAAAATTTATAAGGTTTCTTTATAAAATCATACTTAAATAACATAGGAGGGAATATATTGGCTTTAATCAACCATAAAAATAGATACATTTTATTATTTTTCTATATATAATTCATAATTCGAATTATTTGTTCAAAAAGAATTCGTAATATAATTGAATAATTTCATTTTCGATAACTTGGTTTTAAAACTTGACAACTCTAACAGAAGATATGTATGATATCAGTTATTTATTTAACATATTTAAATCTGATATAAAATACTAAATTTAGTACCAAACTTGTGACTGGCTACTGTGGTCCTTCGACTGGAGTATATACATTTTAAATGGTAATTATGTTAAATAATTGTTTGATCAATCCAAGTTTTGCGTACATTTTGTCCAGACTTATGGCATTTTTTTTATGCAAAGTTTCATTTGCTTTGCTTAATAAGAAGATACAATAGTTTTCAATACATAAATCAGTTCACATACTATTTACGTTTATATGGGGACTGTATTGGTTACTTTTTGCAACACAAATAGATAATTCTTAATATTTTTCTATATATAAAATATATTACAATTTAAATTTTATAAATATTTTGTAAACTTTGTAATTATTTTTGAATTCATTTAAAAAAATACTAAATCTATAATTTGGATTTCAAAAAATATATTTATATATTTTAAAATGTGTTCTTAGAGTGATTGCATATGGTAGATACAAGTATACACTATTTGTCAAAACTAATCAATTGTATGACTATGCCATGATAAAACTGATGTTTGCCCTTCTGCAAAGTATAAATTATTTTTCTTTAAGAACTCAAAAGGTTCCCATATAAAATCTAACCATAGTTAAAAATACAGATTATAAGACGTATTAGTTCAATTGATTTCTTTCTTGAATCTGTTGTGTTAATATTAATAATATTATTATAAATGTGCTACGAACATTAAAAGAAAAAACAATTTAAGCCCGAAAGCAAAAGACTTTCTTGAGACAAATGACAAAGTGTGAAAGATATTAGAAAAGTTGTATGTTTTAAAATTTGTAGGCATTACAATATTTATCTAAATATGTATTATGGGCCTCAGAAAAATAGTAAATACTAAACTAACTAACGAGCTACGTTACATAAAAAACAAAAATAAAGAACCCACTAAAAGAAAATTTTACAGAAATGAAACTAAACTAAAATAGCAATAGCAATAGCAATTTAAAGGAGAAATATTACGAAGGTAAATTACAATGTAAAAATTTCAAAGAAAATTTATATAAATAATAACAATTCATAGACATATTTCACCCATTCTTAGATAATAAAAATATAAACAATTAAATTAGGCAAATAAAATATAAAGGATGCACAAGAGATAAAAAGTAATAGAATACTAAAAATTGAATTCTCTGTATTTCTATACAAACAAATAATTTTTCCTATATGAGAACCATTCTTAATTTGAAAGAATTTATAAATGCATTTAACATATTAGAATTTACATAAAGTACAATTGGCTTAACAACTTTGCAGTTTCAAAGAATAAGAAAGAATTCCATGTACTACAAACTTGTTTCTATTTGATTTAAAATTCAACAAAAGGCATTTTATTTTATTTAAATTTTAAGTGAATTAAAAAAGAATCCAAAAAAAAACAAAAAATTATAAATAAATTCAAACAAAATGAAGCCTAGCTTAATATTGTAATTCCCTTACAATTGTTTGATTGATTATGTTTATGAATGAATGATGATGATAAGATACGATATTATATAAAAATACAAGCACTGTTAACTAATCTGAAAAAAAAAACAAAAAAAATTATAAAAAATAAATATTGAAAGAAACCACAAAAATACCATATTCAAATATGTAAATATTAATAAAAAAAAAAATAATAATAAATAAGCATTGAAAGTAAATGTTGTTCAGTTAAAAATACAAAAATTCTAATCTTTATAATTTTTTGGTGTCATATTATTTGATAAAAACTTTTAATAAGTAAAATATACATAAATATAAAATAAAACAGAAAAGAAAATCTATGCATTTTGTTCAATTTCTCTTAAAGAGGAAAAATTTTAAATTTATTTCAAAAAAACTTAATTATTAAAACAAAGAAGGCTTGGCTAGTAAAGAAAATTCCTTGTAAATATTTTTAATAAACAAAATTACTAATATTAAATAATAATAAAAAAAAATTAAAAAAACGAAGTTGCATTAAATTTAATACAAAAAAAAAAAAAAAAATATATTAAAATAAATTTGTAATTATTTTGTATTTTTTATGAATAAAAAATAAAATGGTTTTGTAATTAAAATTATATTTACAACAAATTAACAAATATTACATTGAAAAATAAAAATAAAACAAATATTTAATTTAGCTGCTAATTCTAGTTTAAACTGTAAACAATTAGTATTAAATAAGAAAATAATTAATAAAATTAAAGCAAACAGAAATAGCAAAAAATAATATAATTAAATAAAATAAGAAACACTCACACACACACACACACACACAAACCAAACAGATACATAATACTCAACGAAACACTTTCCAAATATATAAAATATAAATAAAAAAAACATTAAATAAAAAATGATATTCTAAGTGAAAGGAAACTAAAATATATTGAAAATCAACCATTCAAAGAAAGAACAATTCTTTTTGCAGCAATTTTTTTAAGTTTCAAATGAGAAACAAAACGAAAACTAAAAATTTAAAACAAAAATGAAGAAATGGGTAATAATTAATGGGTAAAACTTTATTGTTTTTTAATTAAATGGAATTTATGAGTTCAATGTCAAAAAATAAAAACAAAAATAAAAAAAAAAATATAAATATAAATAAATAATTTCAATAAAAATGCAAAACTAAAATAAAATAAAAAAGCAAAGGTTAATTAACAAAATACAAAGAAAATAAAAATGTGTTTAATTTATATTGAATATTCTAAAAAGGATTTAGATTTGTTGGAGTTGCTTAGGAAAAAATTACAAATACTTGAGTTATTGAATGTTATTTAAAATAGATTCTTGTAATTATTTTATTATTTATTATTTTTTTTTTTTTTTTATTATTTTTTCGTATATAAGTCTGAAATTTCTATTGGTTGTAGGTAATGGTTAGCTAGATATCGGAGTCTGATACAAATTAGACCATCACAGTGGCATAAAAATGCTCTGCTGCCTCCTCAGCTTCATTATTTGTAAGTAAGTTGGTCATATCTTTACAATGTCGTATCAAGAACATATAGACTATACGGATACGGATCTAGTGAGTATCAATATTATTTGATTTGATTATTTTTTGCGCATTGTATTTAAAGTGAGGTCCTAAGATCCAATGTCGCCTCAAACTGGTAAATGAATTTATTGTCCTTTAGTCGAATATACAAGTATTTGAGTATATTTGATATTTCTTGATTTTATGACGATTGTTTTTAAGAAGCCAAAAAATATCAATGTAGAAATAAACTCATTGAACAAAAAAAGAGATTTATGAAATTTAACATAACAGTCGTAAAAATTGTGTCAAAAATATTCCGGTTGATGCAATTCGGTTCATTTTTCACACTTTACTTGAAATAACTTCGGAGAGGTCAGAAATGATGAAAACATCCTGAATAGAATTGTAATCAGAGATGAAATGGAGTGTTTTAAAAACGATCAAGAATATCAGCTCCAAAATGCGGAATGGAAGTAATTTTAAGGACATTAAGACTATCCAAAGAGATTTGTCGTCTGGTTTGGTCTTTTTTTTTGGTAGTTAGACAATAGTCAAATCCCGACTTATTGGCTATAAAAAACTGATAGGACAAAAAGTAAATAATGACATTAATTAATATTTGACAAACAGCAATAAATTCACGTTCAGAAACAAAGCCTACGTCGTCTTTAGCATTCGTTTACCCAAAGGTCGTCAGGGTGAAAGCGCTTGAGCCTCCTCCTGTAGGTATTAATGGCAAGAGCGGATGGTAACTTATTATCGTGCGTCGTTTGCTGGTAATTATACCACCTTGTGTACCGGATGATCTGCTCATGAACCGAGAAGATTCGCAGGTCCCTGGATATAACATCATTACGCACGTATCAAGGAGCGTTTAAGATTTGATAGAGTTCTGCATCTTCTGGATTCGATAGACGTTAGCAGTACCCCATAGGGCACCACCAGGACGGCACCACTATATCCTTGTAGATGGTTATTTTCTTGCTAAGGCTAAGTTAACTCTTGGGACCAGTTAAGCTTAAGTGGTTTTTGGCGACAGGTTGCAGTAGTTTTGACAATGTGCCCGCGCTAGGTATGCCTCCTGTTCAAAATCATACCCAGATAGCGGGCTGAGCCCACCTGAGGCATGACTGAGTTATGCAGCATGACGGTTGGACAGGAGTCTCTCCTAAGCGAAAGTATCCAGTGCTGCGATTTTGTACTGTTGACCGCGATGTGCCTGCGGTCACTTGTTTTAGATATTCACAACATTCTGAGTGACTTCAGATGCCTTGCTGGCACTAGCAATGTAATTGTAGCAATTGACAAAACAGCTGTGTGTAGTGTGTATCGGACAGGTCCAAGAACATCATCATATCTGACCTCAACCATAAAGCTGCGTTCAAGCAAGTATGACTTAAGAAGGAGATACTGGGCATCTGGGTGGCTTAAAATCTATTACACAAAACGAGCTGAACCACGCATATGAATCACTATTGACCTTACTTTAACCTTTTTTTTGAGTGATTGGGAAGTTAAAAGGCTCTAGTAAAAACATATGAGGTAGATACAAAATCTGAGTTATTTGTATGTTGTCTTATTGCAATTAGACATTCTTAAGAAATATCCCCTTGAAAAAAACTTAGCCACGGAATCTCTTGCTTTTTGTACTTTTTTTCCCATTCTATTTTAATTTATTCAATTCTGTGTATATTTTTATATTTTATTTTAATTTTGAATCCAAAGTAAAATACTCACACATTCATTCATTTATTCATTAAGTTATTTTCATTAATTTAGTTTTAGTTATTCATTTATTTATTTATAGTATTACAAAATTTTCTCACGTGTTTTACACAGTTTGAATAGCCAAATGTTGATTTATATCTAAGTAGATCAAAGATCAGAGCAGTCAATATAAATGCTTCACATGTTTTTCATTTTGTTAATTTACCTAAATAGCAAAAACAGCAACAAAGAATCGCAACTAATTATTGTAATTACGCGCTTCGATCAAAATAAATAGATTTAGAAGAAGGCGAATAAAAAATACTAAAAAACAAAACCTAAAACAAAAAAAAAAAAAAAACAAAAATAGAAAAGCTTAGCCAACATTTACACTTTTAGTGAATGAGTTTTAATGGCACAAACCTAGTCAGTTCAGTCAGTCAGTGAGAGATTGAAATCCAAAAATACGGAAGATATTTGCAACAGATTGCAATGATTGCACTTATGCAATGAATAGTTAAATACAAAGATAGATACTCAAATTCATACATTGTTAGATAAACATATACTAGATAGATAGATAGATAGATAGAAATGCTTTTGTATGTATTTAGTTCAGTTGAGTTGAGCTGAGCTGAGTTCAGTTCAGTTCAGTTTAGTTTAGTTTCGTTGTATTTTGCTGAGATGTTTTGGATTGAGAATGCATAGTAGAAATCTTGTAGTTGTACGCATGTACTGCAGGATGTGTTCATATTAATGACTATAAATGTGCCAAATTGACTATTTCCTGTACGCCCACTGAGCGCCAGTTCCATTCACAATTCACAGATACAACACAACATCAGCGGCATCGGCATCGTCATTGTCAACGTCGTTTGTCAATTCAAATGCTTGACATCGGCATCATTTTGGTTTGTTTCGTTTCGATTCACTTTGTTTCATTCGTTTCGTTGTGTTTAGTTCGATTCTCATCATCGTCGTCATCATCATCATCATCATCATCATCATCATCATTATCAACACATCTAACATTTGGACATATGTGCCTACGTCAATGCAATGCCAATGTACGAGTATCTAGATAGAAAGAAGGATAGAGATCGAGAGGCGACGGATGAAAAAACAAAGTATTAAATGCCGCAAAAGTGTCATTGCAACGATTTCGATAAACAACTGGCCTCGGTCATTATTATCATCCTTTGGGGGTTCATTCCAACAGCAAGCGATTCATAACGCAAATTAATTGGAATGACTTTCCATGACAATTCCATAGATGTTTGCTTTCTTTTGTTTCTTTTTTAAATCTGAGAGTGTTTCTCTATCCAGTGATTGTCAGAAATTTGGATAGACATTCACCATGTGAAAGCAACATTTGGTTGTGTAAAGCATGATTGCATTTGCCTATCCACATTACGTATGAGTAATATCATTCTTCATTGTCATTTCGAAGAGATTTGGTAGAACTTTTTGATATTTCTTGATACAAAACAGAATATTGTAAGATATTCTATTATATACAATTATTTAATTTAACTTTTGTAACTTTATATACAATAGATTAGTGTATTTTATTTGCTGTTTGGTTTGTGTTTTTTTTTTTTTTTCATGCTAGACAACCTCGATGAATGTCATTAAGTCAGTCAGTCAGTCAGTCTTTCAGTCTGTTAATTAATTTACACAAAAATAAAAACTTTTAAACATTTATTCTGATTTATATGGCACACAATCATAAAAGGCTCAGCCAAGTGAAGATCACAGAAAAAAAGTAGTATATACAGTTGACGTGCGCTTTTCATTGCTTTTAAATCCAGATACATTTTTGTGTTTTTTTTATTTTTTTTTATTGCGTCATAACAATACAAATTTATAGAGTGAAAGCAACACGATAAAAAATACTAAATCCCAACGAAATGACGATGATGATGATGATGATGATGATGATGTTACTGATGCTTATGATTTTTTTACATAGCAAAAAAACAAAAACTAAGAATCAAGGCATTATAGTTTGTAATCAAATGGATGATGATGACAATGATGAAGAAGACAAAACAAAACAATTCGAAATACTCATAGTCAGTGTCAGAGGAAATAATATTTCATATGGCAATTAGTGGTAGTTAGCATACAATGATTGTTTGTTTTTTTTTTTTTCCTTTGCTCATTGATACAAATGTATCTGGACCACCATTTTTTGAGGTTTTTAATTATGCATTAGCAACAACTCAGATTTCTTTTTTTTTTTTAATGAAATCAAATGCTTTAGATGATTACTAAGTAGTACATTCTATGATTGCTTGGGTTAGTTTCTTTATAAATTGACAAACGACATGCAAAAAAAAAAATGCGTTTTCAAATTCCATTAATTGAAATTTTGTCATGTTGGCGTGCGTGTATCTGTACGATACAATATCTAATAAAGGTACTTAGACTACTTATTTAAGTATATAGACTACATACTTGTATGTGTTGTCTTGATTTGAACGCCCACTTAGTCTGATTTGAAGTTAAGACTGGCCTTCACTACTTTGAAGCTGTCTCAATGAACAATAAAACACACGCATTTTGTGCGTTGAACTTTAGCAAATTGTTCATCATCATAATCATGATGATGTTAAAAGCCAAAATTTCCAGACATATTCAAGATTTGTGCCTCATATTTATTATTTGCTTTGATTTAATATCATTTGCAATTGGAAGCAAAACCAGAACTCTGCCGTGGAACTCTCTCTCTCTTGTCTCTTGTCTAACATTTTATTTAGTTACACAGTTTTATTCGTTTATATGTACAATATTTATATTGGAATATCTGTATCTCTGGATAGACTCGTATATATAAAACCATATAAATATCTCTTGATTAAGAACGACACTTTCCTATAGCAACAAAGAGTGTCTGGCAAAGAGATAGGGGCTGACGCAATGGTAATAGATAGAGAACTACTGCATAGTGCAGAGGGATGTCATAAAATTTTTGCATATAAAGAAGCTCTGGATGGCAACGCAACGTTTGCGTAAGCAGCACAGTCAGCTGCACTGCTGCGCAGCATTTATTTTATTCCGTAATGAAGAAATATCTGAATAATTTATTATAAAATCAACAAAGAGAGATGATATCCACCATGATGATGATGATGATGATGATGATGATGACGGTGTTGATAATATGAAGCAGTCGAAGTCAACTTCAAACGCAACAGCGACGCGTGCTGTGATAATCATCATAAGTAGCTGCAGCAGCTTACTTGTTGTTGTCATTGTCTGCGTTTAGATACTTACTTGGATTATGACAATCACAGTTGCGAGTATCATTGGATCGGACAGCGTTGATCATTCGTCGACGCGTCGAGTCCTAAGAAACACGCGAATCGCGGTTCAAGAAACAAGTGTCAATTGTGAGTGAGTTCTACTACTAAGTCTAAATCTTAAGAAAAGCACTTAAGCATAATAAAATTCTATTAAATCTGATCTAAATGCTAAACGCATTATTATCAATAAGGATAATCAATCACCTTTAAATATAATTGTGGGAAATAAAGTAATGTGTTCAAAGAAACGAATAGTAAATTTTTTTAAAAAATATTAAGTATCTTACAAGTGTTTTTGATGTGCGTTTTTTCTTCATAAGGATACACAAGCAGCAACAATAACGCAAGAATACCCTTTACCAAGGAACAAAACCTCCAAGCCTGCCACTTGCATTATGCCAACCATAACCGAAGAATGCATCGATGGCTTCCAACAGTATTATGCACGTCCACCAGAGCGTCCAAAGAAGAAAACCTTAAAGCAGATGATCCACGATGAAGACGATAATTCATATTTTGGACGCACAATCGAAAGTTGGGGTAAGTTCAAAAATTAAAGGATATCATTCAAATGCGTTTACATAATTCCAAGAGAAATTATTGTTCGCCAGTGCAAGTTTTGCAAATTTTCAACAACGCAGTGTAACAGATCTGATCTCAGCTCTTAAGCTTAATAAAAATCTTTTGTATGCGAATTAGCACAAATATAATTTAAGCACAATAATTTCATTTGGGTACTTGTACGAGTATACAGAGATCACACACATCACATGTATTGTATTTAGTAGATACAAAATGGTTGTGTTGATGATGTTGTTTATGTCGATGGCAATGATGATGATGACTATCTGTGTTTGTATTAGTTTATGTGAATGGAAAGTTTGACCTTTGTGCTGTTCAGATCGGTCAATTATCATATTATGTAATCATTGCGTCTAGGAGCTTAACGGGCAATTTTAAAAGCAAATCAAAACAAAATTAAATCTCATATTAGATAGGAAATACTTTAACGTAGATTTAACTACCTACGTTAATGATAAAATCTGAAAACTGCAATTTATTGATAAGTTGTACATTAAAATAAGCAACTTATGATAATAGATAATTCTTCTCAAACTGACCTCATGGATTTTTAAACTATTGTAGAATCCGTGCTTATTTTAGGCAACATGCTTTTTCAAACTGAGTTTCTCAAACTGTGCTTCTACAACTATGCTTCTACAACTGTGCTTCTAAAACTCTCAATGATACACCACTGCTCAACAGCATTTTTGAAGCATGGCATTATTGGAACGAAGCTTTTTACTGCCCGCATATTACGAATGATTTCTAAGCTGAAAAAAGTGTACGATTTTTTGGTCACGACATTCACAGTTTTTCATGACATTGTAAAAGGAGTAGCCGCTTTATAACTTACGCAAGTAAAGAATGATTTCTTAAGCGCTCCGTTTTTTAATTAAAAAAAAAAAAAAAAAATAAACAACAAATTTACAAAAGTATATCAAATTTTTATTTGAAAATATAAAACAATGCTGGCCATTTATTTTTTAAGAACTATGCGTCTAATTGACTTCTAATGCTGGAATTTACTCTGGCTTATCGGCATAGATGAGTAATTTGACGTATCCCCATAAAAACTAGTCTAAAGGAAACAAATCGCATGATATAAACGGTCAATTCACCAGTCTATAAAGCGAGATAAAATGCTTATCGAACTCATATCTTAATTCGTCCAGTAATTCGCGTGCTGTGCGGGCTACACTGAAATCACAAGTGGACCAGGTTCAGCTCGTGCATTTTTGGCAAAAAATAAATCGAAATCATTGAACGAGCGTTCCTCCATAGTCCGAATATCTTGATGGAATCGTTCGTCACTCGTCACCGAGATTTTCCGGAAAATGAACTATGTGATTCTGAACGAAGTGTACTTTGATTCTCCTGTTACATCCAAGTTGCTGGAACAAATGCATTCTTCTCAAATTAGGAAATTAAGGTGGTTCACCGATTTGTGATTTTATGGGACGTCACGCAAATCTTCCTTTACTGTACTTACTTAAAGTGCTTTACATAAATCTATTTTTAGAAAAGAACAAGAGAAAAGAAGATTAACTCCAGTCATTGAGCAAACAAAAGTATTGCTTTATTGATTTGACTTATATTTAGGCCAGAGTCAGTATACATACAGCATTTCAAGATTGAGAACGAAATATTTCAACGGAACCTATATGATTCAGTAATGTAGTTTATGAGGAGTACGATGTCTTCCTCTGTCTATTACAAACTTCATGACAAACTTATAATACTATTCACTGCGTGATTTGATACAATAAAACTGAGGGTAGATTCGAAATCCGTGACCTCGAATTAGTAAATATAACAATTAAAATATTTCATGCAACAAAAAAGTTTGATTTTGTTGTGTTGTGTAAAGATTTTTTCAAAATTAATATTTTCGTTAGGAAAATATTTAATACACAATAATAAAAAGGGGTCAAGTTCGGCACTAATGACGTTCCTTGCTGCAGGTGTCACCGATACAATAGTTGAGTTCTGAATGGGTGGGTGCAAGTTGTAATAGACAATAAATTACAATTGTAATGAAAGATTTTTAATGCAAACCTAAAATTTGATACATGTTTTTTTTTTTTTGTACAACAAAAAATGTAGTTGAGAGTGGAAGAAGAGTGAGTTATTAGATTTTGAATATTTTGAGAATAAATATAGTTCATAGTGCAACAGGCAGAAGAAAGACGGAAATCCTTTTTATAGAATTTATTTTAGACTTCTTTTCCTTAGGCTTGGAGACACCTATTAACTAGAGGATCAAAACAGATAGACATATAGTGAATCATATATAACATTTCAATGGAATATTTCACGTTTGCATTCAAAGAAATATTTGAATAAAACAAAGTATCATCATCGGTTCAACTATCAAAGTAGTTACTGTATTTATACAATAAATGTAAATATTTAAAGACGTCACCTTAACCTTATAAACTTTTGCAACACAAATCAAATATTTTGCCCCCATATTAGAAACTCTTAAGTCTTTAATCGATGTTTTGGCGCAATATTGATTTAGGCCTTTTTGTGTGTGTGAACTAGTTTTATAGTTTATGTTTATATTATTTATTGTTATTGTTGTGTGTAGTATATAGTAGTGTAGTAGTAGTAGTAGTAGTAATAGTAGTATTTTGTAACTGTACTTTGCTAACTAAATTGACTTTGGCTGAACTAGTTTTAACTATATTTTGTATAGTAAATACTCTACCGGCAACAGTCTCCCCAATTTGAAAAAAGCACGCAAACTGATACACACGCATGCAATGGCAATGCGACATTTGTAAATGCCAACACACATCCTTTTCCATTCAAAAGCAATTCAACTCCCAACCTCAGATATATTATGGTACATAAGTCTAACCCACTAAAATATATTTTACTCTGAAAGCCCAGTTTAATGCGCCTGCAGTGGACACTATACTATAAACAACAACCACAACAGCAACAACAAACAACAGTTTCATGTATCTGTTACATAAATTATGTTGAAAGTTTAAAAACACACGCAGAGAGAACACCAAAATAGAGTGCAACTCACAACTTCAATTTGTATAATCCTTACTGCAACCCCTTCCCCTTTCTTAAAGCTCAAACAATTTGAAATTGTTTACTGGATGCAATTCGTAACTCAAAATTAGTTCACTCCACTCAGAAAACAAGTATCTATATAAAACTGAGTGAAGGAACCAGAAACGAACTCGAATTTTTAAAATGAAGTCATTAAAGTAGAACGCTTACAACCCTTAAACAAGAAAGGGAAGGAAAAACAACCCCTAAGGGCTAAAATAGCAAAGGCGCAACAGAATTTGTAATATTGAAATGGAATTGAAGAAGGAACATTGATGTATATAATAAAATAGAAAACCTGTTTTTTTTGAAGCATACAAAGAACTCATCATCAACAGATTCACGTGTTTCAAATTGCGCGCACAAAATAAGAAGAAAGTATCTGAACATCTTGAATTGATCGAGGTTTTGAGATACTTACTACATGAGTTCGCTTAGTGGCATACAAAATTTGTAAACAATAGTAAACAGAAGCATGAGTACATGAGTGATTTCTGTGGCGAATACACGAAATGAGTGCAAATACAAGTGAATTTACTATTTATGCATTTTCACACTGTAAATAATTTCTAATAAATGTAAAAGTGATATCAGTTTGTGTTCATGCGACTCTCAAGGGTTTTGAATTATTTTTTATTATTTTTATTTTTTATTTCAATTATAATTTGTTGTTTTCTTTTCCTGAAACTCTATTTAATAGAATTACACTAAGAACAATTTCTTGCCGGCGACTTGAGTTTACATTTCAATATGTAAATCTCAAATGAATTAAATTATCTTCATTATTAGTTAACCACAAAAATAGATTTTTTTCTTATGAAAAATTCATAGAAAAGCAAAAAATAAAAATTCCCCATTATAGAAATTTTCCATACTGTAAACATATTAAAGGGCAGCAAATGCACAGTCAGGCATCTGACTTATGTATATAAGTATCTTCTCTCGTTCGTTTGTTTGTTCTCTTTGCCCTTTGCCAACCTGCACGATTTGTTGCAACAACTTGGAATCAACCATAGAATACACAGAGGAGGAGGAGGGCAGTGCACTCGTTCACAACTTGGCCATAGTAATGAATGACGCAGAGAGTTGAGAATGAAATGAGTGAAAATCTTTTGAGTGAATGAGAGTAAGCAATTTGGGAGACCGGTGCAAATGGGCAATACACCATGATGATGATGATGATGATGACTATAATTAAAAATATACACATATACTCGCATACAAATTTTCACGCTTTCGACATGCAGTTGCACTAGAATAGTAAGTACTTGACTCATTTAGTCATTCTCTTCTTTGTCAATAACTCATTGACTCATTGACACACTGACAGCATTGAGTTATAAAAACAAAATTATCAACAGAACTCTACCTAACTCAACTCAAAAGCAAAGCGAAGCCAATCCATGTTGGTCTTTTATGATGTATCTTGTGCGCAATGTCGAGATATTTAACTCAATTCGAGTCAATTTAACCCACATTTAATACTCAATTTCAACTCAAGTTTGAGCTCAGTTGAGAATATCTTTTTGCGGCTACAAAAAGTTGACTAGCGTCAGTTGGGCGCGAGTTTTCAGTTTTCAGTATGTTTTGAGCGCCGACTAAAGACGGTTTTCGGCTTGACGGTATTGTGTGCTTGAGTGTGTGTGCCTGTGAGTTGGTGTTTATATGCACAAAGTGAAGTCGCAGAGAGAAACAGTTCACAAAAACAAAAGAAGCTAGAAACATTAAGACAGAAGATACAGATACAAGATACAACATCTACACTTCGCTTCTGTATGTCTTATTACGAGATTATTAAAATTAGTGTTTTGTTTAGTGGAACATTACATTAATTAATAAATCAAGAATAATATTAATAATTAATTTATTTAAGATATTTACTTTTGAAAAAATGCTTAAAGCATTTCAAATGAACTTTCGTTTAAGTTCAGCATGTCACGCCCGTCAATAAAAACGCTTCAAAAGTGTTGTTGTCGTTTATGTTGTTGTTATTAGTACTATTATTATTATTATACATAATATTATTGTATATGTTGTATATTGTATCTAGATACACGTTTCGAACGCAACCTAAAAAGGTGTGGTTGTCAGCCAAAACTCCACTTCACCGAGTGAGTCCAGTATTCAGTCAGTGCGGGCCGCATGAAGAGAAGTTGTAGTAGCAGCAATGTGTGTTGTAGTGGTCACAGTTTATAGAGTGAGCGAAACAAGAGCGTAAGAGTGAAGCGTAAAGCTAAAAACAGAAGACGAAAAAACAGAAAAAACAAAGCAACAAAATGCCAAACATAAAGAGAAAGAGAGAAGAATATTCCAAAAAAAAAAAAAAAAAAAACAAAATTAAAAAGAAGAATAAGAAGAATAATATTAAGCGCATTGCGCCAAATCACAAACGATAAATTTTCAAAAGATACATTTGTCACCCATGCGTTTAAACCAAAAGATACTTTTATACAATAGCTTTATTATTTTATTTTTTATTTGTTAGCTTTACATATGCAAAATTTCATTTTCAATAATCATCAACATTTCATTTCATGCAGCGATTTAACGATTCAAAATATTGTACTACATAGAAGAAAAGATACATTTGTATCTTATGCGTATGCCAAAAGAAAGGCCAAGGTGCTGCTGCTTCTATTGCTTGCCATATATACATAGCATTCAAAAGTGCACTTTCTTTACACTTCCGCATTTTGGCAGCAACTTTTGAAATTATCTTTTCGTTTGTCGTGCCCCCATTCTGCTGGGCATTTTATGCCGACCGAGACATAGATACATCTATGTATACGTATAGTTTCGACGATGCACTTTGAGAAACGCATTAGAAATAATAATTTGTGTCCGCGAAAAATAGTTTGCGCGCAACACTCTAGGATTTTGTTTTAGCCAAAAGATACACGCCGCAACAAACAAACAACATACTCGTACAATAAAACGACTAACATTTGATGAAGCCGGTGAAAACATAAAATTGGCTTAAAGAATATTCCCGAACTTGAATATTTCGATTTTTGTTTTGTTTGCTTATAAAGCAACAAATTAAAATAAAATATTACTTATCCAAAAAATTCTTAACAAATTCTTAGTTACATAAGCCATCGTGCATAAAAAGATACAAAACTAATAACTAAAATATTACGCAAAACGTTCAACTGAAGCTTGATCTTTCGATCGGGAGTGTTTCTACTATAAATATAACATATTTATAATAATATTTTACGAGAAAATTTATTTACAAATTTAAGTGAAATTTCGACCAAACAAAACAAAAAAACTTAGAGGCTCAAAGAAGTTTACAAAAACACAAATTATATTTATAGTATATAAGTTCAAAGAGAACCCACCGGAATTAACAAAATGTCGAAATCAGTACCAATGCCACACTCCAATACGGATGATGATATGCAACATTTACGTAAGGCCGAGCCCTTTAAGCTTGGCAAATTCATATACAATACGGAAGAAGGCACTGTCCTAGGCCGTGACGGTCAATCATGGGGTAAGTTATCGGGATCAATGTAAAACTGGCGTGATTTAATAAAATTTAATAAAATTTCCTTTGGTGGATAAATATTTTCGATGAAGATTTGAAATTTGAAACTAATAAATGGATTAAAAGGCATTGAAATGACTTCAAAAGTTATTTTTAAAGAATAAATTTTTTTACAAATAAATTGTGGTAAAATTTTGTTATTTCGTAAACTTTTTTATGGAAAATATTTTTTTTTTTTTTGGAGAAATATTTATTTTAATATATTTTTGATTCGAGTCTTAAGGAAAATTATATAAAGACAAGTAGCTTCTGTAGCGAATTTTTTCAAGAACAAAGTTTAGTTAAAGCATAAGAATTAGAGTGAAGCTTTCTTTTTGGAATAAATATTATATTTTAAGATTTTACAAGCAGATTTTCTTTCTTGAAACTAATAAACAAATCTATAAATTGAGTTTGGATAGAATATTTTCAAGGTTAATATTATTGTATATAATTTTTTTTTTCAAAATTTTTTTTTTAACTTCTTAGTACTGAATTTGTTAATTTCGTCTTTTATTTTGGAAATATTCTGTTCATAAAGGATGGAATTATTAAAAACAAATCATGATTATAAAAGATTTTGAATGAACTCCCTGCAGTTTCTCTACATTGAAATTGCTTGTCGTTCTCATAACTGTAAGCCATATGACCAATTTGTTTTTCAAGCTAAATTTTGATTTGGAATTGATTCATCATTAATTTTTTTTTTTTAAGTGAAATTTCTTTAGCGAAGGGGAGTAAATCGAAAAAATATTAAAATGAAATGTGACGGAAATCAAAATTTGACAATCTTATTCTTATACTGGAGCTATTTAGGCAAATACAATTGAAATGTCTCAGTGGCATAGTGGTTAGAGAGTAGGACTTGTAAACCGACGGCATGGGGTTCGAGTCCTGCACTGGGGAAAACTAAATCTTCTTCAGCATTGGGGAGTAAATCCAAAAAAATATGGAGCTATTTAGGCAAATACAATATGGAAGTGAAAATTCAAATTTTGATTTTCGTCTCATTTTTTATTCTAGTTTTTGGATTTACCTCCCTTCGTTTAAGAGGTTTCACTTCCATGTTGTGCTTAGGGTGAGGCACACTACTTAAATTTTTTTTTTTTTTGTGGATGTCCAGAGCCTTGGAATTGATATAAAGTTACCAAATCAATCGACGTTCAACTGAAAATAAAAGACTGCTCTATCGATACTCTGAGACATTCATCTCTCCTAATTGAGAAGATTAAGTGCGAAGATTTTCTTGTTCTCACTTTGTATAACTAATTTTATAAGCAATTTGCAGACCCTAGGATTACTGAATCATATAGCTCCCACACCAACCCCGATTCATATTCAAGTTTTTATTGATTGATCCATATTAACCAACAAAGTAAATTTCAAGACCTGATTACTGGATCGTATAGCTTCCATACACATATATCGGTGTTTCTATTTTCTTGTTTTTGTTTTAACGTCTTCTTATATTTTTATTCATTTTTAATTATAGTTTTACAACGAAACGATTGCGCAAATTTATAGTTTTTGTCATAAATAGCATTATACTGTAAACTGTAAAATCTATCTATCTATAGCTATCCTTTGCTTGTTAATAATTATTTTTATGTTGTAAATATAAGATATTATTAGATATTATTAACGACTCTACTCTAAAAATTGGCAATTAGTTTGTTGAAAGTTTTTTTTTTTTTTATTTATTGTAAAGTCATAAAATTTCTTATGAATGACATAAGTACTCATATTTTTCCATTTCACATTAGTGAAAAACGAAGTGAAAAAAATATCAACAATTATATAAATTTGTTAATTTTTGTCATTTGGTTCATAATTTATTTATTTTCTATACTTAGAACAAACATAAGAAAGTCGCCAAAGAGACGCGATAATGAATGAGCTCAGACAATGTGACAAGGTTCAATCGATTCGATTCTACAATATTGTATCGTACTATATCCATTATCTCTGAATGCAAACAAAAATTTGTATGAAAGAATTGTGAAAAATTCGAAAAAGAAAAGTTGAAGAAAGAAAAATGTGTCAACATTGCGAAAAAAATGGGACAATAAAAGAAATTACTTCAGTTCTTGTTTAGTACATTTTGTTGAAAATATTTTACTTTTCTTGCTAATTATGACAATTATCTTTAAGTTCTTTTCTGCTCTCTTTCTCTCTCTCTCTCTCTCTCTCTCTCTCTCTCTTTCTGGTTTATTTATTCAGACAAATTTTATGCTTAAATCAGCTAATAATTTCCACATTTCCAACTTTTCTTTGTCACTTTTTGTTTCTGTTAAAAATTATGAAAATATCAAAAATATTAAAAAATTATTCATTAATTTTGAATCTACTTAGCTGTAACGAAACTATGTAATAGATACATACATATTTTCTATATACAGTACAATACATGTGTATTGTATATTTATGTATTTATATGTATATGCACGTGGCTGTAATGTTCATTTGACATTTAAATAATTTTCTTGGCAAGTCTCCCTATGAAAGAAAGTATTCTATAAATAAATACATATTTATTTGTAAAAGACAGACAGATGAAAAGACAAGACAACGACGACGACGACGAGGATTAGCGACATTTTCTCATGTATCTATAGATTTGTATATGATTTTTGTAGTTTTGAAAAAATATTTATAAAGATTATGGTATGGTTTTCTTTTCTTTTAATACATTGTTCATGGTCATCTCTCTTTGCTTTCACCCTTTATAGTTTTGGTAGTACATAGTAGAAGCTTTGATGATGTTCTCAGATTCTATTTTCCTTTTCTGGTTTTGTGCTAATCTGAAGCCCAACATTGTTTACAATTGTCTGCTTTCCCCATTACCAGATTTATTTGAAAACTAAACAATGTGAAAAATATCTTAAACTTACTTACAGTACTTACTCGCAGAGAGTAACAACAAATAGAGTCAATAGTAAAACAGAAACTTTTATGATTTTATATTTTTTACTCCAACTTTTTTTTTATTTATTTTTGTAATTTTTCGTAACTGCGAATTGCATCAAACATTTATATGATTATATAGAATATTGACTTGGCCATTAATATTAAGTTGCTGGCTTAGAAGGTCATTAGGATGGAGCCTCTTTGAACGGCATCGGCTCACACCATGAGTTGATGACGATTGCTGATTTGCAGGATTTCATAAACCATGGAGCCCCAGTTATGCGGCGAAGAGACTCAGTTTGGCAGGCCTGTACACTCCGAACGCTGCTTGTAGCAGCAGTACCCTAAATTTGAATTGCGTAACGCTAAACAGGGGCCGTAAATTGTCCTCTTATTTGTTGAGCGACACTTAGCAATCAATCAAGCCTACACAACTTTAAATAACAGCAAGCGATTGTGGTTTTAATAGGAGCGCGCCATGTGAGGCTCTTGTCTGGGATAAGTCCAAGATAACGACTTGGAAGAAAAGAAAAAGAAAAAAAAAAAATTGCAGAAATCTTTAAGGAATCGGCTCATGAATCGAGCTATATTCCGACCATGTTAATTCATATTTCCATTAAATAAATAAAAGAAAAAAAAAAAATTCTTAATTGTTTATAAAATTTTATGAAGTGTAAATATTAATATTTCTAATATAGATGAAAACATCTGTGCACTTGATTAGATATAATGGGTATTCCATGATTCATACAATTTCTTAGTCAATCTTCATATTCTCTGTAATTTCCGCTAAACAAAGTTGATAAATATGAAATTCCTGATTATATGGAAATATCCGTTTTATTTATTATAAATTTGCAATGAATTCTGGGCATAACTCAAGAATAGAAATCAACTTTTTGGTTGTGAATATTAAAACAGTTTCAGACTGAAATAAGTAGAAATAAACCAAGTTTAAGTAAAATGTAGACTTACTACAAACTTGCTTCATTTATTTTCTTCTTTATGTTATTATTTTCTCTAAAGAAGGTCTGTTAAGAAAAGGCATGTGAAGCAAGAAGCCGTTGACATTTGAATCATTACAATTTGTGGAAAGAGAGATAGAGAGAGAATATGTATTAAACCCCAATTTGGAGGTAGCTTGTAATGAGTTAAATCTTCTCTTTGTAATGTATCTAAGAGATACTTTAAAAAGCATGAAATCTTGATCAATACTCTCGCTTGTATTCATCAAAACTCTTTTATTTACTGAGCAAGAAATTTATTATAGCCAAGAGTGACTAAATTATATTCATGTGGTGAGAACTCGAAATATATTTACGATATTTTGTGGCAGATCTTAGAGAGAGCAAATATAGAAAAAAAAAAATAAATTGTGGTATCTGTCATCAAATGTGCTTTGTGCAATAGAAATGTGATTTTTTTTTATTATTGTAAGTAAACAGAGAACAGAGAAACTCAAAGTAAATAAAACTTAGGTAAATAAACAAAATGAGGAAGTTGAAGTTTTTATAGCAAATCGCACGTAAACAAATTTTATAAAGAAATCAGTTCGATATTTGATATCTTTCTGAGACTGTTTGACTTCCATGAACTCAATAAACATTTGTCATCAATTTATTTTGTTTTTTTGTTATTATTATTATTATTTTCGAAAACTAAGAACATGCGACAATTGTGTATTACTCCCTAATTAAATTATCTTATTAAAAAATTGACTCAGTTTACCCCCAAGAAATGTGATGAATGAATCAATGAACAAGTGAACTTACTATTCAGAATTTATTCATCTACACTCAACTCACGCCTTAATCATGTATGAGTATGTAACATATATATCAAATTAATTAAAAGTGTTTAACCCATGTGTGCCCAGTATGTTTCTTAAGTGTTTAATTTAATTGTATTCAATTGAGCGTGGTACATTGTTTTATATTCTGAAAGAGAATTTCTTTATTGAAATTGAATAATTAATAAATTAATTTTTTGTTTAATAAATTTCAGCTAAAATTGGCATTTTTTATGTTGCCTTCTATGGAGTTCTTGCAGCCCTGGTGGCAATCTGCATCTGGGCTTTCTTCCAAACTCTTGATCCGCGCATACCCAAATGGACCAAAGCGGATTCTTTAATTGGCACAAATCCAGGTAAATAGTGCAAGTCCTCAAGGGTATTTAAATCTGATTTATTGTTCATTTTAATCTTAAGGTCTTGGCTTTCGGCCACTGCCTCCAGAGGACAATGTTGAGAGTACATTGATCTGGTATAAGGGGACACAACATGAGAACTACAAACATTGGACTGACTCATTAGATGCTTTCTTGGATGGTAAGTAAACTACAATACTCAAGAACTCAAGAACTTAAACAGATCTGCTTTAATCAATCTATGGTATAGAAAAAGAGTTTTACAACTTTCTATTGTACAAATGAAATGTTTAAGATTTCTGTTTATTTCAATTTTTAATCTTTGCTCTTCCATGTGTCGAACACATGCAAATGTTCTGCTTATTATTGGCTCATTGTTTACGGAAACAAATTATTGGAAATTATATCTATCTCACATAGCAGAAAAACATGTTTCTAATTTAATGAAATATTATCGATTTTCTTCGAAAAATACAATTGCTTTGTAGTTCTGCTTATATACTTTGAATGATGCATCATCCATTCTCTAATAATTACAACTTAACCAAGTAATTATATATTTCGCAATACTAGTTGGATGTTTAACATAGGTTTCATATATAGAACTCCTCATCAAATACCCTATAAAGTATAAATCATATCAATAAAATCATCATAGCCAATTTGATCGAATGTTTTATGTCCATTTGCTAGTCTTAATAGAGAAATAATCGCACAATTTCTGAAATTCTGATATGAAATTTGTACTTGTCTTTGTGATCTGTCTAATTACTATAAGATATAGATATAGGATAGCTTTGGAAGTAGAAATAAACATTTTAATAAACAAAAATTATCTTAATATGTAATAATATTTTTCTAATTTTATTTAAAGTTTACAAAGTGCCTGGCTTGACACCTGGTCGTGGTCAAAATATCTACAATTGCGATTACAATCAACCACCACCAAAGGGTCAAGTTTGCGATGTGGATATTAAGTCGTGGTCGCCATGCACCAAAGAGAACAATTATAGCTACCACAAGAGTTCACCTTGCATTTTCCTAAAACTAAACAAAATTTACGATTGGCAACCTGAATTCTATAATAGATCAAATGATTTACCTGAAAATATGCCAGTAAATTTGAAAACTTATATTGCCGATATGGAAAAAACAAATCCCCATAAGGTTTGATATACAATTTGATGTACAATTTTCTTCTTAAGAAAAATTTTAATTCTCTATGAATCTTCAATGTACATAGATGAACACTATTTGGGTTTCCTGCGAGGGTGAAAATCCTGCTGATCAGGAAAATATTGGACCAGTTAATTATTTGCCCATACGTGGTTTTCCAGGTTACTTCTATCCCTATCACAACTCAGAAGGTTACTTGAGTCCACTTGTTGCCGTTCACTTCCAGCGTCCAAAACGTAAGTAGAAATTGATTAATACACAAAGTTTAAGAATATTTAATATTAATTTGTGAGGAATATTCCTTCTTCATAATCATCATTATCATCAACAGGTGGCATCATCATCAATGTGGAGTGCAAAGCTTGGGCTCGTAATATTGGACACGATCGCAAAGAGCGAATTGGCTCAGTTCACTATGAGCTATTAATTGATTAAAACGACATCAGTTAATACAAAAAATGAATAATACAATAATAATAAGAAATGAAATGTATGCATTAGGTCCATAACAACAACAAGAGTGACAATTTCATATTTAAATTTTATTTAAATATTTATAAATATACAATACAAAAATTAAATTCAAAATGAAAATAAAAATAAAAAGAGGCAAACCAACAAAGAATCACAAAGAGAAACTAACTGCAAATTTTGAAACAAATACAAAAAATAATCTACTTTTTTCTTATATCGATAAACTTTTTTAAATTCTTCTACACCGATATATTTAATAAATACAAACTTTACAAAAGAATCAATAATATTATAATTATTTACAACAACATTTTATTAAAAGAAAAAGAAAAAGATACAATATAAATAAAGAAACAATTTCTGGAATTTTTGAATATTATAAATTTTTATAAGAAAAAAAAAAAAACAAACTTAAAATTTAAGCAATCAAAGAGAAAATAATTAAATTTAAATATTTTATTAAAAATAATATTGTAAAATAATAATATACATACATCTAATATTAATCACGTTCAGAACGCTTTCAGTGCCCGCAAATAAATTAAAATTTATGAAAACAGAATAGAAGACAAATTATTGTATTTTTTGAACATAATTTTTAAAATCGAACTTCGTTCATTTAAGTTTAACAAAGTTGTAAACATTTGTTAACTTAATTAAGTACGAATCTCATACCTGTTATTATCATATAAATTAATGACTTCATTAATTTATTAATTAAAAAATTATGTAGTAATTAATAACTATATAAACATATATTTTTTTTTAATTTGTTTATGTATAATAAACTGCCATTTCACCGAATTAATACATTAAAAAAGCGACAAACAAAAATTATAAAAAGAAAAAAAGAAAAAAAAAATATTCTAGAATTTCCTTTTGCTACTAATTTGTAATGCCTTCTTATGAAAATATAAAAAAATATATAAAAAATAAATTATTATAAATATAATGAAAATAAAAAAAAAGGAAAACTTTGTGAAAATGAAATTGATAAATGCTGAAGCAGCTTTTTTGTATACACCAATATTTTTTAGATCTTAAAAAAATGACATAAAATGAGAAAAATATCTCTTAAAGATTTGAAATAAATAAATCAATACACAAACCTATTAACTATAAACAAAACAAAAACAAAAAAAATAAAAATAAAATATATGAAATTTAGTTCAATCAAATAAATTAATAAATAACAAAACCTCAAAATTCCCAAAGTATATTAAACAAATTAAATTAAATTAGATGAAACTTATAACAATCATTTTTCCCAATAAATTTAAGTTTTTAAACAAAAAAAAAAAAACAAGAGGATAAAAATAAGAACAAAAGAAAGAAAGTTAAAGAAAACATTTAATTCAACACAACTTTAAACTACACTATAATCAAATAAATAAACACTTTTCAAAACTCTTCAATGTAATAACAGTGTAAGCAAAAAGTATCCAAATAAAAATCAAAACAAAACAAACAAAAAAAATATTAAAACAAAATTGCCTTCCTTCATTTTGTTAGATTCTTAGTGAACAAAATTTTGTTAGATAAGATAAAATAACTAAAAATATATATACATATTTATGGATAAGATTCTTAATACATGAAGTGTTGTTACATAAGATATTTTTTCGCCGAGTAATGACATTGTAAATAATCGATCATTTACCTTATCAACTTATTTCAGTTTATTAATCAACTTTTCTGTTCTTTTCAGTCAATTGAGTCGTTTGGTCAATAGACCGGAGATCTTTAAATGAAAATCTTATGAAATTATAGATCCCAAATTTAATTATTACAACTATATTTAACTTCCGAAAATTACATTCAAACTGACAGACATGTATAGATAAATTTGACTTTATGAGATCTTCGCGTTCTCCTTTAGATTACATAAGGGGAAGAGATCGGGATCCATCCACATCCTCACTGTGGCCTCAAATGAGCCTATTATTATTACCCATAAATATAATTCCCTCGAGATTCTAGTCTGTATAAAGGATTCAAAGTTTTTTTCACGGCTGGAAATCGGAAATTTCAATTGTACTAATTACCTAGTTATGAAAATCTGGTCCAAATCAAGCCATCACAAGACCTTTGATTCAAGGTATATTAACATCTACATATATCAATAATTTAAAACATTTTATCAACGTTTCGATGGTCTAAGTTAAACAAAATTTTAGCGGTATAGTGTTTTATATTGGGACTCTCTCTTTCAGTAAGCAGTGCTCTCTAGTTTCAGTTTTTGTATCACAATTTAGTTTGATACTTCGGAATGACTAGTTTGCATGGAAATGTCCTCATGGACAGGTAGCCATGGATAAATGATCAGAAACATCACGACATAGTGACGACATCTTTTTACACTAATGTGAAGAATAAAAAAATCACATGAAATGAATTTTAAAAATATCTGTATACTATATTGTGTGTACAGAAGTTATGTACTTGTACATATGTCATCTATGGCGTCATAAAGAAATTATGAATGGAAAAGTATCTCGCACGAGACTTTTGTTACTATACCAAGTTTTAGCTGGTTCAAAAGATCAGTAGGACAATGTATCTGAAATTTTATGATAACAAATCAAAGTTGCTTGTTTATTATAAACAAAAAACGTATAAAGAATCACTGATACATGGTAGGAAAATAGCAAAAAAAATATAAAAAAGAAAACAATTAAAATAACACAATAACAATAATGTGGTAATCATAAAACTAAACAGATAAGATCTGACAATAAACGTAAAGATACAATCAATCATTCAAGTGTTCTTAAGGTACTTGAAAACTACCATTTACGTGCGTCACATATTTCTTAATAAAAAAAAAAAACTACAAAATTACATACCATGATAGCGTGACGTTGACACTTGTTGCCTCAAATGTTAGACTTTTTTTTATATTAATATATATATTAATTTGTATAAAAATAAATAGTGGATATTCTTACATAAAATTTATTTTGTACAAATTACTATTTAGTCAATGGTCAATATATTGTACAAATGTTAACCTTTTTTTTTTTGACAGGAGACACAAGAGAAATTTTGTCATAAAATGAAGAAAAATATCATTGATTTCCTCTTATCTTTTGATTAAGACACTTACGTCTTATTTCCACACGTGGAATATGTTTGACATTGAAATAAATGTTTTTACTTTTCTATAATAAATAGATCACTTTCCTGATTTTTTTTTTTTTTTTTTTTTTAATTGATTAAACATTTACAAAAGCAGTCTCAAAGTTCATTTAAATTTAGATACAGAGTTTTCTTGTTGTTTTATGTAGATACCCTTACATTCACAAATTCATTTAAATATTCATATTTCAGTGAATTGTATACAGAATCTAGTGAAATCTCTTGTGGTTTCCTTGTTATTCTTATTAAAAAACAATATAAGTTTATCTAAAAATCTTTTTTTTTTTTTATTTCTCTATAAAAGCCATTTGGTTTTAATAAAAACAAAAAACAATTAAAAAAAAGGTTAAATTCGTCTATGCCGAAGTTGTTATACTCTTCTCGCAAACGTTTTTGCCTACGCTATTCTGTTGCTTTTGATAAATGTGCAGTATCTTGTTAAAAAGTTTAGTTTTTTAGCTACAAAATTGAGGGACGAAATTGCATACATACAGATGCAACAGAGGGATGGACATGGCTTAATCAACTGCCGACGAAATATCGAACGACAGTACCGGGGGAACAATAGGACATGGGTTTAATGGGTTAAATTCCCGCTTTTTGTTATAGACCGGCTGGCTTTCGATGCTTTTCTACCGATTAAAAAAAATTAATGAAAGAGGTGTCATGAGACACTCGTGTAGAACGCAGCTACTTTCCGAACAAAATTTTTAATTATATTTTATTTTTATTTATTTATTTATTTTGATTCTCTTTAAAAACAAAAACACAAATGAGAATGAATGATGTTTTCGCTCCTGACTTCATTAATGAGAGAATGAGAGTTCTATTAAGATAGAATTAAGTAAAAATATAAAAAAAAGATCTTCCCATTGCAGGACTCGAACCCCTCGTCTTGCCTGTTCTACTCTCTAACCACTACACCATACAGACATTATAATCATGTTTGCTTAAATAGCTCCAATATAATAAAAAATAATCATTTGCCAAATAAAAACAAAAAAAACAATAATAAAATATTCCCAATGCAGGCTTCGAACCCAATGCCATCGGTCTGCTAGCCCTACACTATAACCAATAGAAAAAAATCTGACGATTCTATTTTTAGCTTTTTTGAAATTTCATTCAAAACGTAACGCACATAAAAGAGCTACGCTCCAAAAAAACATGGCTAAATCAATTCGACTCGTCGATCTGATAAAGAGTATACAAGTATGTATTTTATGGTGCCTCAGATGAGTTGTTCTGCTTGTTACAAACTTCATGACAAACTTATAATACTATTTACTGCGTGAAGAGTATAAAATACTAAATTATGCGCAATGCATATTGAAGCACACGTTTCTCTTATAAGGGGACCCTTTCATTTTTTAACTCTCTTGTATTTTTATTATTTGTTCTTAGAAATACACATTCTATGAACTTGACTTTTTCCTCAAATTAATCTAAAGAATAATATGATGATCATTAAATTATAAATTATTCAAAAGAGATACATTTTTCATCCAATGTAAGTCCCCGCGATCCTCTTTTGTTATACGTGTATTTTCTTTTACTTCTTTTACATAGTTTATTTTTTTCAATAAATTCACAAAATTAAAAGTGTTAAATTGCAAACCAAACTTGTTGGCAACACGTGTATTTACTTTTACTTCATTTACATAGTTTATTTTTTTTTTTTCAATAAATTCACAAAATTAAAAGTGTTAAATTGCAAACCAAACTTGTTTATATACATTTCATGTGTAGTTCTAACCGGCGAATTGTGGTCGAATCTAACAAGAATCTTAAGCAGAAGCAAAAACTTACAGCTTAGACTAGATAAACTGGTTTTTGAAGAGGAATAACAAATGATTATTATATCAAAGTGGTTGGAAATGCTTGAAGTTGGTTTATCTTTGCGGATTGCAATTACAATAAACGTAAAGAATTTTTAAAAACTAAGGGAATATGAATACTAAAACACAGAGATAGATATGATATAGTTAACAGTAATTAGAACTTTTGTGTTATCTAATTAAATTTTATAACTACACACAGGGGACTCTATAACTTCTTAGATATTCGCTTATCTCATAAACTCAGATTAAATTATTATCATGTGATTTAATGTCATTTGGCATAAACTATTGTATATACTAATAAACTTCTACTTAAGCAATTCTTTAATGTTATTACCCTTCCTGTCGTAGAGATGCTGTAGAATTAACCCATAACATTCCAAGACAACACACAATTGAAGTCAATGGAAAAAATTCCATAAACTATTGTACTCGTATAGTACAAAAGACAACTCTGTGGATCCAAAGAACAACGCGATTGAGAATAATTGAATAAAGTGACGAGGTTTCTTATTTTTTTTTTTTGTTTTTTTTTTATATGGTTTAAAGAATTGCAAACTATGTTAGGGGATAATAAGATAGTCGTCACAGAAAGTGTGTTGACATCATGTTAAATGTAAAGATCAACTAAGCGAAGATATTATGTATACTCAGTCAGTTGATAGTCACGCAAGCGCATAGTTTTTATTGCAGCGTCTATAGGGTGTAGGTTTATTTGGACAAGGGGAAACCTTGAAAGCTTTTGTTGTACTTGTGCAATAAACTATAATATACAAGTATTTTGTAAAATGACGAAGACAGTGCGACAATAGCAAATGTAAACTGAATAAATATGACTGCAATAGGAAGTGTTAATTTGATTTAATCAAAAAAGTACTTATTACTTGATAAATAAAATAAATTAAAATTAAATGCCTAGACAAGAGTCAACAATATCTACAATAGTTTATGTATATGAATATACTTAATATATATGTATCTACAAAATATTATAGTTGTATCACATGATGATTAATAATTTTCCATGGATTTTCAAAGGCAACGATTTTAAAAATATACATAGATATATTTATGCATGACGCGCTCCCAACTTTTATAGTTTTCCTTCATTGTATTGCGTAGGCTCTAACACAGTGATTCGCAATCTTTTATCCATCACTGTACACGTTGTATACATTTTTAAAATGTCCAGCTCTGGATAGTATGCTACTTTCTACATTGTTGTAAAGGAAAAAAATTTGAGATATTTTTATGACTTTGTAGGCAGAAAGATACTTACTTACGGCCTAGTTAAGTATGGGTTGTGAATCACTGCTCTAACCAAAAGAGCACATGGTATATTGTATTTATCACACTGTAGCTAGATAAGTAGTAAGTAGCAGCATAACATAATGTAACATTTAACATAACAGCGGGGGATAAACACTGTTCAGTTAACAGTAGTTGAGCAACGCACATCAAACAGCATGAAGAAGCACGAGAGAAAAGAGCATTAGTGCGTGCGTGCTTCTTTTGTAATGTTAAAAGCAACAGTTGATTTTTACAATGCAATCATTGCAACAGGTGCGTATTCAAGGGAAATTCGGGAAATTTGTTAATATAAGTTCAAAATTAACATAATTGAAGCAAACATTTAATAGTTAACAATTTTAAGGGCCCTTTTCATAACATTGGCCTTGTAACAAACATACAATACTATAGCAATCTTCTTTGAACTGGAATTTTGTCTTTTTCCAATTTTCCAATTAACATTGCTGCTATAGTTATGATTGTATTATAGTTGTTTTTGTTCAATGTCTGGACACTGTCTACTCAAATAATCATCATTATCATTATATTTGTGTTTACTTGCAACTGTCTCTATCGTTTTGTCTTCAAGCTCAATCTCAATCTTCTTGTTATTGCTTGCTGCTGTTTTTATTATTGTGCTTTTACTTGTGTGTCTCATTCTCTTATCACATGTATGTTCTCACTATTGAAATATAAGAATATTGGGTGAATTAACTACGTGCAGATGTATGTAACACTACGAAGATAATATGATATGAGATAATACAGATACTTTGGATACTTTTTACTAACAATTCTTTGTTATCCTGTCTTTATTTAAGTGTACGTTCACAAATAATTTCTAATTAGTCGAAGCTTATGAAAAAGAAGATTTTCGGGAAAAAATAATAAATATTTTTGATTTTCACGGTCTACTGATATTGATCCCACCAACCCATCAACTGGTAATATTTTAAAGCGATTATCACTAAGTTAAGGAGATGAGATACTGAATTCGGCCATATATGTTTGTTGAGTTGGACTAAAGTTCGATAAGAGTTCCATGGACACTTTTTCTTGGGACCTAAGACATGTTTTCTCAAAATTGCTCACATCCAACTTAAGCAAACATGTTATATTTTATGTAAATATAATACAAATAGGGCATCAAAATGTCACAAGTAACCCGGTCAAAAGTTGCTCTGTTAACGCCTATGCGTGTGTTGGTGTTGGTGTTGATGTTGATGTTGGCATTGTTGTCATTGTTGTCAGTGTGTAAGTGTTGAGCAGTAAACTGGCAATCCAACGAACGAGCAAAGCGCCAAGCGCCAAGTGTTTTGACTTTGCCTTAAGTTTGCCGTTACCATGCTTCACATGCTCCAACCCAGTTGGCGTTCAGTTGGCACTGCGCTCAGTTGGCGATCTTACTTTGTGCTTTGTGCTTCGTGGACGTCGCACGCGCGATTTCTTCGAAAATTCAATTCGCTCCTGTTTTGCGTTTTGGTACGACGAAAATTTTGAAGTTCTCTTTTATATTATTTTTATTGTATTTTCTCGCTTGTGTGCGCTTTTGTGTATTTTATTTTTTGATTTTTATTATTGTATTTGGCTTTGTGATTTTTTGTGGGGACACTTCTTTGAGAAGAAGACAAATAAATTCCATCTAACACTAAACAGTAAATTTTAAGAATAAACAACAAAATACAAAATAAATTAAACAAAAAATAAAATCAGTAAATAATATTGTATTTACTTACATATATTTTTGCGTTTTTATTTAAAAGGAACTTGAATTCAATTTACAAACGAATACATAAATATATAGCCGTTTATATAAATTACTTATATACATACATATTTATATACTGTGTGTTTATTGTAAATATATAAATATAAAGAAACATATATTTTGGAAAACACATTTTTGAAAGTGCCACAGAGAAAAGTTGATTGACCCAAAAACCTTAAAAAAAAAAAAAAATTTTAAGGAAAAAACTCAATATGAAACATGAAATAAAAATAGAATTTGAACATGTAACATTAAAAAAACAAAAAACAAAAAACAGTGGACTATTTATGTTTAAAAAATTATTAATTGAACATAATTAAAAAGCCAAGAAAAAAAATTTAAAATCGGAAATTTTGAAAACTGAAAAAACCAAAAAAATTATAAAACCGAAAATGAACACCACACAAACAAAAATAGAAATAAAATATAATTTAAAAGAAAGAAAATAATTAAAAAGAACACTATTACTTTGGTTTTGCCAAAGATTTTATATCTTTCACATAAATGAAAAAATTTATTTGAATTTTAAAATTATATTTTAAGTAATGTATATTGAATTCATGATTGCCAAGTGATGTTCCTAGTGATCCATTTGAAATATTTAACAGATTTATTCTAGTCCTTTACTCAATAAAAATGAAATATATATATATATAAGTCATTTAATTAATGTTTCTGGTTCTGTTTTATATACAAAATTAATCTATATTAATTTCGTTAGTTCAGTTAAACAAGTTAAACAAATTAAACCAAAAATAATTTCAATGTGAATATATAAAATGAATTTTTGCATACATAGATTGTTTATACAAGTATAGAATCAGATATCTATATATTTGAATTTATGTACTTTGTGAAAGATATAAATTTAATAAAAATAATATTCTTTATTTTAGGCTTTGCGACTCACCACCGTCCACCGTCCACATCCAAATTAAATGTTTTTACTTAAATCTGTAACAAATTTTAAAAAGTTTTAGTGAAGAAGATTGTTGTTTTTTGTTTTAATATTTTTAATTTAATAAATTACAAAAGTTCATAAAAATGTCGAAAAATAATGGTAAAACGGAATACAATTTTCCACAACCAAAAGAGAAAGGAACTTTTTCTGAGATTTTCTACAATCCAAGGGAGGGCACAATTTTTGGACGTACCACCAAGAACTGGGGTAAGTTTACTTATTAAACATCAAGAACAATCATTGTGAGGGTCTTCATTCTAACGTATAAAGAATAACAAAGTGTATTTGATACTCAATTGCGTAAACGATCTCTTTTGATTTTTTTTTTTTGACTGGCTGTTAATTGGTAATCATTTATTCAATGCGATGTTTTCGTATAAAGAACTGTCAGTTGAATTTAAACAAACAATTGAAAATGTCAGAAATTGCAATAAATAATTTATTATTTGTACTTCTATTTACTATAAATCAATTGTTATTTCAATTAAATTAGTAAAATATTTCACTTTTGGGCCGATTTGCTAATTCATAATACATAAAAGTTGTTAACTCTCAGTTTAATCGGTTTAACATACTCAATTCTCAATTAAATTTTAATTAATTTTTTTTTAAGTGAAACTTCGTTAAGCGGAGCAAATCCAAAAAATATGAAAATGAAATGTGACGAAAATCAAAATTTGACGAAGTGAAACTTCTAAAGTAGATAGTCAAGCAATAATACAGAATATTGTAGTGTTATATTGTTTCAATACAAAAGAGTTATTTTATTTTTCGGTCATTCGGCCACTAGTTCCTACGTTCTTTCATAAAGTAAATACAATCAATAAAGCATTTTTTATGTCTCTCTTAGTCATGCATAAGCATTCATTCTCTACGCTGCAGATGAGACCGCACAAGACAATGCGCATTGTCCCCACTACATCTCTGAAGTATCATCGAATTTTGATTAACGTCACATATCATTTTCTAATTTTTGGATTGGGAGGTACCTTCTCTAAAGAAGTTTCACTTCCATATTGTGCTTATGATGGTGAGGCACACTACTTAAATTTTATTATGTTTTTATATGGAGCATCAGTCACTTTCTTTAAGCATTGTAAAATACTTATAAGTTGAAGCGGTTTACACCATGTTGATACAAGCCAAATAAACGTTTGCGTGAAGACCTTTCTATAATTTTTTGATTTCTTGCAAAAAAAAAAAAAATAAATAAAAACAAAAACCTACATTATACAAAATATAAAAAAAATATTATTACAATCAAATCCTCATGCCTAACTAATCTGCATACTTGTTGCTGACTGCGACTAGTTGTTTATATGCGGAAATATTATAATGTATTGTACATATGTATATTGTCTGTAGTAGATGGTAATAACAAAAAGAGGAAGCGAAGAGCAAGTGGGTGGTTTAGTGAGTGCCCTTACACATTCGATTTTGATAGTACTACAATATACTATATACTTCTTGTTTTCGTTTTACGATTATTTACACGACCTGTTTATATAAATGAGTGTTTATAATACTCGTGTACAAAATAAGCAGAAGAAACATTTCTCTCTATATAAGTTGTAGTAGTATGTACTACAAACATACTTATTCTTTATATCTCTCAAAAGTGTAGAGCAAGTCTTATCAAGAATTCCGCGTACATCGCACATGATGGAATATGGTGTTTGTTGATGATGATGATGAATAGTAAACTTAAATCAGTAGTTTTGAATGCACATTCCACGCTGTAGCTACACTATATTAAATATGTAAGGCATTTAGATTTTTCAAAGACATGCCCGGCAATAATTTCAGTTCACCGAATTGTACATACCTTTTACTCACAATTTTCATATTGATTGAAAATTAGAAATGAAATATATACATACTTACAATATGTTATCATATAATTGAACCAATAAATTGTCATGGAAAAAAGTTAAATTTGCAGTTAAATATGTTTACAAACACTTCACAGCCACAATTGTGTTTTTCAAGTAATCGGATAACACTGTTTTAGACATATTATCTCTGTACGACTGTCTGTACAAATTTTCAGCTCACCATTAGATTAGTTTGATTAAAAGAAAACGTGTAGCAAAAAAAAACTGATAATTTCTATATACAATATGTACCTATAGTTTATGGGGTCTCCGAGTCACAATTCTATAAATTACAAATATTATGAATAGTGTGAAAAGTAAATTCCACAATTCCAGTTCTTTATGAAAACGAATATGTACGTAAATAATTGGATTATTCATTTCTTTATATGCCAATTGTTTTCTCTATTTTTTTATACAATAAATTTGAACTAAAAAAGGAAATGAGTTTGATAGTGAAAAATAAGTAATAATAATTATAAGTAATGTCAATATTGACCGATTCTCTTAAAGAAAATAAATATTCAATTTGTCATATACTAGACACCACATAAAAAGAAATCAACTTACATACATAAACTTATATACATGTATATAAGTATGTACTTATATTTACAAGTTGCACATGTAGTATATACAATATTTCATTTTTTAAGATCAAGATCTGTTTAGACAATGACAACGTTGTAGATTGATTGATGACATCAAACTTGGTAATTAGAAATTATATACAAATTTTATATTGTAGTTTAATGTTACTTAGATGTTATCAAATTAAGTATAGTATAAAGAATTATATATTGAAATCAATTTTGTAAATGTTTACAAAACTTTCCAATATAATAATGACTTATATACTCGTATTACCCACATCAAGCCTAAGCAGATGTCTCTCACCTTGAAAGCATGGAAAATGTATTGACTGCTTGGGTCATACTCGCAACTATGCTTAGAAAACAAGATTCTCTTCCACTTTGTAGAAAGTGATGGTAAAACCGGTAATCAATTCTAAGATAGAAATATTGTATTTCAAAGGTATTAAAATAAAGCACTCACAAGGTTTGTCAATGCTCCTTGGTACGTAACAAACTACAATGTTCATAAAGACTTCAACATAACACATCACTCAATAAGTCCGCAGGATGACTAATAAAACAACAACTTTTAGACAAAATTCGATTTTATTCTTCAAGAGTGATACTTTCATTCCATGGCTTCCCTAACATTTTTTGTAGAAACATTTATTTTTAGCCTTAAAATATCCTTCAGTTTCGGCAATCACTTCCTCATTGGAGTCAAATCTCTTACCCTGGAGCATTCTTTTTAGGTCTGCAAACAGGGAGTAGTCGCTGGGAGCCAGATCCGAAGAACAAGGTGGATGGGGAAGCAATTCAAAACGCAATTCGTGCAATTTTGCCATTATTGCCATCGACTTGTGACACGGTGCATTGTCCTGGGAAAAGAGCACTATTTTCTTTTCCATTTTGAGTTCGCAATTTCTTCCTTCAAACGCACCATTAATGTCATATAATATTCACTACTGATAGTTCTTCCTTTCTCAAGGTAATCGATGAATAAAATTCCATGCGCATCCCAAAATACGAGCACTTAAACATCTCCAAACAGCGCTCTGAATCGGCGACGCGTTGTTGTTTTTTTATCGACTGTGAGCAAACCCGGTACCCATTTGGAATTTAGGTTTTTCATGCTCAAATGTTCATGCAAAATGGTGAATACACTGCTTTCTGACATCTTTGATGTATCAAATATCTTACACAACCTAAATTTACGATCAGTAAAAACCAACTGTCGGATTTGCGCGACGATTTAAATGTATTATAAAGATAAATGTAAAGAGTAGATACCATATATTTCTTTGATTGTAAATTGTAATGCCATAAAATTCATTTATAGCCTTAAGGAAGTTTGCAATAAAATTATAGAGAACAAAAACTCTGTACGTATTGTATATATATGTAAGGTGGCAAACCTTATGCCATTTAAAACATTTGTTCATTTGTTCACCTTCTTATTAAATCTTCTACTAGGAAGCAAGGGTAAACAGGGTAAATTGAAGGACTTCATTAGAAGGACTTATGTCTGCAGAAGGTCATTTATTTCATTTTCATTCACTAGGTTTTCTTTTTATGCGATTAAGGGATTTATTATTCACCAATGGGTCATGCTTTATCACTCCAAGTCTCCGAGAAACAATACTTTACCCTCAAAACTTTTTGAGTAAGATTGCGAATGCTTTTTAAATTTTTCATTAAATAAAAAAAATGAATTTAATCCTTTTATTATTGTACTATTACGTCATCACAATGTTTCGGATTTCTAGAAGTGTTCACACATATGATGATGACTGTACCAGTGATAAATAACAATGATACGTTAATGTTTAGATTTACTTTTATTATTAATTTTTTTTTTTTTTTTAATAATTTTACGATGATAAACGGAACCATCTCAAAACGTGTCAGTGATTACTTTTCTAAGTCATATTCTAAGTACTTATATTGTACATATATTTTTTCCAGTATTCTCAGTACATATTTATTTACTTGAGATTTATGTACTTGGAAACTTGTTGTGCATTAAATATGCATTAACGCGAACAATTAATTTAGTAGTAGTATAACCAACCTAGTATTTCTTTTTTTACGATATTCATGTGTTGAATAGAATGATTGTTTATACAATAGAAAATGTGTAGTTGTCTCAAGAAACAAACTCATTATACTTG